>CM067309.1:37630626-37970626 GCA_034231615.1 Meghimatium bilineatum | reverse complement strand
CTGAGCAATTATTTTTAAAATACCAACCAAAAAAAATCAAAAAAAAATCACAGTGACCATTCGACTGAGAACGGGACATTACTGTCTAAAGACACAAGTTCACCGAATCGCCATCAGCGACTTATAAGAGTAAATTGATCCAAGTAATGACCGTATAATGAAGTTCAATTGTAACAAGAACAATGGATTTCTTATAGAATGGATACCAGACATGATAATTCGATAGATACAAAGCCAGGGACACACCATGCAAAAGATGGATTAAATAAATAAAATAATCAACTAAAAAAACGTATATAAAGCACGCAAAAGGCCGTCTCCAGAGAACTCTTCTACCCCTGACGCTGCAAAGCATAAGTGGGTATATAACACAAAAAGAACACTCCATTTCTTGAAATACAAATTTGTAGTTCAAAGTTTCAGGGAATAAAAGTCTACGAGAAAACAATCTGCGAATTCTGTGAAATTAGCTAAACAGAAAGACTTCAGCAACATAATATGAACAGATTCAACAGGCACGAATACGTCATGTTATTTCAACTGAGAATGAGACAGGGCCAAGTAAATGCACACTTGCACCGAATCGACATCTAAGACTCTTCGGTCTGTATCTGCAGAGCATCAACATACACCAGAACACACACTACGGGACTGCCAAAGCTACGATGTACACATATCTACAACATAGAACAGAGTACATACTACTGGACTGCCACAGCTTAGCTGTTCACAGATCTACAGTCTGGCCCACATGCGTGTCCCTAAATACTAAATTGTGTGGAATTCACCTCGAGCTAAAACATACCATTATATACATGACTAATATGGGACTAGAGATGTAATGTCTGATGGCAGAAATTGTGTAGTAAGTGTATATGTGTGTAATCATTTATTGTGTAATATTAAGGCGTCATTAATTTTTGTGAAGTTGTAGCATAGGCGCGTCATTAATTATTGTGCTGTAGCAGTATATATACGTCATCAATTGTGTATAGTTCACTATAGATATGTCATCAATTGTTGTATATGAGTAGTATATATGTGTCATAAATTGTTGTGTAATATTAATGCGTCATTAATTCTTGTGAAGCAGTAGCATAGCCGCGTCACCAATTGTTGTGTAGCAGCAGTGTAGACAAGTCTGCAATCGTTGTGTCATAGTAGGAATCTACAAAATGTATAAAATAAATTCTTTTGTACATGCCAGCCCAAAAACAGTCAAATCCAATAGTAATTTATGTTAGAAAAGCAGAAAAAGATGCAAGTATGTCTGCTGCAAAGATTTGGGGAGAGACTTGTGAAAACCACTGATAACCTACACCGCATTGAACTTTCGGAAAGTTGTAATTTAAAACCTTCTTGATATTTGTGATAAGTGATAAGTGATAAGTGATAAGTGTGGCGTTTTATTTTTCAAATGGTAGAGGTATGAACCCTACAACTCCTGTGTGTCGCTTGGTCCCGAAAGAGGGTCAAAGAATACGAACACTGTTTACCTTCAATGCACGTCGTAAGAGGCAATTAAGTGTGTTATTGGGATAGCGAGCTGCTACATCCCATTGAGGGTCAAAGTGATCCTGAAGACTTGCTGACGTCAGGCCAAAACGCTCAGATGTCGCAACCAAGTTGTAAACCATGACAAAACCCATTCCCTTCTCTGGAACACATCATGTTGTAGGATATTTTGAGAACAAATGCAGAAGAAGAATAACTCCACAACTTCCCTCCTACCATTTACGCGCTTGTACCTAGATGAATTAATGGGTGTGTAGTTTCAATTAAAATATAGATGGATAAATGTATTGATGAATGGAAACTTTACTGTGTCTTTACTTTCTTGTATTGATGAGTTGAAACTTTACTGTGTCTTTACTTTCTTGTATTGATGAGTAGAAACTTTACTGTGTCTTTACTTTCTTGTATTGATGAGTGGAAACGTTACTGTGTCTTCTCTCTCTTTCAGGACGAGAGATGAGTATCGAGGTCAGGAGGAACCACGAACACTTGATCAACCTCACAAATGATAAAACTTACAGTTATGAGAGCCCAGTAGTATACCAGTAGTAAGTACCTGCGCAGAGGCGACCAACACACTCTCTGAAAGTATAATCAACATTTCTTTCAGCGGTTACCAGCATACTCTATGAAAGTATAATCCTTTATTTCAGAAATCTCCTGTCTTTCTCAAACTCACCCTGACAGCAGGCGGAAATCCAGATAATTCATTGGATCGTTGTTTGAAACTTAGCTGCGATATTTGTACCTGTCTGTCTTACACATTGCTCTTCAGAATGAAATATTTGCTTCACCTTGATCTTAAAGTGATGGTTTAGCCAACATCATAACCAACCCTCCCCACCCTTAGTCGTCTCTTACAACATACACTGTTAAAAAAAAGAGAGACGCAACTTTTTGGAGTTACTTTTAAAAAAGATAATCATTGAATGAACATCATTCAACCAATTGACTGTGTCCATCTGGTAATTAACTTCTCGTGGTTATCTGAACTGTACTCATCTCATGATTCGTGAGGTCCTGAAAGAGATCAAGGTCAAAACAAGATTTTTGGCAGTAACTTGTGACAGGTACAAGAGAATTCATTGAAATTTACTGAACACAAAACTGTCTGACCAAATTATTGAATGCCTATAAAATATTAACGTTCCTCGGGTAAATTCAGTTAAATATTCAATCCGCAACAGATTTACAACATTCGATAGATAAATGACAGATTTACAACATTCGATAGATAAATGACAGATTTACAACATTCGATAGATAAATGACAGATATACGACTAATATACACCATATACACACAAATATACAACAGATGTACAACCGATTTACCACAGATTTACGACAGATATGTGATAGATATACGTTGTATATACAACACACATATGATAGATATACAACAGATATACAACAGATATACAACATATATACGACAGATATACAACAGATATACAACAGATATACGACAGATATACAACAGATATACAACAGATATACAACAGATATACGACAGATATACAACAGATATACAACAGATATACGATAGGATTGGTAAATCAACGCAAAACTGGAACTGTAAGTCGCAATACTTTCTGATGGCTTCATTGAAACTGGAATCGGAGTATACATGTACTTCTCTGTATCGGAGTATCCATGTACTTCTCTGTATCGGAGTATCCATGTACTTCTGTATCAGAGTATCCATGTACTTCTGTATCAGAGTATCCATGTACTTCTGTATCGGAGTATCCATGTACTTCTGTATCGGAGTATCCATGTACTTCTGTATCGGAGTATCCATGTACTTCTGTATCGGAGTATACATGTACTTCTGTATCGGAGTATCCATGTACTTCTGTATCAGAGTATCCATGTACTTCTGTATCGGAGTATCCATGTACTTCTGTATCAGAGTATCGATGTACTTCTGTATCGGAGTATCCATGTACTTCTGTATCGGAGTATCCATGTACTTCTGTATCAGAGTATCCATGTACTTCTGTATCAGAGTATCCATGTGCTTCTGTATCGGAGTATCCATGTACTTCTGTATCGGAGTATCCATGTACTTCTGTATCGGAGTATCCATGTACTTCTGTATCAGAGTATCCATGTACTTCTGTATCAGAGTATCCATGTACTTCTGTATCAGAGTATCCATGTACTTCTGTATCGGAGTATCCATGTACTTCTGTATCAGAGTATCCATGTACTTCTGTATCAGAGTATCCATGTACTTCTGTATCAGAGTATCCATGTACTTCTGTGTGCGTTGACTGCAGCCTGCACTCGTTAACTTATAGAGTCTAGCAAGTCAGAAATTTCGGTTTTATGAAAATCAATGTCCATACCAGATATCCTCAAATTACAACATACATGGTATCTCCCATCATAAAAATAATCTACTTGTTTGTTTGTTTGCTTGTTTTTACTGTCAAATATCCAGCGTGGGTTTTCATGTGATTTCCGACGGGGAGAGTAAAGCACATTGTGCTACCGCTTCAGTTGTGCCGATAGGCTTAGCAAATCTGTTTTCAGCTTGTGATTGTTTTAACTGGGCTTCTCTTGACTATGAACCCTTTATGCCTGTTTTCAGACGGTGAATGTATAGCAGTGTTTGTTTACTATGTTGGTTTATCACCCACTGTGCCTCTGAACTACTAAGTCACAATGTGTCCCTGGGTTACAGGTTCAGGGTGTAAAAGCTATACAGGGAATTGAACTTATGTCAATTACGTCTATCTTGTACGAAGTGTTCCGCTACTAAAGAACTTTTTTATTATTATTAGAAGCTTCACATTTGCATTACTAATAATACTGACTTTTACATTCTCTATCTCATACCGTTCTTACACTCTTCAATGATCATTGCTTACCACACCTAACTCCTCCAATGATCATTGCCTACCACACCTAACTCATCCAATGATCATTGACTACCACACCTAACTCATCCAATGATCATTGCCTACCACACCTAACTCCTCCAATGATCATTGCCTACCACACCTAACTCATCCAATGATCATTGACTACCACACCTAACTCATCCAATGATCATTGACTACCACACCTAACTCATCCAATGATCATTGACTACCACACCTAACTCATCCAATGATCATTGCCTACCACACCTAACTCCTTCAATGATCATTGCCTACCACACGTAACTCCTTCAATGATCATTGCCTACCACACCTAACACCCTCAATGATCATTGCCTACAAAATCTAACTCCCTCATTCGTAACTCCCACGCACCTCTTTCTCACATTTCTTATCTTTCACCCCCCAATTATCACTGCCTCCAAGATCTACCTCATTCTTTACTCTCATCTACCACTATCTTTTCTTCCTGATCCTTCACTCCCCAATTACTATTGCCACATTCATGTCATCAAACTCTCTCCTCCTCCTCCTACATACCTATACGACATGAACCAATGTCATTCATCTGTCTCCTCTCCTTCTTATCTCTCTCTCTCTCTCCCTCTTTCTCTCACATGAAATCTCTCCACTCTCTATAACTGAAGTGAATATTTCGTGTAGACAATCTAATGAATGTAATAAAATACATTTTGGTGATTATAGCGATAATAGTGAACAACATAAACATTGTATAAAACACAAATAATTATGAATTTTGTAAGACCAATCTTAACATCATCTACCAGCCCAACACCATTTGTTCTCCTGCCCGGGGACGAGATCATCACCACTTGCGGATTCAGCACTTTGGACAGAAACAAAACCACTACTTACGGCGAAGGAACACAAGACGAGATGTGCTTTGGTTTCCTCACCTACTATCCATTACGTAACTTCACTTCTCCATACTGCGTTGATAAACTGGAAATTAAGTATGTTGTAATTTTTAAAAAATTTCATTGTTAATTCTCTTAGATGTATTTGATCTATATATCAATTCAATTTCGGCAATAAAGGTTGTCTCCCCTTAGATGTATTTGATCTATGTATCAATTTCAGCAATACAGATTTTCTTCCCTTAGATGTATTTGATCTATGTATCAATTTCAGCAATACAAATTGTCTTCCCTTAGATGTATTTGATCTATGTATCAATTTCGGCAATAAAGATTGTCTCTCACAAGTTGATAGATTCACTTATCTTGGTAGTAATAAAGATTGTCTCTCACAAGTTGATAGATTCACTTATCTTGGTAGTAATAAAGATTGTCTCTCACAAGTTGATAGATTCACTTATCTTGGTAGTAATAAAGATTGTCTCTCACAAGTTGATAGATTCACTTATCTTGGTAATAATAAAGATTGTCTCTCACAAGTTGATAGATTCACTTATCTTGGTAGTAATAAAGATTGTCTCTCACAAGTTGATAGATTCACTTATCTTGGTAATAATAAAGATTGTCTCTCACAAGTTGATAGATTCACTTATCTTGGTAGTAATAAAGATTGTCTCTCACAAGTTGATAGATTCACTTATCTTGGTAGTAATAAAGATTGTCTCTCACAAGTTGATAGATTCACTTATCTTGGTAGTAATAAAGATTTATCTCACAAGTTGATAGATTCACTTATCTTGGTAGTATTAAAGATTGTCTCTCACAAGTTGATAGATTCACTTATCTTGGTAGAAATCTCTTCAGAGCAGATATCATTGATGAAGAAGTCAACAGACGAATCTTGCAGTCGACTACAAAATTACAGTTATAGATCTATTTTTAGCGAACGAAAGAAGAAAAGAAACATATTCACCAAACCAGAATAGTTAAGGTTTTCATTTGAAGCACCTTCGCAGTAAATTTATAGAAATCAATCTTGATCATATAAATATGTTGTTGAACTCCTACCACATCACGTGTATGTTGCAATCTATGCTTAAGATTTAGTTAACTATAACTAATTCAAATGTAAGTGGAACAAAATAATACCACCCTGTAAAATGAGTCAGAATCCAGCGTGTATTCTATTCATTGCGTGTAACATAATCCGTAGAATGTATTAGTGGAAAAGCATAGATGGCGTAATAAACACCTGTGATGTTTTTGTATTTTATTTTGGTGTCTTCTGTTAAAGACACCGAATGGAGGAATTATTCATTAATATGAATGATTGCGTTTAATAATAATTTAAATAGAACACAATCTGGCATGTCCCTTTTATTTGATCAATTTCTAGCAGTTAGACGCAATTAAACATTAGAATGTGTAAATGTGTTTATAATGTGTAGCAGAGATGTCACATAAAATAATGATGTGCATAAGTGTTTATAATGTATAGCAGAGATGTCACATAAAATAATGATGTGCAGAAGTGTTTATAATGTGTAGCAGAGATGTCACATAAAATAATGATGTGCAGAAGTGTTTATAATGTATAGCAGAGATGTCACATAAAATAATGATGTGCATAAGTGTTTATAATGTATAGCAGAGATGTCACATAAAATAATGATGTGCATAAGTGTTTATAATGTGTAGCAGAGATGTCACATAAAATAATGACGTGCAGAAGTGTTTATAATGACGTAAGTCATTATTAAGAATATGCATTTTTCCTCCAAACGTTAAATTAACATCCATTCTACGAAAACGTATGCACGACAGATTCGGACGCATTTTAAAGACCGTTATTATTGTATTCCACGAGCATTATAATTCAGTCTGGATAATCTAAGAAATTATCCTGCAAGACTGCAATACACTAAACCAGTTAAAGGAAGAACACTGGCCCACAGAGATGGATATCCACAGAAAGATGTATGGGAGCACTGAGGAGCTTTCAAATACAGCAGCATTTATTAAGAAAACAGGACTTGCTGTGTAGACATGTCAAACTCCGAACGAAAAGAAGAAGAAGAAGATCTAAGAAATGCCTCTTATTTCGACTCCTCTACAATACAAGAAATTATACAGAAACGGACAGGTAACAATATTTCGACTGAGAACGGTGCGCTGTCGGCTAAAAACAGGCACACTTACATCGAATTAACATTACAGACTCTGTGGTCTGCTTCTGCAGACCAACAACACAGGCCCCAGAACAAATGCTACAGGACTGTACCAGCTTTGCTGATGACAGAAAATAGTCTGGTTCACAGTAGCTTCTCTGTGAACAAATATTGGGGAACACACAGCGACATAAAACAAATCGTTCTGTGAACAAATATTAGGGAACACACAGTAACCTAAAACAAATCGTTCTGTACTTGACCAATATCTGACCGAATATGCAGTAATTGATTGAAGAATAAGACGTTGCTCCCAGGGTGCACTCGGTGAATCGGTTCAGACAGGAATAGCACAACGTTCTTCTCTCTCACTTCGTAAATTAATACTCTTTTTGTATACACTGACAATCACATTAAACTGACAATCACATTAAACTGACAATCACATTAAAATGACAATCACATTAAACTGACAATCACATTAAACTGACAATCACATTAAACTGACAATCACATTAAACTGACAATCACATTAAACTGACAATCACATTAAATACTATTTGTATATCTTTTTATTAAACGGACAATCAAATTAAACTGAAAATCACATTAAATACTATTTGTAGATTTTTTATTAAACTGACAATCACATTAAACTGACAATCACATTAAACTGACAATCACATTAAACTGGCAATCACATTAAACTGACAATCACATTAAACTGACAATCACATTAAGCTGACAATCACATTAAATACTATTTGTAGATCTTTTTATTAAACTGACAATCAAAATAAACTGACAATCACATTAAACTGACAATCACATTAAACTGACAATCACATTCGACTGACAATCACATTCAACTGACAATCACATTAAACTGAAAATCACATTAAACAATGTCTTCTAATACCACCAGTGAATGCAGTAACGCCACCTGGCAAAGATGTAACAGCCTGAAAGAGTATGCCAAGAATATAGAAACCACAGAAGTCTTCAAGGAAGTTGCCAAGAATTGCCAATCCTTCGCTCCGTGCCTGGAAGAATGTGAGGACACGATTGCTAAATACTCAAAGACAGATCCCTGCCTGCAAGGCAGCGTCTGGGATTATCTTCAGGTTAGAGAATTTTCTAGTGTTCTACCATTTCTCTATTGTCTTCTGTTAGTTCTAACACATACCGCTGGGGTTAAGTAGATAGCGCAAATGTTTACTACTGAAGCGATCGGGGGTTAAGTAGTTAGAGCACAGGTTTACTAGTAAATTGATTGGAGGTTAAGTAATTTCTCCCTTCAGGGACTAAGCGTTCATTCATAGCCCCAACCTCGTCGACCACAAACATAAATTTGAGACAGCAAACTCCATGCATTTACGTGTCACCACTAACACATACAGCTACATGTAGGCAATTAAAGGGATCACTTCATCGTTATCAACGTCATCACCATCACTATCATCCTCATAATCACCATCAAAATCATCATCAATATCAAAATCATCATCATCACAATGTTCGAGAAGACACTTTTTCAATTGCTAAAATTTTATTGTTTGTCCATCACATGATGATGATGACCATTCTTTACATCCACTTTTGAAAATTCAATTTTAGTTATGTCCTTGATTATGAGCTCGTAGATGGCTAATGAGCCCTATTCGAGCTGTAAATGTCCTTGGACAGTTTGGACATGGAATGACGACTTTAGACGGATCTTGGTATATCCGTGACTTTCTAGCTGCTCTCCGCTGTTGAGCTGTTGCATTTCTCCTCTTTTCACAAGATGATGCGCTATTTTTTATTTTAGAACGCCATGTAGATCTATTTTGTGCAAGTTATTCCCATGTATTTTGGTCTATTTCAAAGGCTTTCAGTGATGTCTTTAACGAGTCGTTGTAGCGCTTTGTTTTGGCCACCTTGAGATCGTATACCCTTCTCTAGCTCACCATAGAAAAGTATCTTTTGACAGACGATGGTCTGCATACGCACCAAATGACCTGCCCAGCGAATCTGTGTCTGCATCCGAATAGTGTTAATGCTGGAGATATCATATCTATCAAGGACAGTGGTATCTGGAATCTTGTCTTGCCATCTGATGTTCATAACTTTTCTGAGACAAGTTGTGTCAAAGTTATGGAGTTATTTCACATGACGTTTACAGACACTCCATGTTTCACTAGCGTATAACAGCACTGGAAGTAACACTGCTCTGTCCATGTTTCACTAGCGTATAACAGCACTGGACGTAACACTGCTCTGTCCATGTTTCACTAGCGTATAACAGCACTGGAAGTAACACTGCTCTGTCCATGTTTCACTAGCGTATAACAGCACTGGAAGTACCTCTGCTCTGTCCATGTTTCACTAGCGTATAACAGCACTGGAAGTACCACTGCTCTGTCCATGTTTCACTAGCGTATAACAACACTGGAAGTACCACTGCTCTGTCCATGTTTCACTAGCGTATAACAGCACTGAAAGTACCACTGCTCTGTCCATGTTTCACTAGCGTATAACAGCACAGGAAGTACCACTGCTCTGTCCATGTTTCACTAGCGTATAACAGCACTGGAAGTACCACTGCTCTGTCCATGTTTCACTAGCGTATAACAGCACTGGAAGTAACACTGCTCTGTCCATGTTTCACTAGCGTATAACAGCACTGGAAGTACCACTGCTCTGTCCATGTTTCACTAGCGTATAACAGCACTGGAAGTACCACTGCTCTGTAAACTTTCAGATTAGTCTGCAGGTTATTGCCATTTCTACACCAAATTTTTGCGTATACTTGCCGAAACTGCTGCTTTCCTTGGCGATCCCTGTATACACTTCGGGTGTTCGAGGCAACGAGAGAGCAGATAGATTCGGGTGTTCGAGGCAACGAGAGCAGATACACTGACAGGTTCTTCAACTGTAGTAAATGGCAGGGCAATGGATCGCGCCAACATGTTGAAGTCTTTGAAAGAAATTACACGATTAAACGAAATTAATAAAGTTATAATTATTAATATTAACATTGTTAATTAAATGAAATTAATGAAGATGGTAATTCGTTTCCGTGTCCAAAATAAAAGAGCAGTGCTTGAAATGTGACATGACAAGAAATGTGACATGACAAGAAATGTGACATAACAAGAAATGTGACATGACAAGAAATTAACATTATTATGATCGGCAAAGAACCGACCGAGAACTGGAACTAAAATTGTGAATACACTCAGGGTGACACCGGACCATCTATAGACGTGTCCTGTGTGCAGTGAAGGTGCTCAATCTACTAATTGATTGACTGACTGAATGATGGTCTGACTGACTAACTAAAATTAACGACGTAATAATAATAATAATATCAATAATAATAGTAATAATAATAATAATAATAATAATAATAAAATCCATAAACCGCCAGGTCGTAGGGGAGTCCGAGTGAGACATTTGATGCAGAAAGGTCTCCACTCATCTCTAGCTATCATCCACCATCCTGATGAGTCTGCATATTTTACACCCTGTCCAGACCATGATATTATTCACCCATGTCCTTTTATGACAGCCTCGTCTTCATCTACCCTCTTCCGAACGTTGAAGAACATCTTTTGTTGTCAAAGAATATCTCATCACGTACCGGTACCCCTGGAGTTTACTAAGTGTCTTGATTATCAATAGTGATTCCAGTTGATTCGCTACTCCATTAATACTAGCTTCCACAAACATATTTGTTTTATGTTTTCGGTAGCATATAACCAACTCACGTCTATAACATTTATTTTGAAACGTTATGATTCTTCTCTCTCAGTCCGCAGGAGTCTAGGCCTCACAACCCTATAGAAATACGGTCAAAGGAAAAGATTTATATAAGTTAATCTTAACAAATACAATAACATGCAAGCTCATCATTTTCTGTTTTGATCTGCAGTCGGCTATCGCCAGAACACCACATGGGCCAGACTTTTTGGGCAGACTTGCGTCCTGCAAAGAACAAGTGTACGCCATTTTGCATCCTCCATCAACAATGTATGTAACTGCTGCTCCTTCCAATACTGGCTCGGCCGAACAAATCACAGCAACCGCAGCATCCTTCATTTTTGCAATAATTAGCTTTTTTGCTGTCAAGTTTTTCCGTTAATCCATTTGTTTTTATGTTTAAATTTGTCAGTAATATGGGCCTATTGTCATATGCAAATAAAATGTGCGTTCCTGTCACGTGTACTATTTTTAGAAAATACCCATTACATCATCACTTTGTGCGTGACTTTTCTATACCATTTCTATTACGTCACAAGTAAACGTCGTTATAAACGGTATCTTCTCTCCTTTACTATTTATTTTTATTTTTATTTTGTTTCCAGTTTCTTACATTCCAATCCCAAACTTAATTTTCTCTTTATTTTTTTATAAATAAATCTTGAATGTTTTTTTTATGCTTGTCCTCTATCACTCCACAAACGATTAAATGTACTGTTATTTCCCTTTAGTAAGCCTAACGGGTTTCAATTTCTGTTTGGTTATCCTGTCAATATTATCTAATAAATCTTACTATTTACCTAAAACTGTATCAACAAACTTTGAATAAATAAATCATACTTATAAATCAATGTACAGATTGTTGACTTTTTTGTATTAACTATCATCATGTGGTATCCAGAAACACTTATAGTCACGTGATTTCATCGCTTAATTTTCTTGTTTTGCTGTTCACCGTTTTAGATAACGAAGAACATTACATAAAACATACAAACCGAAACGTCAACACGTCAACCCAGAAAATAAGTCAGTCTGACTGAGCACACACAAATTACATACAAATAATGCTCCTAACAAAAGCATTGGTTTATCAAATTATGGGTAATGCAACGAATAGGCACTTACATGATAATAATAATAATAATAATAATAATAATAATAATTGTAATAATAACAATAATTGTAATAATAATAGTAATAATAATAATAATAATAGTAATAATAATAATAATAATAATAATAATAACAATAATTGTAATAATAATTGTAATAATAATAATTTTAATACTAATTGTAAAAATAATTGTAATAATAATTGTAATAATATTAGTAATAATAATAATAATAATGATGATAATAATAATAATAATAATAATAGTAATAGTAATAATAGTAATAATAGTAATAATATTTAACAATAATAATAATAATTGTAATAATAATAATAACAACAAGTTCCATAACCCGCCCAGGTCGTAGGGGTGCCACACTGGAAACATCGGCACAAAAATACCTTTCGAAAGAACTCCGTCTTCAACCATTCAGATGAGTGTAGAAAAGTGACGCCCAGACCATTCCTTGATGTTATCAATTACAGTATTATCTTTTACCCTCTTCTCCTTCCACCTTCAACCGTTCCTTGCAAAATAATTTTTGGGTGAGTCGTGTCTCGTTACATTCGTATATATTAGTGATTGGTGATTACATGGACCGAGTGATGTAGACTCTGGGCATCCCCTGTTTCAGCAGATCGTTCGTTGAACGGAACGTGAAGGATGTGTATGCTGGCAGTTCCGTAATTGTATATTTTTGTAATCTACTAAGACATACAATAGTATATATTCTGACATTAGATTATTCTTCTTCATCCGCGATGAATTGCTACACGTCCAGTCCGACATTGCTCTTCTAAAGAGTGGTTTGTTTTATGTCGTTATCACTTCCTGATGTTGTACTACACAATAATTCATGACGTTTCTCCGCTGTTACTATACAACATTTGATGACGCTTTAATACAGATAGTACACAACATCTGATGACGCGTCTATACTGATACTACACAACTTTTGCGATAAATTTTGTAAACATATACATTGGAAATTTTGGCCCCAGTTGATACACGGACGAGAACGACCAATGAGGAACTCAAAAAATAACGACCAATGAGGAACTCAAAAAATAACGACCAATGAGGAATTCAAAAAATAACGACCAATGAGGAACTCAAAAAATAACGACCAATGAGGAACTCAAAAAATAACGACCAATTAGGAACTCAAAAAATAACGGCCAATGAGGAACTCAAAAAATAACGACCAATTAGGAACTCAAAAAATAATGACCAATGAGGAACTCAAAAAATAACGACCAATGAGGAACTCAAAAAATAACGACCAATGAGGAACTCAAAAAATAACGACCAATGAGGAACTCAAAAAATAACGACCAATTAGGAACTCAAAAAATTCTATTTTCGGGTATATATACTACTCGATGTTTAAAATGTGTGTACACGGGTTTTCGTAAAATGTGTGTACACGGGTTTTCGTAAAATGTGTGTACACGGGTTTTCGTAAAATGTGTGTACACGGGTTTTCGTAAAATGTGTGTACGCGGGTTTTCGTAAAATGTGTGTACTCGGGTTTTCGTAAAATGTGCTGGTTGAGCACTGATGCTATGTTTCTCTGTAATTTTGTTTATACAGACAATATATAAAAATGTCCAAACCATGTGTCGATACGAACTGGCTTTCGTACTAACATTCACGATAGTCACGTTGTGTATACGTGCTGACACTAACAATCTTACAACGGACGTGATACGGAACTCCGTACACGCACATTTTCATAATCTGGTATTATTTTTTAGTAACACACCAATTTTTAATTAACATTTAATTTTCCGAATATATTTACCCAAAAAAAGATATATTCAATGTTTTAATTTGAAGTACCCTCGTAGTAAAGTTAAAGGCATCAACTGTGATAATGAAAATCTACTGTTGATATCCAATAACTTTAACAGACATTTTGAAATGTATGTTTAGGATTATGTTACCCATAACTTAATCAATTGGGAGACTTGATGACTGCTGTGTAAACTTGTCTATGTATCAAATAAACAAATCCAATAAACCCGTAAACTGTCAGGGTCGTAGGGGTACCACATTATATGCTTCAGGGCACAGATTCCTCCAGCGATTTCTATCAGCGATGAGTGAGGAAAAATATTTTCTTGTCCTGTCCTTTATGTTGTCTGTCCATGTTTTATTATTTGTCCTACTCTGCTCCTTTCACATTCGATGGTTCCCTACAAGTATTGTTTTACACAAGGAATCATGTCGGCATACATGTCCAAACCATGCAAGTCAATGTATAGTCTATTTTAATTTAGTTCAGCTGGTTCATGACAATTCAATAAAAAAGGTGTTCCGAATAATCTGCTGCACGGAGGAAATCAGCTAAGACATAAACGAAAACTCTGTCAACTCATTTATTTATATTTTTGTGGAGTCTTTATTAAAACAAATATAATTGTAATTATTTGTTTAACTGACAATAAATGAAAACAAGTCTTCTAATGTTGTTAGTGAATACAATAACGCTAATTGACTAGGTTTTAGACATGAAACACTTTGACACAAGTATCAACACTTTGACACAAGTATCAACACTTTGACACAAGTATCAACACTTTGACACAAGTATCAACACTTTGACACAAGTATCAACACTTTGACACAAGTATCAACACTTTGACACAAGTATCAACACTTTGACACAAGTATCAACACTTTGACACAAGTATCAACACTTTGACACAAGTATCAACACTTTGACACAAGTATCAACACTTTGACACAAGTATCAACACTTTGACACAAGTATCAACACTTTGACACAAGTATCAACACTTTGACACAAGTATCAACACTTTGACACAAGTATCAACACTGTGACACAAGTATCAACACTTTGACACAAGTATCAACACTTTGACACAAGTATCAACACTGTGACACAAGTATCAACACTTTGACACAAGTATCAACACTTTGACACAAGTATCAACACTTTGACACAAGTATCAACACTTTGACACAAGTATAAACACTTTGTTGTAGATGGACCATTCTGCTTTAACTCATCAACTACCACAAGCCGATTTCTGCGACCGGAAATATTTGTTGCACGGCAATAAGCCGCATCGTGAGCCAAATTTTGTTGTTGTTGTGAAGGGATATAATTATACAGGTAGTTCAATAATGGCATGATTCTTTTTTTTATTTCCGCAATTAGTGAAAATATCAGCAAAATAGGATATAAGATAGGTATGGTTATGAAAGTAATGTGCTACAAGAAAAGAGGACAGACAAGAAAAACACACGGATTGCGTTGGAGCATGTATGATGCACACTAATAAATAAACTATCTTTATTCGGAGACCCTTCTGTCAATATTACCGGAACTTCGACTACATCTAATGTTTACTCAAACGCGTGTAAACTATTCACAACAAGGATATAACTAATATAACCAAGGTAAAATCGCAGTTATGTTTAAATGATGGCTTCGCAACAGATGGGGCTCCACAACACATGGGGCTCCACAACACATGGGGCTCCACAACAAACTGTGGTTTCTCAACAAAGACGACTTTACAAAAAAAGAAGGATTTACAACACATGGGAGCTTTACAACAAAGAATGCTTCACAACAAATGAGGCTACCTAACAAAAACGACTTTACAACAAAGAAAGCTTTACAACAAATGATAATTCACAACAAAGAAAGATTTACAACAAATGAGGCTTCACAAAAAAGTAGACTTCACAACAAAGGAGGCTTTAATTGTGTCACTACCAACCTCTAACGAAAGAACAAGAACGTAGATGACTGATGTAGACATGTTCTCTAATTAGCTACTATTATGAACATTATCAACTATGGAGGTCGTGCAGGTTGGACTACCATAACCGCGACCTCCGCTATCATTTGATGATTATAAAGCTCTAAAATAAATAAATTGAACTAACGTTGTAATAAGCGTACCTCTCCATAAGTGGTACATTTTGCTGAGCCAGATTTCTGCATGAAATTATTGGCTTATGTAGGTGAAATATGTTGATATAAAAATACATATTTTGTTTATCTAAAAGAATAAACATGACAAATACAACATTTTAAACTGTTTATTTCAACAACTGAAATACAACAAAAATGGCAGTTAGTAACAACACAGAAGTTGGTGTCACGATATCTGCGATGGCACCATTTCCCTCTTCAGTTGTTGGTTGGTACGGGTTCATTATCATATATGTCTCAACTTTACACGATGCCAATCTGCTCAACAGATTCTGTCCTACTTCGTTACGCAGGACAAGCTGTGAATAAACGAGTTTAAGATAATTTGTGAAGAAATTAATGCTCAAGATACTCCGTGAACAAATAAGAACTTATGACAGCATCTGTCTATCTATCTATTTATCTATCTGTCTAATCGTCTATCTGATCTGTGTGCCTGTCTGTCTGTATGTATATATATATATATATATATATATATATATATATATATATATATATATATATGTTTTCAGTCTATATGTTTGGTCGGGTGATATGCAGCAGTACTCGAGATGTTATCTCTCAGAATGTTGTTACTTCTTTAATCTTAGTCTAAATTTGCATATTGGTATTTATATTCTCGTGTTGCATGCTCTTGCTTCTGGCCAATAAGGGTTCATTCTCAAAAAGCAGGCGAACCATTTCATTCTTTGTTTTTTTTTTCAATATATTTTATCATAGACTTTGTTCCAACAATTTTTGTAAATTTCTTCATTCTTTACATGATCTTTTCTTGTTTTATTTGCTACTTTTCTTGTTTTATTTGCTACTTTTCTTGTTTTATTTGCTACTTTTCTTGTTTTATTTGCTACTTTCCTTGTTTTATTTGCTACTTTTCTTGTTTTATTTGCTACTTTTCTTGTTTTATTTGCTACTTTTCTTGTTTTATTTGCTACTTTTCTTGTTTTATTTGCTACTTTTCTTGTTTTATTTGCTACTTTTCTTGTTTTATTTGCTACTTTTCTTGTTTTATTTGCTACTTTTCTTGTTTTATTTGCTACTTTTCTTGTTTTATTTGCTACTTTTCTTGTCCACTCGTCGTTGCAGGGAGTGAATGCTTTACAATTCGTGAAAACTTCTTGAAAAAAATCAGTTTCCTCGATATTGTAAAAAAAACTCTGTCACAATTTTACACTTTCCAAAAGATTCAGGGTTGCACAAGCTGATGATGAAAATGATAAATATTTATTGCAGACATAAATATCAATACACAGAGAGTGATCAACAATTCAGAGAAACTGGAAAACTTATCAAAAACTGGACAACTTTAAAAAAAATAATTAAATACTATTATAGAAACAGAAACTGGACAACTTAAAAAAATACAAACTTAAATATAGAAACATATTAGAAAACTTTAAAAATTGGAATATTTAAACTGGGAAACCTGATCACATTACAAACTTAAATATAGAACAGAAACTCGAAAACCTACGATATTTGAATTAAAATAATGGAACATTTTCAAGACTTTGGAAAACTTAAAGAAAACGGGAAAACGTAGAAACAAATAATTTGTAGAAACTGAAATCTAAAGAAGTAAACGATAATGATGATTATAATGAGGATGATGATGATGATGTTAATGGTAATAATGATAATGGTGGTGGTAATTATTATTTCTTTAAAACAACGATTTATTATCAGTAGTTGTGTTAACACTGATGAGAGTAGTAACAGAAGTTGTGTTAACACTGGTGATGGTAGTAAAACAAGTTGTGTTAACACTACTGAGGGTAGTATCAAAGGGTTTATAAGATAATGTTCACGAGAATAGTAATTAGGAACATGTCTTGACTTTCGCCAATAGAAGATCTACCAACAGAACTCAATCAAGCATTTTAGGTTTTTGTTTTCAATTATTCTCGTGCATTTCGTTGATTGTTGTTTTTGTTGTTTTTTTTGCAACGGCTATCTCATTCTAGAAGACCTTCCAAAATAATTAATTGGGCCTTTATTCGTAATGATTTCGAATATTGCAGTGTTAACGGTTGGTTATTTTTTATACTTAGAGTTGTTCTAGCTATTTTCTTTATTGTCACTTCATATATGCATGTAGTGACCAACAGAAATCTCGAGAATAATCAAGGAAACGAACGAATGAAGGCCTAATTAATTATGTTGAAAGGTTTTATACGAACCTTCGTGGTCTCGGATGTGGCAGATGACACCACGGTGACACAAAGTATAATAAGCAACGAAAATAACGGTAATAATGAAATCATCACCTAAAAGGTTGATTTCTTGCTTTGAGTCGACTGTTTTGTCTTATTTGGCGTCTGGTCCTGTATATGCTTACCTGACTCCGGCAATGTCGGAACAGGCATACACTGACACGTTCTGTTTTGGGTAGTACGACATGAAACCGTAACACATCTCGTCTGATGTCGCTTCGCCAAAGAAAGTAGTTTGGTTTCTGTTCATAGTATTATACACGCAGGTTGTGTGAAACTCATCTCCAGGGAGTGCTAAGAAGGGTTCGGGGCTGATAATTAATAGACGTATAGACAGGTCATGACATTGATAAAGTTTAATTCTATGGTTTAAAATGTGAAACTCATCAATACATTTCCTATCAGTATTATCTAATCTTCATCTTCCTAGTTCTCTAGTTGAAGTCAAACACTGGTAGATATGGGTTTCATCAATGAAATGTACTTAAATGTGATTATCAGCTCCGAGACACGGCTGTAGAGCTTATTCGTCAGAGATGTGTCAGACGGCCATAGTTTTCTCCATGTTTTCTGTTTTCTCAATATTTTCTGTTTCCTCAATATTTTCTGTTTCCTCAATATTTTCTTTCCTCAATATTTTCTCTGATCTATCTACGGGGTTTATTAGTTTGGACATATTATGCATGTCATTGTCAAAATGCAATAAATGTAACCATTTGTAATTGTGAAATGTAACCATTTGCAAATGTGAAATGTAACCATATGTAAATGTGAAATGTAATCATGTGAAATGTAACTTCAAAGTATGTCTTATGGCAATTTTATTTTAGTTTTTAAACAATTTATATATATATGCATTTGAAACGCAAGTTGCAAATACGGCGACCTGAGGTCGATATAGACGTGTTGTAGTCATGTAGTGTCACCTGTATGATGTGCTCTATGTATGTGTTGAAAAGTACTGGAGACATGCATCCTTGCCGAACTCTCACATTTGTTTTAAAGAACTCTCCAATTGTATTGTTTGATAGGACAGCACTATTTGCATTTTTGTACAGTGATTCAATGTTTATGATTGTGGTGTCACAATTAAATTGTGTCAGTGTGTACCACAGACAATCATGCCAAACACGGTCAAAGGTCTTTGTAAAGTCAATAAAGTTGTGGTATTGATCAAGTTGGTGCTGAATATGATTGTCAATTAATGTTCGGATGTTAAATATTTGTTCAACAGTGCTTCTGTTTGCTCTGAAGCCAGTTTGTTCTTCTGCAATTACTTCTTCCGACTTGTGCTTTATTCTGTTCAGTAGTATTTTGAGCATTACTTTACTATACTGTTGAGTTATAAGGCTAATGGTTCTGTAATTCGTACACACTTTCAAATTTCATTTCTTGTGAATTTATATTATTACTGATTGTGTCTATTCATTGGGCCATTCTTTTGTGCTCCATATGTTCTGGCAGATTTTGGTCATAATGTTTACCACATTAAATCCCCAATATTTCAACAGTTCTGTGGGGATGTTGTCTACACCAGGTGACTTCCCTCCTTTCAATGTTCGTATGGCCTCTTTTATTTCATCTACTAGAATTTCTGAATTTCCTATTTCTCTGTTGTTTTGTTCAGAATTCTCTAATATCATGTAGTCAGGGTTACACTTGCAGTTATCCATTCCTTGCAATACTCTGTCCATCTTTTTACTATATCCGATGTTTCATTGAGTATCTTTCCGTATTTGTCTTCTATTGTTGAGATCTTTGGTCTTTTTGGCTGTGTAATGTTTCTTAGAGTATCGTATGCTACATTACTGTTTCCGCGTTTAACACCTACATTGATGGTTTCACACTGTTCCTCTATCCACACTTCTTGTGCTTGTTTCATTTTCCTTCTGATGTTTTTGTTTATTCTGCTAAATTGACCTGCCATTTCTGGGGCCTTTTTTTAAGCGCTTTCATTTCCCTTTGTTCGTCGCACAATTTCAGTTGTTCTTTGTTACCCCCAAGGTTTGCGTGTTATTCTTCTTGTCCCCATTTTTTTCTATTGCTGATTCTAATAAAGTTTCTTTCATGCCTTCTGGAAGAGAATTAACATTTTCATTTACACGGTTTAGAGCTGCAAATTTTCCTCCCACTGTTGCCTCAAATATCTCTGCTATTTCTGGATCTTTCAATTTTTCCAAATTAAATCGTAATCGTGTGCATTTGTTTTGCCTATGATTCTTTTTCAGCTTAATTTTGATCGTCAATAGAACCATATCATGGTCGCTACCGATGTCTGCTCCTGGAAAAGTTCTTGTTTGTTCTTTGTTTATGATGGACTTGAATTTATCCGGTGTAAGAATGAAATCAATTTGATTATGTATGTCTGCTTTTGTGTTCTTCTGGGAAGTTTGTATGGAAATAGTGTATTTGCAAGAGTGAATTTAAATTTATTGACAAAATCCACGTCTTAGTTCTCGTTCATTCGTTTCTCCTATTCCAATTTTCCCTACTGTACCGGGCCGTTGGTCAATAGCGTCAGGTCCCACGTTTGCGTTCCAGTCACCTAGTACTATTAATATATCTTTTTTTTTGTATATCCTTTCGTCTAGTTCCTTTTGTGATAGTTTGGGCATAAACTTCACTAATCGTGATGTTTTTGTGATAGTTTGAGCATAAACTTAAATGATCATGATGTTTTTGTCATAGATGGGGCATAAACTTCAATGTTCGTGATGTTTTTGGGCCTAGCTGCTACACGATTTGTCTTGAGGCTGCTGTTTATAGGCGTGCAACTAACGATAGAATTAAATTTCTCTTTGTGAACAATAAATCCCACGCCGTGTTGGTGTTTTACTTCGTCTCCACTATTCCAGATTTTATGACCATCATCCGCTGTTGTTTCACAAAATTCCATCCACATTATCTCTGCCTTGTCCAATGTGCACTTGTTTGGTTCGTGTGTAAGTCCGCTGACATTTCCGCAAGAACAAAGAGTGCGCACATTCCATGTGCCATTAACACAGTAATAATGAATGAGAAATAATTATGAATTTGTGATTGCTATTTTTGTTAACACAATCATGAGCTAACGATAGTTATTTTGCAGACACAATCATGAGCTAACGATAGTTATTTTGCAGACACAATGCCAAATTAGTGATTTCTATCTTACAGACATAATTATGAATTAGTGATTGTTATTTTGTAGACATAATTATGAATACGTGATTACTATCGTTCAGACATACTCCTTAATCAATTAATGATTATTATTTTGCAGACACAATCATGAATTAGTGTTTGTTATCTTGTCGACACAATCATGAATTAATGATTGCTATCTTTGCCAGTACTCACTATAGATAAGTTTCCCGCCTAGCATAACTGTAAAATTTATCATTTGTTAGAAATTTCTTGAATGTTCCATTTCTTTTGACCTCAATGCTCATTTCTATTCCTGTGAAAGACATACATTAAAACCTCGTTAAATTATCCATTTTACAGACATTTGTCTGTACACCCTCCTTAATTATTTTTCTGTATCATTGTCTGGGGTTAATGTCTGGGGTTCATGTCTGGGGTTAATGTCTGGGGTTCATGTCTGGGGCTAATGTCTGGGGTTCATGTCTGGGGTTAATGTCGATGTACTGAGAGGGGGACAGAGAGAATATCATGAGAGTGTGTGTGTATATATATAGATACATGCTGACTAGGTTCCAACTCCGCCGGATTCGCCACATCGTCCGTATGCCAGACAAGCGCCTTCCAACGAGATTATTCTATGGGGAGCTGTGCGAAGGTAAATGTTCAAGTTGAGGGCAGAAAAATTTCTTCAAGGATCACCTAAAAAGCTCTCTCAAGCACTACAGCATCGATCCTAGCTCCTGGGAGTCTACAGCACTTGATCGCACAGTCTGGCACACCCAGATCACTGCTGGCATCACGAAATTTGAAAAAGAAAGAACACTGCAATGTTTTTCATGCCATGCTCATCTTCACTTGCGAAGGAGGAACAGCATCATCATCATCATCATATATAGATATGAAATCAAAACAAAACTAAGTATTTAGGAAATATTAAAGAAAGTGACACCTTGTTGAAGAACTTACTTGAAGGTAGTGTCGAGGGATAGCGAGCAAAAGGAGATTCACTTCGTAATCAAAATTTCCTGACCAGGGATTGAACCAGCCTCCTATTGAGCACAAGACAAATGTCTTAAACCATTTCTTCAGGACAATCTACCATTTTAATAATAATCCCTCCCTGCCATTCTGAATAATACAGCAAATACACAAGGAATATACACAGCTAGAAGCAATGTTCGACGTTGCCAGTGCGAGAATAAAACAAAATAAAAATTAGAACAGATGTTAATATTTTTTTTATAATGTAGTGATGACTTTGATATGTTTCAGTTTTTACATATTAGCACAAAACATTTTTTTTTAAATCTCTTGGATCGTAGATCCATAGTCACATTCACTCTCATAATATTCTTCACGCTCCTACGAACTCAGCTATTCAGGACACACGATACACGGTGTACAATTCTAGCTTTATAAAAGTTGTGTACTCCAATGTGTGTCATGTGATACATTCTTTCCAGAAAGTAGTGATTTCAATGTTTACCGGAGAATTCAACACCCGGTCAATTAAATTTTAAGAATGCAACAGAAACGCAGATATAAACAGTATTATGTGATTCGCTTACAGACATGAACATACACGGCATCAGCATAAGGCAATTATAATGAATATGTTTCCTGTTAAAATACAGAAAACTTGATCGAAATGGATAACACATTTTTTCTCGGCCTATGGATTTGTTTACAGTTGTTTGACCTATGTGCACCAGTCACGGGGGAAAAGTTAACCAATCATATTATTATCGGCCAGCTTTACCGAAGCATAGGAGAACATTTAAGATTTTCTGCGAGCGCTACGGGTTGGCAAATGAACCAAACTATAAAGGAACCAAATAAGGTCCGTCTGCGCGCTATTTTATAGGAGCCTATACATAATACCAAGAGTAAAGAGCTACGGAAATAGACATTTATATATTTATACAGATAATAAGGCGTATACACAGAGAATGTACTCAATAATAGTGACAATACAAGAAACATTTTGGATACACAAAAAGACACATCTTCTTGAAGATTTTACTAGAGAAAAAATATTTAGGGATGTCAAGCAAGAGGCAGAAAAATTTGTAAATGAGAAACACTAAGAAATAGACACATTACAATTTGTCAGCGTGCACTACCGAGACAAAAAAAATAAAACATTGAAGAACCACACAATCAAGCTTAGTTACGGAGACGGTTCATATGGCCGTAGCTATACTATAGTGCGTTCATCAATAGTTGTCCACCGATATTGTCTATTATCTCCGTAATTACTGAGCGTATCGACTCCATATTTTGCATGAGTGTATTATTTCATAACCACGTTAAAGATTTATGATTAATTATTATCTAGATTGAACGGATTTATCGCAACAGTCGCTACGAATGTCATTTTTAAGGTAGCAATTCTTGTTCGTTGATTGACAAAAAATAGACAGAGTACAGTAGCATTTACCATGTTTTGTGTTTTGTTTTACACGGTCTCAGTTGATATCGGTAAAAAACACGTGAAATACAAAGAAGTAGCACCAGGTTGATTTTTTTTCATAGTTATATATATATTAAACTAATAGCTAAACGTCAGTTTCCTCAGAGGCGTATCTCATATTCGACGTGCTTTTATTCTGATGTATTCAACATATCATGTTTGTGTAAATTATTACAGCGTATTATAAAGCAGCATTTACAACTATAATATAACCATGTCTTTGAAAGTTAAATTCGTTTCATTAAAAAGTATAGCTATTAGATTGTACAAATATTTTTCACAAGAAGCGTGACGTGGTACTCTATTTCATAGTATTTCTAAACCCTCAAAAAGAACACAGCACTCCATGGATATAAACTACAAAATACTATCAAGGTGGTTACGAGAAGATAACATAATTTTTAAAAACCAAAAGAAACGAGAGGAAGAAGAAATTATTAAGATAGCAATTCATAGATTATTGGATTGCAAAGACGCAGTGACAATAAAGACATTGAAAACATATCTAGAAAAGAACTACATTCACATTTCGAAAACTAATTTTCATTTCCAAATCTACCGATAATCGAGACTACCTTGCTGAGATGAATGGTCATATATTTAGAGAGTGGACAAAGAAGACTCTACTTTCCTCATTAGATAGACCCTCCTGTCTGGTTATGGACAACGCTTCCTACCACAATGTTGTTGCATGTGAAGATAAGATCCCTACAACCTCTTCTACTAAGGAAGACATTAAAATATGGCTTAGAAAAGTGGCTTATTTATAAATATGGTTTATTTCATTTACTGAACTGCACTTGAAACCTGAGTTGCTGATTTTGGTAAAGAATGCACACAGAGCGAAGACTTTCCACATTGATAAAATTATAGAAGAGCATGGACATAGATGTATAAGACTACCAGCGTACCATTCACATTTAAATCCAATAGAATTTGTTTGGGCTAAAATTAAAGGAGCCGTGGCAATGGAAAATAAACCCTTCAAACAAATTCTTGATGATGTTCAGAAATGGAATATTCTATGCTCTCCGACATGAACAAAGAATTCTGGATTAAATGTGAGGACAATATATTGAAAGTGGAAGAAGAATATTGGCAGAAAGATGGCTTACGCTTCGTTGAACCCATTATCATTATCAATCTCTACTATTCATCGGATTCTGAATGAAACAAGAAGTAGAGAAATTTTTGAAAACGTAAATGATATTATAAACAACAACACAGAAGAAGAATTATTCGTAATTCCAAAATTTTCACGCGCAATTGGAACCAGAAAGAAATGGAATATAAGGATGATTTGGATAGCTCGGAAATGAAATAAAGAAAACAAGTAACAATTACAGAATAATGAACATGTGCATTCAGAAAAACTTAGATACCCAAGTTTATGACTGGTACAAGTATAACTATTTAAACTGCAGAAGCCCGATAATATTTATATTAACAAGAAGAACTAACAGAACAGAATTAATAAAATATACTCAAGAGCCATACCAAACATGTGTGTAGACAACGATAATAAAACAGTAAAAGTAGCCACAATATCAAATTTAAAAAGAAAGATTGAAGACAATTGAAATGGGAGGCAATTCTGCAGAGAACACTTCAACTTGTAACAACCAAAGCTAAACAAGGGTCATAACTTATAGATAGAGATATAGATATACAATAAAAATGATTATAAACGAATAATGGGTATATACGAGCAGAAATTGAATTTTGATAACATCAATGTAATAGGGCACATATTAAAACAACGCAGTCAATCTGAGATAAATCAAACTGAAAAGTTTCTGATAAGAGATGAAAAACGAAATGTCTAGACTGATAATATTAAATGCTGGACAAGTATAATTTTCTCTTAATTGTAGAATGTACTAAGAAAATGGTTCGTCGAAGATTCCGGAAAAACAACATTATTACTGAGATAGATCATACTAGGACAACTATGACGATGACGACGGTAAGTACGGTGTTCGTTGTTGTTTATTTTACATTCACTAGTTCGTAAATAATAATACAATTGCATAAACGTTTCACTATTAACTATATATCTCGTTGCATATATTCTCAATGCACCGAAAGAAATATTCTCGAAATATCTCATTTTTACCCACGCTAAGAAAGATGTACGATACGCCTATACATGACATTACTGTATAATTTATTTTCCACATACAATAAAATCGTTACTACCTAAAATAACACATTCGTAGCGACTGCTGCGATAAATCCGCTCAATATAGATAATAATAAATAATCATAAATCTGTAACGTGGTTATGAAAGATGCTGTCATGCAAAATATGAAGTCTATACGCTCAGTAATTGCAGAGAAAAATGTAAATATCGATGGATATCTATTTATGAACGCACTATAATATTTACTTACCAGTATAGTGCATGTGATTCCAAACAGACGTAATCTTAATTGGACCACGAAAATATTGTTTTGTACAGTCTCCGGCGCATGTTCCGTGAACTATAACCCGTTGCCTCTTCGGAGGTAAGTCGAAATAAGTAGATCCAACAGAGAAAACTCCTGCGTCAAACTTTCTTCTGAAATAACGTGATGTAAAAACATGTCAATAGTGAACTACATGTAGTCAAGTGGGGGATAGAGAACAATTGAGAGAATGTCTTCAGTTCTGGTCAGTCTGTAGACTAGTTCTGAAGTTGTTTGATCATGTCACAGTACTGTCACATCATCTAATGAGATTAGTTAGTAGAGTAGTTCTGAAATTGTTTGATCATGTCACTGTCACATGTTCTAATGAAATCAGTCAGTCTGATGACTAGTTCTAAAATTGTATGGCCATGTCACCTTACTGTCAAACCATCAGAGATAAATCTGTCTGTAGACAAATTCTGAAGTTTTCAGACCATGTCACCTCGCTGTCACATAATCTAATAAGATATGTCTGTCATTAAAATTTCCCTAAATTTTCTGACCACCTCATTTCACTTCCATATGTTCTCATGACGTCATGTTCCTCTACACAATAGTTGGAACAAAAAGTTCCAGTATGTGAAAAAGTATTTTAATTTATTTCTTCCGGATATATTACACACACTCCAGCTTAATTTTGGTACCCATTTCTTGAATTAGATTTGAACCGGCAGACGCTTGTAGCAGAAACAATTCAAAATCTCCTGGAAGTTATCTCTATCTCTTCTGTATTCTCCAAATGGCTTCAGTGAACTCCCGCAGAATGGACTGTTTTATATCGTATGCGATTTTACTGCGAAATCAGCGTCTGTTATCTCGACACATTTGTAATGCATTGTAGGACAGGGCACATTGACTTCTCACGCAATGGACAGCTAACCCAACCGACATCCCTTGTTGTGAACTTCTTATATTCACCAGTCGTGTTTACTACACCTTAGATGCCATAAAAGATCATGACAATATAACAGGGAACAGGGAATTGAACTATGTTTCGTAGGGTTCTGAAGACACTGAGTTAACAAATAAGATACAACGGAAACTAATGTAATCCTTAATCTACTTCTTTGCTTTTCAATGGTTGGTAGTTGGTTGGTTGCTAATCCAGCGGTATATGGGATCATGCTCTTTGACCCAATGCCAATAAAATCTCATTATACTACTGGGAAGACTGTGGATTTTCAGCCCACCCCGGGACTAGAGCCAGAGGATAACTATCACACCACCAGGAAGGTAGGTTTCAACTTATGCACTGCTCCGAGCCACTGCAGCCAAGATAGGGTTCACTGTGCTCATTCCCCGCCACCAATTGACTATCGGTAATGCCGAACTTCTCTATTGCTCCAGGTATGCAACCAAATGTTCAAGTCAAAAGGATTATCACGTCCTGAGTCACTGTGCTTCTATAATGAGCCTCAGCCGTAGGAAAAAACAGTGCTGTCAGTTTCCTCCTCCCCAGTGCTACGCATTACATCTCTGGCTCCCTCTCAACCACAGAGGGTGCATACATATATACAAATAACAAAAAAAACATTTCAACAACAAAATAAAAGCATGAGAAGCATAATTGTATAGATGACGTGCCATGAAGCTTCTCTAAGAAGATAACCTCAATATAACAGCATGTCATCTACTAAGGTTTTCTGTTGCATGGGTGGTTTGTCTAGTGAGCCATTGGTGAGACCCATGGACGTAACCGCATGCGTTTACTTTTCCGATCGTTCTCAAACTCCCACTGGATCTCTCTTGTATCAGAACCAATGTTCTACTAGATCTCAGTCAGGATATAGTCTACAGAACGGAAATGCTATATGCCACCGTTTTTATTTACGCAATTAGTTGGACACATCCGACTTCGATAGTGCTTAACTTGAACAATTATATACTCACAGTTTTGGTGTGTAGTAAATGATGAAACCTGAGGAGTCTTTGAGACCAGCAGCGGCTCCAGGATTGTTCCAATGCACCTGCAGAAGGGAAATAACAAGTAGAATTCTTGATACAGATTCTGCATTTCTTTTTTTTTTCTTTTGTTGTTTATTGATAGAATCAGTTGTTTAAAATCTGTGATAGCTGTTAACAGAACTGTCTCGTCTGCGTATCTGACTTCTGTGATCTTCTGTTTTCTGATACCTGATACGTTAACAACTGGATAAATGTACAGAAACTAGAAGTTGATATATTAACAACTGGATAAATGTACAGAAACTAGAAGTTGATATATTAACAACTGGATAAATGTACAGAAACTAGAAGTTGATATATTAACAACTGGATAAATGTACAGAAACTAGAAGTTGATATATTAACAACTGGATAAATGTACAGAAACTAGAAGTTGATATATTAACAACTGGATAAATGTACAGAAACTAGAAGTTGATATATTAACAACTGGATAAATGTACAGAAACTAGAAGTTGATATATTAACAACTGGATAAATGTACAGAAACTAGAAGTTGATATATTAACAACTGGATAAATGTACAGAAACTAGAAGTTGATATATTAACAACTGGATAAATGTACAGAAACTAGAAGCTGATATATTAACAACTGGATAAATGTACAGAAACTAGAAGCTGATATATTAACAACTGGATAAATGTACAGAAACTAGAAGTTGATATATTAACAACTGGATAAATGTACAGAAACTAGAAGCTGATATATTAACAACTGGATAAATGTACAGAAACTAGAAGTTGATATATTAACAACTGGATAAATGTACAGAAACTAGAAGCTGATATATTAACAACTGGATAAATGTACAGAAACTAGAAGCTGATATATTAACAACTGGATAAATGTACAGAAACTAGAAGTTGATATATTAACAACTGGATAAATGTACAGAAACTAGAAGTTGATATATTAACAACTGGATAAATGTACAGAAACTAGAAGCTGATATATTAACAACTGGATAAATGTACAGAAACTAGAAGTTGATATATTAACAACTGGATAAATGTACAGAAACTAGAAGCTGATATATTAACAACTGGATAAATGTACAGAAACTAGAAGTTGATATATTAACAACTGGATAAATGTACAGAAACTAGAAGTTGATATATTAACAACTGGATAAATGTACAGAAACTAGAAGTTGATATATTAACAACTGGATAAATGTACAGAAACTAGAAGTTGATATATTAACAACTGGATAAATGTACAGAAACTAGAAGTTGATATATTAACAACTGGATAAATGTACAGAAACTAGAAGTTGATATATTAACAACTGGATAAATGTACAGAAACTAGAAGCTGATATATTAACAACTGGATAAATGTACAGAAACTAGAAGCTGATATATTAACAACTGGATAAATGTACAGAAACTAGAAGTTGATATATTAACAACTGGATAAATGTACAGAAACTAGAAGCTGATATATTAACAACTGGATAAATGTACAGAAACTAGAAGTTGATATATTAACAACTGGATAAATGTACAGAAACTAGAAGCTGATATATTAACAACTGGATAAATGTACAGAAACTAGAAGCTGATATATTAACAACTGGATAAATGTACAGAAACTAGAAGTTGATATATTAACAACTGGATAAATGTACAGAAACTAGAAGTTGATATATTAACAAACTGGATAAATGTACAGAAACTAGAAGACGTTGATACATTTAAACACTGAAGATTTTATATGAGCAGAGATGGAAGCACTAACAGAGAAATGAAGATTTTATATGAGCGGAGATGGAAGAACTAACAGAGAAATGAAGATTTTATATGAGCAGAGATGGAAGCACTAACAGAGAAATGAAGATTAGACTTGATATATTCTCTGATGCAATGTCTAGAATAAATACCATATGCAAGAGCAGAATAAATAAGTACAGCGGTAAAGATAAACCGATATAAATCTCTAATAAAACATATTTTTGTGTACGGATGAGAGTGGGACAGTTACAGCGAAAATTGAGAAAAGAATACAGGCTTTTGAAAACAAATGTTACAGATGAATGTGCAACTATTATATGGTATATAAAACCAACATATAACGTGAGAAACCCAGGCCAACAAGAACATCTCATGGCAGTAGTGAAGCGTCGTAAAACGGATGTGGTTTGGCGAAGTGATCAGGCACGATTCTCTACAAAATTTCATGTACAGGAAACAGTTGAGGGAGAAAGAAGAAGAGGGGTGGTTAAAATGGATTGATAATATTAAATAACTAGACATGATTAAGATTCTCCACACTAAACTAAGGAATTTAGATTAGGGAGGTATGGCTGAATTTTTGTTTTGAAGTTTCCATAGTGTCACCCCCTACAACCTTGAAGGGATATGGGTTTGAGGATGTTGTTTCAATGCTGAAATATACTATTAAATGTATTTACCAACCTGTTATTCATAATGGACTTTACCTGAATAGCAACAATCTTGAGGCCGGTTAGACCGATCCTAACTCCGTTGTCGGGGTGGTAGCATTCACCATCCAAGCCTGCTGTCCACACATGAATACTCTCCGTACATGTCTGGAAAGACTTCATTCTACACTCGTAAGGTTCCTTCGTTACATCCGTGTTATCTGAAATAGTATTCCCATCGATAGAAAAAAAAATTTATATATTTGTATAAGCAAGCTATGGCAACATTGTAAACTTCTTTAGAAATATGTTTAGGGCACTTTTAAAGAAACATCATACGCGGTAAACGGGATTTGAGTAACTCCAGTTAGTCCCGTAGATAAAGGATGAATTTATTTAGGTAGGGGAGTGGGGGTCCCCCACCTTAGCAAATCTTAATATGACTTTCAGCACTAAAGAACTTTACCAAAAGGTCGGTAAAAAAAACCTCCCTTAGCCATTTTTCACAAAAAGGTCTTCAAAATTAGATAAAACTCTCTCCTTGACGTAATTATATCTACGGCGATGCCTCTATTACAAATCGGAAAACATGTTGGCTCAGGTTGAGAGGTGAGTAGGTGTCATCTCAACGGAGCTGGTTCAAATCCCATCAACTGCCTTCTAATTGTTTTCTTCATATTCACAAACTGAGTATAAGTCGACTGTGATATTCAACAACTGTGTGTGTGTTTGCTGTGATATTCACCAACTGCGTGTATTTCTGCAGTGATATACAAAATATGTGTGTGTCTGATAAGATAATCACCAACTGTCGGCTGTCATATATTTACCAAAAAAATTATGTACTTGTACATGTAAACTTTAGACATGAGAAACATGCTGTACTTGTACATGTAAACTTGTACATTTGATCTGCTGACTCGCCTGGAGAATTGGTCCGCTTCTAAATTTCAAGAATAACTGCAAAATTGTGGATACTTGTTTGTTTAACTTTTCCCTTGCCACCCTGAACTTTCCCAGTTGACCCATGTTAAAAATCTCCGACTTACCTGTACATCCAATTAGACCCAAGTGATGAACAACTCCTGTGTTGTTTATGATTGGTGTCACAGCGATCACATGAAAATCTTGGTCTTCAGGGACACCAAGTTGAGATAGATTAAAAATTTGGCATTCGTATGTTGTTTCTTTAGCTGGAACTGATGTGCCAGATGGTAATCTAATGGTCAACCTTTGAACCTCTGTCAGAATAGATTAGCAGATTGTGTCTTAAAATTAATCCCACAACTACACAATGCACAACGATTATCATACCGTGGCTATGCTAATAATGCCAAACTTGGACACTACCAACAAAAGACAACAGAAAGCTTGTTACAAAATGAATGGCCTTGCCCGCGTAGAAATCTCGGAGTAACAATAAGAGATAGAATCAGAAATGAAACACATTGGTAGACTAACAAACACAATCCTGGATTACATCAGAGGACAACAGATTAAGTGGATTCCACGTACTTCCAGGCGGCAACCAGATAGTAACACAAAACTGTCATGCATTTTTCCCGATAGTTGTTACAGGGAGTACTGGATTACAGGGAGTATTCGAGTGGCTGATATAACAAGTTAGTACATACAAAAATGCAATGCTATACATGCACCATGGATGGCGATCGCCCATCGCAAGTGATGATGACAATTTGTTACATTCGCTGAACTGATTATTCTGCTCGAATTTTCACACAAGTCTTTGATTATATGTTCGTCAATCGCTATTAAGCCATATTCGGGTTAGAAAGTCCAGTTTAGAACAAAAGGTAGGTTAGAAGGTACAGTTTATTTTGACATTAGATTAGTTCTGTCAATGAAAGTGATAACCAACAACACATAACCTAACAACACATAACCTAACAACACATAACCCAACAACACATAACATAACAACACATAACATAACAACACATAACCCAACAACTCATAACCCAACAGCTCAGTAGAAAGAGATTAGATATTGCACCATATGCTCCTAAGGAAGTAGTCAACAACCCATAATTTTTTGGATGTGATGATTATTTTCTAGTCAATATAAATACTTTAGTAGTTTTCTATTGCTTTCTGAACGGTCTGGATGCACAATTGCCTGCCAAGGGATATGAACCAGGTACCATGACCGCCACAAACGTGCCCTGTACCACATGGCTAAAGTTTGAAAATCGTCCAAAATTTTACGCACACTGTGATTGGTTGTACTAGTAGTGTCCTCACTTAAGTTGTTGTTGAATAGCAGTATCGTATACGAGATATGGTACAGATATTCGCTTTTTTAAACTCATTCTGCTCTACACAATCGTGGAACAACAGAAGAAGAAGAAGACATTTTAGTTATACGTTTTCTTTCAATTAATATAATACTTAATCTCTTACCTGGTTCTTTCATGGCAGGACAATCAAATCCATCCTTCTTACACACGTCCGACAACCATTCTCCTTGTGTCTTGTATTTTCCGCTGGGCAGTTGTTTCTGCATGCATGTCGGGCTGTTCCAAGGATCACAGATTCCTGTAAAACATTATAACGAATAAAATTGTTTTACAGACATGTATGTTAGTCTAAATGCAGCACAGTTTTTATATCTTTGTTTATTTTATGTCCAGGATGGCTGATTTAATTCTAATTAAATACAAACAAAAGATAGGTTTGTTTTTTAATTTGTTAATTAGTATGTTTCTTTGATAAGTTCTTTGTTGATTTGTTTGTGTTTTATTTTGCTAATTTTGTTCCTTGTTTGTTTTTAATTGTTCTGCTAATTTATTTCCTATGAGAAATGAGAGGTTCCCTCCAGACATTTCATACCAATAAGGTTAATACTCTCTGCGTTATGAATTTTTTTAAAATTTTTTTTGTTCACTACATTTTAATTAGGATATTTGTGTGATGTCCTCCGGGAGCTTAGTTACGTTGTGTCGTCGTTATGCGCCTTGTAGACTCAGTACAGCCGATTTCGACATGCCTTGACATTTCGATTGGGGGGGGGGGCTACCCAAGCCTGTGAAAACCTTCCTATCTGTCGCCAGGCAGAAATTGTGTACTGACTCTACGCCGAGACGCTTTGTCCTTCGCGTCTGTCTTGCACGAAGTATTCGGCATCAAGAGAGCCTTTCTTATGTAATTAGACATATTGTGCCCGTGCCCATCGGGTACTGAACCTTTTATCATACTCGAGCCTGGTTCCGGTTTAGGAAGAACTCGACAGAAGAATTGTGCTCGGGCTTGTTCGCCCTCTTAGCCGAAGTGTTGGTCACCAATGTCATGAACCACTCTTCCAAGTGAGTCTATGCACATATTTAGGAGCTTCAGGTGCTATCATTTTGTTCTAGAGATGAACAGTGCTTGTCGCCTTTGACTGCTGTCCCTGTGATCATCGGGAACTGAACCTTTTCTCTCCGCGAGCATGACTCCGGTATAGGAAAAACGCGACAATAGCGTTGGGCAACCAAATCTTGTCATCGGTAACCAAATCCTGTCTCGTCCAAACAAAACTTTAGTTCCGATTTCCTTGAAAAGTTTTCCGTTCTCTGTGCACATGATGCTGTCCTCTAGCTAGCGCTGGGCGTCACTCTCAGTGTACTCATTACGATATCCTTATAGTGAGTTGTGCACCACTTCTTTATATTTCTCATATCATCTATCTACTTCGTAAAATATGTATTAGCCGCCCCTCCAATGTTTCTGCCGGACTGCCCAACGTCACTGTAAGTCGACAATGCTGCTGCATGTGTTAGCGCGGCGGTATCGGAGATATTGCTTGTCTCTTATGCAGTCAAATCTCTTTTCATCTGCTGCCTTCATATTCAAGGACACGATCCCCCGAAACGTTTTGGCCAGAATCAGCACTAGCAGCTGTATTTCTGTTTCGAGGGTGCACCGCGAGCAGGTACGTTTGGAGTCTTGCTTATCTAACCCTGGGTTAGCCGAGAATAGTGCATGAATTTCTTAAACGAACAATCCTCCTATCCACAGGCGATCTATGTGTGCATCTAGTGGACATGTTCCACCATGTTGTACGCCGGTATCGAATCGGTTAGAAGAAGATGTGAGGGGACGATATTGGCAAGGTAGGAGAGGAAAGTGCACAGAAGAAGTGAACATAAATAAGATATAATGCAAGTCACTAAAATAAGATATAATTCAAGTCACTAAAATAAGATATAATTCAAGTCACTAAAATAAGATATAATGCAAGCAACTAAAATAAGATATAATGCAAGCAACTAAAATAAGATATAATGCAAGCAATTAAAATAAGATATAATGCAAGCAACTAAAATAAGATATAATGCAAGCAACTAAAATAAGATATAATGCAAGCAACTAAAATAAGATATAATGCAAGCAACTAAAATAAGATATAATGCAAGTCACTAAAATAAGATATAATGCAAGTCACTAAAATAAGATATAATGCAAGTCACTAAAATAAATCTAAATTTGAAATATGTCTACTTATCTCAAAAATAGTCTGCGTAGAAAAAGGAAGTATTAAATCGAAATAGCAGGTTATATAGTAGACATAGTTACAGTGTAAACCCATGAGAAGAAACGAAGGCAAGAAAAAATATATCCTCGGCAATAAGAGGCAATGAAATCAGACAAAAGCCGAATCAACAAGGACAGGGAGTTAAGAGTGCACACGGCAAACAAGAACCTAAGTGTAAGGCAGGGTAGTAGAAGTTAAAAACTGGGGGAGGCGTTTCCAGTATTCTTGATTCGATAAGGGGGCAAACAGAAGGAAGAAGAATTAAAATAAGTAAATAAATAGGCGAGGAAGAAGGAGAGAAGGAAATATGGTAGCTCGACGTGGTCCACAAACCAAAACGGAGACAGGTCAAACATGGAAGGAATGTGGAGGTGGGAGATGGCCAAGGGACGCAGGAAAGGCACATCTCGAGATGGGGTAGCCATCAAGGAAAAGCGGGTCGTAAGAATACATCTAAAAAAGGCTAATATAGAGAGACGTGTGAAGAAGGTTCCGAAGAAATGGGCACCAGTAGAGAGTAAAGGGACAGGAAACGAAGACCGTGGTGGAAGGAGGCAGACCCGGAACTATAGCCAAGGCATGAGAAATGGTAGGATGTCGCAGGGCAGAGGGGGGAGTCGGTTCGCAGTAGGAGACTAGTTGGTGTCATCAGTTCACTATGTCGTGGTCAGTGGAGGTCGGTGTGGCAGAAGTCACGATGAGATATGGAAGATGGACCATGATTACAACCGCATCCACAAGTACCTTTTAGGTCAGATGTTGGTAAATGTGACCGGTCGCAAAAAACCGAAGATGATACAAGAATAAGCTAGTCGAACGTCGCAGCCCCTATTTGAGTATTGCTCGCACTGTACACTAACTCATCTATAAGGAACAAAAATCAACGGACAGATCCCCGAACCACTAACACATGATCCCTTAGTGCGGGCCATGTACTGTGTGGAAGAAAATGTCAGATGAAACGAGGTTCATGTCCATGTGAGACCAACCGTACGTCACGATCCGTTTTTTTGCATTGCTCGTACTGCACGCTGGCTCCATAGACAGACATAGAACATGAATGATTGACTAACCGGGGTGTGATAAATTTTCAGTGGTATTGGGAACCTCGTTCTCTCTCCAGGCACAATATGGGTCACCTAATTCTTGTCCGTTGGTCCGTCGATCGTCATCGGAATCTTTCAGACACAGTTCCTTTGTCCATTTCTAAAAAATGTTAACAACATAAAAATGTTATAGTTGCATTAAAAACTACAATTACTTATCGTACAGATGCCATATTACTGAAACAATTCCAACGATTTATTGTAAATATATATTGTTATTGGACAGGTTGTGACGATTTATTGTAAATATATATTGTTATTGGACAGGTTGTAACAACTTATTGTAAATATATATTGTTATTGGACAGGTTGTAACGATTTATTGTACATAAATATTCTTCTTTGTCTGTGTTGGCTCTGTCATAACAACCGCGAATAAATCGTGTGATTTACGCCGGGGAGCATGAAGTACGTTGTACTGCTAGTTTCGCAGTAAAACTGTGTTGCTATTTGCACCTCAGCTGGCCCACTCTGTGGCCCGGACATCTGAGGCCCAGCACATCCGTTTTCGCCATGCGTTTAATTTGGGTAGTGTGCTTCCCTAGTCTGTGATAGTCTACCTATCTGTTGACAGGCGCGCGGGTGTGTAATGACTTCACCGAGACGATTGTCGTTCACGTCTATCTTGCACGAGGAGTTCTAGAGTTAGTGAACATGCCTCGTGTAATTAGACATTTTGTTCCTGTACCCATCGGATACTGAACTTTTTCTCATCCACGAGCCTAGTTTCGGTTTAAAAGTGGGAGGTACACCTAGGAGAAGGTAGTGTTACAAAGATATGCATATAAAAAGCAGTTACAGTTACATGGCTGTAACTTTCACAGTAGATACCTGAATGACTACACTATAATTATAAGGTAATATTTTTCTGTTTCTATAAAGATAAATATAAATTATTTGGTCTTAAACAAAAGTGTTAAAATTTTCATGTTCAAAATGGTATGGTCACTTCTGTAAATGTTTTGAGAATATATTAAGTACAAATGAGTTATAATTAAAAATGTATACATAAAAATGGAATAGCTATGGCACATACTCTACGAATATTAGAATATATTTTTAAACTTTTCATACAGGATAGTTCAATGTTCACCCATTTTTTGGTGAAAATGTTTCACTTTTGAATGGCTTTTTGACATTCACAAAGATCATATGCAGAAAATGTTATACACAAAGAATCAGCCGCGAAACACCAAGAAAGAATATCTAGTTATAGATGGCTCCAGCATGCGGCGGATTGAGAGAATAGCTCAAGTAGCGAACACAACTTTGTTTTAATGACATATAAAACTTGCATTAGAATTCAATGTCATCTTCAAATGGTTGCTGAAAGTAATAGTAACAACAAGATCAGAGGAAAGAAGACTGGACAGTAGAAAAGTAACAGTAACAACAAGATCAGATCAAAGAAGACTGGACGGTAGAAATGTGAACAAAACTTACATGTCCAGCTGCAGCAAAGTCAAGACCAAAATTATTTCTGGGACCCGTTCCTTTATCGTTGAAATGGCCGACTCCTTCCCATATCTTTCCTGGTTTACATGGAAACGGAATTGATGCGCCATTTGGTATTTTCTGTTGGTACATCTTGTATGGCATCACGCACTCAAGGAGTGAAACCATTAGAAGAAATCTGCAAGAGAAACACAATTTGTCAGACATTTATCTCAACTAAAATACAAACTTTTGGTAATAGTTGGTTGTGATAATAGTTGGTTGTGATAATAGTTGGTTTTGATAATAGTTGGTTGTGATAATAGTTGGTTGTGATAATAGTTGGTTTTGATAATAGTTGATTGTGATAATAGTTGGTTGTGATAATAGTTGGTTGTGATAATAGTTGTTTGTGATAATAGTTGGTTTTGATAATAGTTGTTTGTGATAATAGTTGGTTGTGATAATAGTTGTTTGTGATAATAGTTGGTTTTGATAATAGTTGTTTGTGATAATAGTGGTTGTGATAATAGTGGTTGTGATAATAGTTGGTTGTGATAATAGTTGTTTGTGATAATAGTTGGTTTTGATAATAGTTGTTTGTGATAATAGTTGGTTTTGATAATAGTTGTTTGTGATAATTGTTGTTTGTGATAATAGTTGGTTGTGATAATAGCTGTTTGAGATAATAGTTGGTTGTGATAATAGTTGGTTTTGATAATAGTGGTTGTGATAATAGTGGTTGTGATAATAGTTGGTTTTGATAACAGTTGGTTTTGATAATAGATGGTTGTGATAATAGCTGTTTGTAATAATAGTTGGTTGTGATAATAGTTTTTTGTGATAATAGCTGTTTGAGATAATAGTTGGTTGTGATAATAGTTGGTTTAGATAATAGTTGGTTTTGATAACAGTTGGTTTTGATAACGTTGCAAGAAAACGCTATGAAATTGTTATTAGAAATATGAAGTTGAATATTTGTTACCGGTACGGGAAATGTATAACTCTGTGTTACCGGGACAGGAAATGTATTACTCTGTGTTACCGTGACGGGAAAGGTATTACTCGGTGTTACCGTGACGGGAAAGGTATTACTCGGTGTTACCGTGACGGGAAAGGTATTACTCTGTGCTACCCCGATGGAAAAATTAAAACAATATTAACACTGCCGCATGTCGACTCTGTCACTAACGCTGATGTATGGAAATAACAGGCAATAGCCCAGTATTTTCTGTGATAGGTATGACAGACTCAGATGTCTGGGACACACTAGGAGGGTGGAAGATGTTTATGACTCACTAGAAGGGTGGAAAAGCAGAGATCAGTGAAGGACGGTCTGGACAAACAAAGATCTGTGAAGGACGGGCTGGACAACCAAAGATCTGTGAAGCAAGTAATGGACTAACTAGACTACGAGCAGAGATCTGTGAAGCAGGTGATGGACTAACTAGACTACGAGCAGAGATCTGTGAAGCAGGTGATGGACTAACTAGACTACGAGCAGAGATCTGTGAAGCAGGTGATGGACTAACTAGACTACGAGCAGAGATCTGTGAAGCAGGTGATGGACTAACTAGACTACGAGCAGAGATCTGTGAAGCAGGTGATGGACTAACTAGACTACGAGCAGAGATCTGTGAAGCAGGTGATGGACTAACTAGACTACGAGCAGAGATCTGTGAAGCAGGTGATGGACTAACTAGACTACGAGCAGAGATCTGTGAAGCAGGTAATGGACTAACTAGACTACGAGCAGAGATCTGTAAAGCAGGTAATGGACTAACTAGACTACGAGCAGAGATCTGTGAATCACGTGATGGACTAACTAGACTACAAGCAGAGATCTGTGAAGCAGGTGATGGACTAACTAGACTACGAGCAAAGATCTGTGAAGCAGGTGATGGACTAACTAGACTACGAGCAGAGATCTGTGAAGCAGGTGATGGACTAACTAGACTACGAGCAGAGATCTGTGAAGCAGGTGATGGACTAACTAGACTACGAGCAGAGATATGTGAAGCAGGTGATGGACTAACTAGACTACGAGCAAAGATCTGTGAAGCAGGTAATGGACTAACTAGACTACGAGCAAAGATCTGTGAAGCAGGTAATGGACTAACTAGACTACAAGCAGAGATCTGTGAAGCAGGTGATGGACTAACTAGACTACAAGCAGAGATCTGTGAAGCAGGTGATGGACTAACTAGACTACGAGCAGAGATCTGTGAAGCAGGTAATGGAGTAACTAGACTACGAGCAGAGATCTGTGAAGCAGGTAATGGACTAACTAGACTACAAGCAGAGATCTGTGAAGCAGGTAATGGACTAACTAGACTACAAGCAGAGATCTGTGAAGCAGGTGATGGACTAACTAGACTACAAGCAGAGATCTGTGAAGCAGGTGATGGACTAACTAGACTACGAGCAGAGATCTGTGAAGCAGGTAATGGAGTAACTAGACTACGAGCAGAGATCTGTGAAGCAGGTAATGGACTAACTAGACTACAAGCAGAGATCTGTGAAGCAGGTAATGGACTAACTAGACTACAAGCAGAGATCTGTGAAGCAGGTAATGGAGTAACTAGACTACGAGCAGAGATCTGTGAAGCAGGTAATGGACTAACTAGACTACGAGCAGAGATCTGTGAAGCAGGTAATGGACTAACTAGACTACGAGCAGAGATCTGTGAATCACGTGATGGACTAACTAGACTACAAGCAGAGATCTGTGAAGCAGGTAATGGACTAACTAGACTACGAACAGAGATCTGTGAATCACGTGATGGACTAACTAGACTACGAGCAGAGATCTGTGAAGCAGGTAATGGACTAACTAGACTACGAGCAGAGATCTGTGAATCACGTGATGGACTAACTAGACTACGAGCAGAGATCTGTGAATCACGTGATGGACTAACTAGACTACGAGCAGAGATATGTGAATCACGTGATGGACTAACTAGACTACGAGCAGAGATCTGTGAAGCAGGTAATGGACCAGATCTGGCAGAAGTATCACAGATCACGTATTCAGTATAGGAATTATTACAGAACAATGTAAGGAATTCAATATCGGTTTACATTCTTGTTTCACTGACTGAACCACAGTTGTGTACTAAATTGCCAACTGTGTACAACATTGCAAACTGTGTACTACATTGTCAACAGTGTACAACATTGCCAACGGTGTGCAACATTGCCAACTGTATATAACATTGTCAACTGTGTACAACATTGCATATTGTTTACAACATTCCAAACTCTGTACAACATTGCAAACTGTGTACAACATTGCCAACTGTGTACAACATTGCCAACGGTGAACAACAATGCCAACTGACTATAACATTGCCAAGTGTGTACAACATTGTCAAATAGGTACACCATTGCAAACTGTGTACAATATTGCAACAATGTACAACATTACAAAATGTGTACATCATTGCCAATTGTGTACAACATTGTCAACTGTGTATAACATTCTCAACTGTGTATAAAATTACCAACTATGTACATCATTTCCAACTGTGTACATCATTTCCAACTGTGTACATCATTTCCAACTGTGTACATCATTTCCAACTGTGTACATCATTGCCAACTGTGTACACCATTTTCAACTGAGTACAACATTGCTAACTGTGTACAACATTGCCAACTGTGTGAAACATTGCCATCTGTGAACAACAGTGCAAACTTTGAATGACTATGAAAGTCATGGGTTTCCCAACATATCACATTGCAATGTTGTGACACGAACAAGAATGACAGTAAAAAAAGATGGAAAAACATAAAATTAGTTCATTTTACAAATAGGTGTAAGGCAACGATTATCTCTCTCTCTATATATATATATATATATTTGCGTGTGTGTGTGTTTGTGTGATGTCAGGTGTGATACATCCGGTAATGAGTGATGTGTGTGATACATCAGGTACATATCAGGTGTAAGCATCAGGTGTGATACATCGTATGGATAAACATCAGGTGTGATACATCGGGTGGATATATCAGGTGTGATACATCGGGTGGATATATCAGGTGGATACACGAGATAGGTAAAAAAAAATCAGATGTAGGAAATGAAGACGGCACGTGGCTGCGGAGTCGGTTGTGTCCTGTTCTAAGGCACACAATGATAACTTGGTCTGGTCTGTTAATAATTTGTTAGACATCTTGTGTTGAAGTCGGCTTTCTAATTGCCTTGATCATCTGTTTCTTTTGATGATACGTTATTGACCCTTCTAGTTGACCATCAACAACTTCATCAATCTGATTCTCTTTTCCAGGTACTGCACATTGTGATAGTATCCACTGGATAGCTACGGTATATCCACTGGATAGCTACTTTACGCTGAATTCAATTGTTTCAAAGATATGTTTAAATTATTTAAAGTACATGAACGTGATATTAGCTCTCACACCATTTACAGATAGACAGTAGTGGCTTATTTACAGATAGCCAGTAGTGGCTTATTTACAGATAGCCAGTAGTGGCTTATTTACAGATAGCCAGTAGTGGCTTATTTACAGATAGCCAGTAGTGGTTCATTTACAGATAGCCAGTAGTGGTTCATTTACAGATAGCCAGTAGTGACCCATTTACAGATAGCCAGTAGTGGTTCATTTACAGATAGCCAGTAGTGACCCATTTACAGATAGCCAGTAGTGACCCATTTACAGATAGCCAGTAGTGGTTCATTTACAGATAGCCAGTAGTGACCCATTTACAGATAGCCAGTAGTGACCCATTTACAGATAGCCAGTAGTGACCCATTTACAGATAGCCAGTAGTGACCCATTTACAGATAGCCAGTAGTGACTTGAGAAATATATTTACCTGGTGTCCAGCCGAGCAGAACTAAATAGCGCACAGGCCGGCTTTATCTTAAGTTACACACCAAACAAAATAGAAGTGTCTCAATGTTCTTAAAACATAAGAAGGCACCAACAATAGCCTATGCGGAACGAACTTTGTCTTATAGTCACAACTACCAGATCTATTATCATCGATACATACCCAATGTGTGACGCATGTCTGAGAGGTTAGAGCGGTGGTCTCACACTACTGAGGTCTAGAGTTCGATCACCAGTAAGGACCGGTTTGACGTGGCAACAGAAATAGCATGCTGTTTTCTCACACAGCTGCAAATCCCTCCCTGCAACTTCTTAACGGGAACAATTCAGTATTTAACAGTTTGACATAACCAACATACGAAATCAACACATACGTATACATACCTGATAGCCATTGCATCAGATATAGAAACGGTTTGCTTGTGAATAGATATTCGAATTCCTGTGTGCCGGAATGAACAACTTGCTCTTCAATAATGGAGAAACAATAAACGGTAATACTGCTAGTAAATCTGTATGAAAATAGTACATACATAGGAAACAGATAACGCAAATTTATTGCACAATGACTAACACTAAAATGTGTAAAGTGTCTTATTCGTCGTCCAGTAGAACTAACACTAAAATGTGTAAAGTGTCTTATTCGTCGTCCAGTAGAACTAACACTAAAATGTGTAAAGTGTCTTATTCGTCGTCCAGTAGAACTAACACTAAAATGTGTAAAGTGTCTTATTCGTCGTCCAGCAGAACTAACACTAAAATGTGTAAAGTGTCTTATTCGTCGTCCAGCAGAACTAACACTAAAATGTATAAAGTGTCTTATTCGTCGTCCAGCAGAACTAACACTAAAATGTGTAAAGTGTCTTATTCGTCGTCCAGCAGAACTAACACTAAAATGTGTAAAGTGTCTTATTCGTCGTCCAGCAGAACCAACACTAAAATGTGTAAAGTGTCTTATTCGTCGTCTAGCAGAACTAACACTAAAATGTGTAAAGTGTCTTATTCGTCGTCCAGTAGAACTAACACTAAAATGTGTAAAGTGTCTTATTCGTCGTCTAGCAGAACTAACACTAAAATGTGTAAAGTGTCTTATTCGTCGTCTAGCAGAACTAACACTAAAATGCGTAAAGTTTCTTATTCACCGTCCAGTAGAACTAACACTAAAATGTGTAAAGTGTCTTATTCGTCGTCCAGCAGAACTAACACTAAAATGTGTAAAGTGTCTTATTCGCCGTCCAGTAGAACTTCATTATCTATTTCCTACGTCAGCACTAATAATGGAGAACCTCCTAAAATTGCTGATTGTACACACTTTCCCAGTAGTGTATTTTCAAATTTATTAATTTCAAATTTAGTACATTTCTTGCCATATTTATACCTCTCTAACCTTAGTCACGAGTTTATGAGTACATTTTTCCAGTATAGTTTTCTATGGTACACCATTTAACCCACAATGACCACCAAAATGTATCTACTTTTTCTAAATGATACAATTGTTAACACTACAATTGATGAAATTGTGTTAACGATATAATTGTATTAACTATATAAGTGTGTAAAACATTTAATTGTGATAACGATATAACTGTTAACGCTATAATTTTGTTAACAATAACATTGTGTTAAATATATAACTGTGTTAACTTTATACGTATATTAACACTATCTTAACCCTATAATATTGTTAACATTTTTCTTCTTCTTCAGCGTTCATTCTCCACCTCCCGCTAGATCTCTCTTGTAGCAGGACAATGCATCTAATAGATATCCAACAGAATGTAGTCCAGAAAATAGAAATACGTTATGTCGCCGTTTTTGCGCCATAGGCCCGACACATTCGTCTGTCTTCGGCGGGATATTGTTAATATGATACTAAATAAAACTTACTGCTGTAAAACTGTATGAAAATAGTACTTACGTAGAACATAGGTAATGTAGTCTTGCCGGACGACAACTGACACAGTATCGATTTTGGATGCTGACGTGAAAGAATACACACAATAGTACAAAGGACATAATCGACGATTTACGACCAAAGGGCCTTTATCAAGATGACAAGCACGTAATATCAAAAGACGACGAATAGGAATAACATAAAGACACTAGCGTGTCCGAGCGAAATGTGGATGCGAGATAATGTGTGCATTCTTTCACGTCAGCATCCAACATATATTGTGTTAGTTGTCATCCAGTAATATATCATTTCCCTTTCTCTACGTAATGTTAATCTACATTTGTGTGTGTATAGTTCCCCATATGTTGCGATGTCTTACTAACTTGTGCATGAATGATTAAATTCTATACGCATGTGGTTGCGTCTGTGGGTCTCACCAATGGCCCGCGAGACATACCACCCATGCAACAGAAAACTTTAGTGGATGACATGCCGTTATATTGAGGTTATCTTCTTAGCGAAGCTTCATGGCATGTATCTATACAAATTATGCTTTTATTTTGTTGTTGAAATGTGTTTCGTGTTTACCTGAATATATATGTATGCACCCTCTGTGGTTAGGAGGGAGCCAGAGATGTACTGTGCAGCACTGGGGAGGAGGGAACTTACATCACTGTTTTTTCCTATGACTTAGACCCATCATAGAGGCACAGTGACTCAGGACGTGACAATCTTTTTGACTTGAACATTTGGTTGCATGCCTAGAGCAATAGAGAAGCTCGGCATAGCCAGTAATCAATTGGTGGCGGGGAATGAGCACAGTGAATCCTATCTTCGCTACAGTGGCTAGGAGCAGTGCATAGGTTGAAACCTACCTTCCTTGAGGTGTGATAGTTATTCTCTGGTTCTGTCACGGGGTGGGCCGAAAATTCACAGTCGTCCCAGCAATATAATGCTATTTAATGGCATTAGGTCAAAGGACATGATCCCATGGACCGTTGGATCAGCAACCAACCAACCAACCATTAAATTCTACACATGTCCCAATACAATCTTAGTCTATATGCGGTCATCCCACTGGATTATACATGTCACACATATTATATCATCAAATTTAACACTGAATGTGACAAATAGCTACTTATTAGTAGTGTTATATGCATGTAATCACCCCCGGATATGCTAGCATAAAAACATGCCTAAGAAGGCGTCCGGCTACACTCATCATCATCATTAAGTGCCGTTTCCGCAACGAAGGTTGACTGCACCGTATCTCCAACATTTCCTGTCTCTTGTCTTGGTTGTGCACTCTGCTAGACTGTAACCTGTCTTTCGTGTGATGTTACTCTCCCATTTGTATCTCTGCCTACCTCTTGCTCGCTTCCCTTTTACTTTACCCTCAAGTAAGGTCTTCAATAAGGTGTCATGTCTTTTAATGTGTCCAAAGTATTTTATTTGCCTGATCTCTATTGCTCTTAGTAGGTCCTTCTTCATATCAAGTGTTTTTAGTATTTCTTTATTGTTTTCTTCTCTTTCCATTAACTCCCCATATTCTTCTATATACCCAAATCTCAAATGCATCAATTTTGTCTTCCAATTATTTATTTAGTGTCCATGTTTCTGAGCCATAGATTACTATAGAATAGATGCAGCGGCTACGCTAGCATAGCTCAAGATGGCGGCCGCCATGTAATTTTACCAAGGCTGGCACTATATATATAAATATTACTAGAGTAATATGTGTGCATCACTTTTTAAAAAAATTGTGCCTTTTAAAGTATTGTTTATTAAAAAGTAGAATTTGTGGCCACCCTTAAAGCTGCTTGGTAACAAGCTTACACCCCGATCTAAGTGGAGTTTAAGAATGAGTATATCAGCGGAATGTTTATTTCCTAAAGTTTTAAAACAACGTAGATCTCTTTGAAAATATTGGCAACTATGTATGTGTGTTTGTGTATGTATGTAAATAGATATAGGTATATATTGATGGATTGGAATAAAGGAATTGTATTATTTTGTAAAATAAAAAAAGCCATTTAACCCCGCCACAACATACAGACTGTAGTTTATTACCATCTCCCCAACACCCCAGCCCTGGGACTGTATTAATTACACTGACCAGTTTAGTTTCCAGTTTACACTGACCAGTTTAGTTAATGTAATTTGACCAAGGCTGGCCATATTATGCTCTGAACTTTGCGTGAACTTTTACGAGTGGTTTAAAATTTGTTAGTTTGATATAAAATAATTCCACTTTTTACACATATAGGGTTTAGGTTTTTATGCTCCTTTTATGCCGGTAACACACCATAGGTTATAGACGGTCACGACATGTTATAGCCGATTCGATAGAACCGATACTCCTTCATAGATATTTCAGAGATGTTTAAATATCTTTTGTGTAAGTATATTAATATTGATAATAATAATATATTCGATCAGGCTCCGGATTCTGCATATTTGAACACCAAACATGTTTATAGTGGATATAGAGCAACAGAGACAGCTAAAATAGATAAAGGGTGTTTGCCACAAGTATCAATACGATGTCGTATGTGGACCATACTGCTTTAAAACCCCTCAACTGTCACAAGCCGATTTCTGCGACCGGAAATATTTGTAACACCACAATAATCCGCATCGTGCGTCAAATTTTGTTTCATTGTAAAGGGATATAATTATACAGGTAGTTGAATAATGGCATGTTTTTATTTTATTTCCGCAATTAGTGAATAATATCAGCAAAATATGATGTAAAATAGGTATGGTTATGAAAGTAGTGTGATACAAGAAAAGAGGACGGACAAGAAAAACACACGGATTGCGTTGAAGCATGTATGATGGAAAATAATAAATAAACTATCCATATTCGGAGGCATTTCTATCAGTATTACTGGTACTTCGACTACATCTCATTTATAGTCAAATGCATGTTAAATGGTCACACCACGGATATAACTAATATAACCAAGGTCAAATCGCAGTTATGTTTACAAGAAGGCTTCACAACACATGGAGCTTCACGACACATGGAGCTTCACGACACATGGAGCTTCACAACACATGGAGCTTCACAACACATGGAGCTTCACAACACATGGAGCTTCACAACACATGGAGCTTCACAACACATGGAGCTTCACGACACATGGAGCTTCACAACACATGGAGCTTCACAACACATGGAGCTTCACAACACATGGGGGCTTCACAACACATGGAGCTTCACAACACATGGAGCTTCACAACACATGGAGCTTCACGACACATGGAGCTTCACGACACATGGAGCTTCACAACACATGGAGCTTCACAACACATGGAGCTTCACAACACATGGAGCTTCACAACACATGGGGGCTTCACAAAAAAGAAAGATTTACAACAAATGAGGCTTCACAAAAAAGTAGACTTCACAACAACAGAGGCTTTAATTGTGTAACTACCAACCTCTAACGAAAGAACACGAACGTAGATTTAATTGTGTAACTACCAACCTCTAACGAAAGAACAAGAACGTAGATTTAATTGTGTAACTACCAACCTCTAACGAAAGAACAAGAACGTAGATGATTGATATAGACATGTTCTCTAATTAGCTACTATTATAAACATTATCAACTATGGAGGTCGTGCAGGTTGGACTACCAGAACCGCGACCTCCGCTATCATTTGATGATTATAAAGCTCTAAAATAACTAAATTGAACTAACGTTGTAATAAGCGTACCTCTCCATAAGTGGTACATTTTGTTGAGCCAGATTTCTGCATGAAATTATTGGCTTATGTAGGTGAAATATGTTGATAGAAAAATACATATTTTGTTGATCTAAAAGAATGAACATGACAAATACAACATTTTAAACTGTTTATTTCAACAACTGAAATACAACAAAAATGGCCGTTAGTAACAACACAGAAGTTGGTGTCACGATTTCATCGCTGGCTCCATTTCCCTCTTCAGTTGTTGGTTGGTACGGGTTCATTATCATATATGTCTCAACGTTACACGATGCCAATCTGCTCAACAGATCCCGTCGTCCTCCGTAACTCAAGGCAACCTGTGAATAAACGAGAGTTTAAGATAGTTTGTGAACACATAAGAGCTTAAGATAGTGTGTAAAAAATTAGAGTTTATGACAGCATCTGTCTATCTATCTATCTGTCTAATCGTCTATCTGTCTATCTTATCAGTCTGTCCGTGTGTGCATATATATATATATAGTCTTTCTCTGATGTTGATGTTAGCTGTCACATGATTGAATGACGACAAGTTTTCAGTCTGTGGCACGTTTGGTCGCTTGATATGCAGTAATACTTGGAGTGTTGTTGTTTTTTTTCCAGAATGTTGGTACTTCTTCAATCCACCTTCAATCTTAGTCTATTTTTGCATATTGGTATTTATATTCTCGTATTGCATGCTCTTGCTTCTGACAAATAAGGGTTCATTCTCAATAAGCAGCCGAACCATTTCATTCTTTGTTTTTTTTCAATATATTTTATCACAGACGTTGTTCCAACAATTCTTGTAATCTCTTCATTCTTTACATGATCTCTTCTTGTTTTATTTGCCACTTTTCTTGTAGCTTATGGGATCACATAAACAAATAAACAGAGTCACATTAAGTCATGTTTCAGAACAGTACTTTTGACAAAACAGTAACAAAACCAGTACATTTAGGTTACTCAACCGCTATTTCTATGGTCACAACATTAACAAAAATACATAAACAAGGAGTATTCAGGGATGTTGTTTAATTCACGTCATCCTAGTATATTAGGAACCCTGGAATTTCTGTCCATCTTTATCAATTCATACTGTTATATGTAGAAGGGATGTATGGTTTTGTGTGGTTGTGAGAGTTGGACACTCATTGCCTGGTATAGAAAGACGGTTACAGATCTGTGAATACAAATGTTACAGATCTTTGAATACAAATGTTACAGATCTTTGAATACAAATGTTACAGATCTTTGAATACAAATGTTACAGATCTTTGAATACAAATGTTACAGATCTTTGAATACAAATGTTACAGATCTGTGAATACAAATGTTACAGATCTTTGAATACAAATGTTACAGATCTTTGAATACAAATGTTACAGATCTTTGAATACAAATGTTACAGATCTTTGAATACAAATGTTACAGATCTGTGAATACAAATGTTACAGATCTGTGAATACAAATGTTACAGATCTGTGAATACAAATGTTACAGATCTTTGAATACAAATGTTACAGATCTTTGAATACAAATGTTACAGATATGTGAATACAAATGTTACAGATCTGTGAATACAAATGTTACAGATCTGTGAATACAAATGTTACAGATCTGTGAATACAAATGTTACAGATCTGTGAATACAAATGTTACAGATCTTCGAATACAAATGTTACAGAACAATTCTACGAATCTCCTACGGAGTACATAAGACAAGTGTGTCTTGTCTTGTCTTGTCCTATCCATGTGTGCCAATAAACGTCATAGGGAGACGAACTCTTTTGTTTTATTTTGCTAACCGTTTTGCAGCTGACATAGCGCAGCCTTGCTGTTCTAGTATTTCTCTGATGTCATCTATCCATCTTCTTCTGGGTCTTCCCCCGTTTCTCTTTTCGGATGATCTATTGAAAGCTATTAATTGAATGCTATCTGGTTCCATTCTGATCAGGTGGCCGAACCGTGTGATTTGTGAGTATCTCTGTATTCTTTGTTTAGCATGATATTGTTTTCATCATATTTCTAATAGTGTCATTGTTTATTCTATCTCCTTTTGTTATCACCAGGGGCTGTTCTCATTAATTTCATTTCGCAAACTGCAAGTTTTCAAATGTGTATGAATGAAATATAGAAGTATACAGGCACACAAGAACCATTACTTTCAAAAGTTAAACAACGAAAACATGCATGGTGTGGACATGTTTCCCAACATGGTAGAAATCTGAAATATCGACTTCGTTTATAGAAATCTGAAATATCGACTTCTTACATCTGAAATATCGACTTCTTACATCTGAAATGTCGACTTCTTACAGCGAAATAAGAAAAAGCAGGGCCGTAGATACAACTTTTGGTAGAGGGAATGTGGCTGTTCTCTAAAAAACGAATCTCTTGACTTCTTATACGAAGGTGGAGATTTTTCTCAATTATACCATCGAAATGGTGGAATATGAATGTTTGTATATTTTTACATTTTGTGGTCTTTCCATCTGTATTTTATTATATTTGTCTGATGATTAAAGGCAAGGGGGAGAGGTTAACCTCTCAAACACCCCCAAGCAACCACCACGACCGCCTTGTGAAGAAGAGAAATGTAATTTCGAAAAGTGTGTTTATTTTTGAAGTAATATTTCAGATGTTGTCAGTTATAACGTTTAGATTTGTAGATTATCATCAATACCATCATCTACATTATCATCTACATTATCATCTACATCACAATCATCACCTATATCACCATCATCTACATTATAATTCTCATCAATTCTCTACATCAGAATTATCAATAGCACCAATGGACTAAATATTACCAAAGTATTACCGTCATTGATATTCGAAAGTTGCATGCAAAAATATATTTTGAGACAGCTTGCAGTTTTGATGAGTTTTTAGATTTCTCCTCTGTCTATACTTCTCAATTAACGAGCGTTAAATCATCTTGTGAATGAAGAAATAAAAGGGAAAGACAAAAGATGAAGAGTATGAAAAGGAATCAGAAGACGCAAGACGAGAATTGAAAGAAGACGTATAAAAGAAATCACGAATAAATCTCAAACCTGGCCAAACTCCCAGCTGTTTCCCTGTAAGCATGGTTCTGACGTGAAGAACTTGACTATCGTCTCCGCACACTCGTCGTAGCAGGGGGTGAATTCTTTACAATTCTTAAAAACTTCTTGAAAAAACTCCGTTTCCTTGATATTGTAATAAAACTCTGTCAAATTTGTACACTTTCCAAAAGATTCAGGGTTGCACAAGCTGATGATGAATAGGATAATTATTTATTGCAGACATAAATGTAAATACACAGAGAATGTTCAACAATTCAGAGAAACTGGAAAACTTAACAAAAACTGGAAATCTCTAACACAAAATACTTACATACTATTATAGAAACACAAACTGGACAACCCACTTAAATAAAATACAAAATTAAATATAGATTTAGATATTAGAAAATAAAGAAAATTGGAATATTAAAACTGGAAAACCTGATAGAATTAAAAACTTAAATATAGAACAGAAACTCGAAAACGTACGATATTTGAATTAAAATAATGGAACATTTTCAAGAATTTGGAAAACTTAAAGAAAACGTACGATATTTGAATTAAAATAATGGAACATTTTCAAGACTTTGGAAAACTTAAAGAAAACGTACGATATTTGAATTAAAATAATGGATCATTTTCAAGACTTTGGAAAACTTAAAGAAAACGTACGATATTTGAATTAAAATAATGGAACATTTTCAAGACTTTGGAAAACTTAAAGAAAACGTGAAAACGTAGAAACAAATAATTTGTAGAAACTGAAATCTAAAGAAATGAACGATGATGATGATGATGCTAAGAGTGATGTGGGTATTGTGGTGATGGTGATAGTGGTGTTGACGATGTTGGTGATTACAATGGTAATTATGGGGGTAGTAGTGGTGGTTATTTTGTTGACAAAGGTTGTGGTTGTGGTGGTGCTGGCTGTGATGATAATGATGACGATGATGATGGTATTGATGATGGTGAAGGTGAAGTGGTGGTGATAAATGATGACGAGAATAATAATGATGATGAAGATGGTAATGATGTTGGTAATTATGATGTTGGTAATGATGTTGGTAATGATGTTGGTAATGATATTGTAATGATGATGTTGGTAATAATGTTGGTAATGATGTTGGTAATGATGTTGGTAATGATGTTGGTAATGATGATGTTGGTAATGATGTTGGTGATGATGTTAGTAATGATGATGTTGTAATGATGTTGGTAATGATGTTGGTAATGATGATGTTGGTAATGATGTTGGTAATGATGATGTTGGTAATGATGTTGGTAATGATGTTAGTAATGATGATGTTGTAATGATGTTGGTAATGATGTTGGTAATGATGATGTTGGTAATGATGTTGGTGATGATGTTAGTAATGATGATGTTGTAATGATGTTGGTAATGATGATGTTGGTAATGATGTTGGTAATGATGATGTTGGTAATGATGTTGGTAATGATGTTGGTAATGATGATGTTGGTAATGGTGTTGGTAATGATGTTGGTAATGATGTTGGTAATTATGTTGGTAATGATGTTGGTGATGATGTTAGTAATGATGATGTTGTAGTGATGTTGGTAATGATGTTGGTGATGATGTTAGTAATGATGATGTTGTAATGATGATGTTGTAATGATGTTGGTAATGATGATGTTGGTAATGATGTTGGTAATGATGATGTTGGTAATGATGTTGGTAATGATGTTGGTAATGATGTTGGTAATGATGATGTTGGTAATGATGTTGGTAATGATGATGTCTGTAATGATGTTGGTAATGATGTTGGTAATGATGTTGGTAATGATGTTGGTAATGATGATGTTGGTAATGATGTTGGTAATGATGATGTTGGTAATGATGTTGGTGATGATGTTAGTAATGATGATGTTGTAATGATGTTGGTAATGATGTTGGTAATGATGATGTTGGTAATGATGTTGGTAATGATGATGTAATGATGTTGGTAATGATGTTGGTAATGATGATGTTGGTAATGATGATGTTGTAATGATGTTGGTAATGATGTTGGTAATGATGATGTTGCTAATGATGTTGGTAATGATGATGTTGGTAATGATGTTGGTAATGATGTTGGTAATGATGTTGGTAATGATGTTGGTAATGATGTTGGTGATGATGTTGGTGATGATGTTGGTAATGATGTTGGTAATGATGTTGGTGACAATGTTGGTAATGATGTTGGTAATGATGGTGGTAATGATGATGTTGGTAATGATGTTGGTAATGATGTTGGTAATGATGTTGGTGATGATGTTGGTAATGATGTTGGTAATGATGTTGGTAATGATGTTGATAATATGTTGGTAATGATGTTGGTAATGTTGTTGGTAATGATGTTGGTAATGATGTTGGTAATGATGTTGGTAATGATGTTGGTGATAATGTTGGTAATATGTTGGTAATAATGTTGGTAATGATGTTGGTAATGATGTTGGTAATGATGATGTTGGTAATGATGTTGGTAATGATGTTGGTGATAATGTTGGTAATGATGTTGGTAATGATGTTGGTAATGATGGTGGTAATGATGATGTTGGTAATGATGTTGGTAATGATGATGTTGATGATGTTTATGGTGATGGTAGTGACGATGATGATGATTATATCATGATGATGTTCTTGATGGTAGTGATGATGATGTTGATGATGGTGGTGGTGGTGTAGGTGGTAATGAGTATGTATTTAAAACAACAATTTATTATTAGTGGTTGTGTTAACACTGCTGAGGGTAGTAATAAAGGTTGTGTTAACACTGCTAAATGTATTAATAAAGGTTGTGTTAACACTGCTAATGGTATTAATAAAGGTTGTGTTAACACTGCTGAAGGTATTAATAAAGGTTGTGTTAACACTGCTGAATGTATTAATAAAGGTTCTGTTAACACTGCTGAAGGTAGTAACAAAGATTATGTTAAAACTGATGAAATTAGTAACAAATGGTTTATAATACTATGTTCACTAGAATGGTAATCAGGAATATTTTTTGACTTTCGTCAATAAAAGATCTACCAACAGAACTCAATCAGGTATTTTAGGTTTTTGTTTTCAATTATTCTCGTGCATTTCATAATTGTTTTTGGCCATGGCCATCTCATTCTTGGACACTTTCCAAAATAATTAATTTAGCCTTCAGTCGCAATGTTTTCGATTATTGCAGTGATATCGGTTAGTCATTATTTATATACTTAGAGCTGCCTATGTTATATTTTATTGTCATTTCAAGTATACAAATAGTGGCCAACAGAAATCTAGAGAATAGTCAAGGTAAGGAACGAATGACGGCCTAATTAATTATGTTGAAAGGTCTTATAAGCATCTTCAAAGGTCTTGGGTTTGGTAGACGAACCCCGGCGATACAAAGTATAATGAACAACGAAAACCACGGTAATAATGAAATCATCACGTAAAATATTTATTTTTTGTTTTGAGTCGGCTGTTTTGTCTTATTTGGCGTCTGGTCATGTATATCTTACCTGACTCCAGCAATGTCGGAACAATCATCCACTGACACGTTCTGTTTTGGGTAGTACGACAAGAAACCGTAACACATCTCGTCTGATGTCGCTTCGCCAAAGAAAGTAGTCCGGTTTCTGTTCATAGTATTATACACGCAGGTTGTGTGAAACTCATCTCCAGGGAGTGCTAAGAAGGGTTCGGGGCTGATAAAAAAACAGACGTTTAGGCAGGTCTTGACATTGATCAAATTTCATTTGCAATAATTTAAAAATCTGAAACTGATCAATACATTTCCTATCAGTATTATCTAATCTTCTTCTTCCTAGTTCTCTAGTTGAAGTCAAACACTGATAGATATGGGTTTCATCAATGAAATGTACTCTGATTGTCAGCTCCGAGGCAGGACCGTAGAACTTATTCGTCAGAGATGTTTCAGACGGACATAGTGTTCTTCTTCTCCATGTGTACAGTGTTCAGTTCTGTACAATATTACATGTGTTTCCTCAATATTTTCTCCGATCTTTCTGCGGCGTTTATTAGCTTTGACATATTTTTGCATTTCATTGTCAAAATGCTATAAATGTAACCATTTGTAAATGTGACATGTAACTTCAAAGTTACTTTTGAATGTCTTTTGCCAAATTTTAAATAGTTTTTTGATAATTTCAATATATATAGTTTATATAGTTTATATATGATAAAGCTATGAAATCATTAGTATCAGCGAAACGCAAGTTGCAAATACGGCGACCTCCAGTCGATTAATTAGTGATTTTTGTCTTTCAGACATAATCATGAATTAGTAATTTCTATCTTTCATGCATAATCATGAATTAGAAATTTTTCCTTCAGGCATTATTATTAATTAATTAATGATTGGTATTTTACAGACACAATCATGAATTAGTGGTTGTTATCTTGTCGAAAAAATCATGAATTAATGATTTCTATCTTTGCCAGTACTCACTATATATACGTTTCCGGGCTGTCATAACTGTAAAATGTATCATTTGTTAGAAATTTCTTGAATGTTCCATTTCTGTTTACCTCAATGCTCATTTCTTTTCCTGTGAAAGACATACATTAAAACCTCGTTAAATTATCCATTTTACAGACATTTGTCTGTACACACTCCTTAATAAATTTTTTTATCTCTGTCTGGGGTTAATGTCTGGTGTTATGTCTGGGGTTAATGTCTGGGGTTATGTCTGGGGTTAATGTCGATGTAGTGAGAGGAGACAGAGAGAATATCATGAGAACGTTTGTATATATAAACATGAAATACAAATCAAACAAACAAAGTATATTGGACATATTAAAGGACGTAATAGTCAAGCAAAATGAATTAAACAGGTTACTAAAACACTTACCTTGCCTATTAATAAAAATATATAAAAAAGTATATATAAAAAAACATACAATAAAACTAAACAGGACAATTCTCCACGTATCGGCTCAAATTAAACCTTTTTCAAGAGACAAACAACAGAAAACAACACAATAAAAACAAAATAGATGACTAGATTTCATCAACAATGGTTGGGCGTTGCCATCCCTGCGTTATGGAGACGGGGCTTGATGAAATCTAGTCATCTAACAGGAGATTTACTTCGTAACCAAAACGTCACGAGCAGGGATTGAACTCGCCTCCTATTGAGCGCGCGGCAAATATCTTAACCATTTTTTCAGGACGATCTACCATCTTAATAATAAACTCTCCCTCTTCCGCCCAGAATAAGAAGACAAATACACAAGGAATATATACTGCTAGAAGCGATGCTCGGCGTTGCCAGGACGAGAATAAAACAAAGAAGAAAAATAGAATAGATGTAAATATTTTCCTTGTAATTTAGAGATGACTTTGATATGCTTCAGTTTCTACATAGATCCACAGCCACATTCCAACCCACAATATCATTCTTTCTCGTACGAACAGAGCTATTCCGGGCACACGATATGCAGTGTAAAATTCTAGCTTTATAAAAGTTGCGTAGTCTGTGTATCATGTGATGTATTCTTTCAAGAACATAGTTATCTCAATGTTTACCGGAGAATTCAACGCCCGATCGATTAGAATTTTAGAATGCAACATATTCTTTCACTGATAGAAATATACACGGCATCAGCATACTGCAAGGAGAAGGAATATTTACCACACAGTAAATGTCGATCGAAATGGGAAACAATAATAATATTTTCTAGGCTTATGGATTTTTTTTTACAGTTCTTTGACATATGTGCACCAGTCAGGGGGAAAAGGTTAACAATCATATTATTTTTATTGGTAAGCTGTACCGAAGTACAGAAGAACGTTTAATATTGTCTGCGAGCGCCACGTGTTTGCGAATGAGCCAAACTATAAAGAAGCCAAATATGGTCCGTCTACGTCCTATTTTATAGGAGCCTATACAAATACAATATTTTGGATGCATAAAAAGACATATCTTCCTGTAGACCTTAATAGAGAAGGATATTCAGGAGTGTCGAGCAAGAAGTAGAAAACGTTGCACATGAGAAACACCAAGAAATAGAAACAAAACAATTTGTCAGCGTGCACTACCGAGACAAATAACATAAAATATTGAAAAACCACACAATTGAGCTTAGTTACAGAGACGGTGCATGAGAAGAACCACACAATCAGGCTTAGTTGCAGAGATGGCGCATATAGCGCCGTACATATACAAATATTTACTCACCAGCATAGTGCATGTGATTCCAGGCAGACGTAATCTTAATTGGACCACGAAAATATTGTTGTGTACAGTCTCTGGCGCATGTTCCGTGAACTGTCACCCGTTGCCTCTTCGGGGGTAAGTGGAAAAAAGTAGCTCCAACAGAGAGAACTCCTGCGTCAAACTTCCTTCTGAAATAACGTGATGTAAGAACATGTCAATAGTGAACTACATGTAGTCAAGTGGGGGATAGAGAACAATTGAGAGAATGTCTTCAGTTCTGGTCAGTCTGTAGACTAGTTCTGAAGTTGTTTGATCATGTCACAGTACTGTCACATCATCTAATGAGATTAATTTGTAGACTAGTTCTGAAATTGTACGACAATGTCACTTCACTGCCACATATTCTAATGAGATCAGTCTGTCTGAAAACTGGTTCTGAAATTGTACAACCATGTCACATTACTGTCAAATGATCTGAGATAAATCTGTCTGTTAGCCAGTTCTGAGGTTCTTGGACCATGTCACCTCACTGGCACATAATCTAATAAGATTCGTCTGTCTGTAAACTTTTCCTAAATTTCCTGTCCACCTCATTTCACTTCCATATGTTCTCATGTCATGTTCCTCTACACAATAGTTGGAACAAAAAGTTCCAGTATGTGAAAATGTATATTTATTTATTTCTTCTAGATATATTATATATACTCCAGCTTGATGTTGGTACCCATTTCTTGAATGAGATTTGAACCGGCAAACGCTTGTAGCAGAAACAATCCAAAATCTACTGGAAGTTATCTCTCTCTTCTGTATTATCCACATGGCTTCATTGAACTCCCGCAGAATGGACTGTTTTATATCGTGTTATCTCGACACATTTGTAATGCATTGTAGGACAGGGCACATTGACTTCTCACGCAATGGACAGACAGCTAACCCAACGCACAACCCTTGTTGTTAACTTCTTACATTTACCAGACGTGTTTACTACACCTTATATTCCATAAACGGCCGTGGAAACATAACGGGGAAGCAGGGAATTGAACTATGTTTCGTAGGGTTCTGAAGACACTGAGTTAACAAATAAGATACAACGGAAAGTAATGTAATCCTTAATCTATTTCTTTGCTTTCCGATGGTTGGTAGTTGGTTGGTTGCTCATCCAGCGTCCATGGACTCATGCTCTTTGACCCAATGCCAATAAAATATCATTATATTACTGGGAAGACTGTGGATTTTCAGCCCACCCCGGGACTAGAGCCAGAGGATAACTATCACACCTCGAGGAAGGTAGGTTTCAACCTATGCTCTGCTCCGAGCCACTGCAGTCAAGATATGGCTCACTGCGCCCATTCCCCGCCACCAATTGACTACTGGTTATGCCGAACTTCTCTATTGCTCCGTGCATGCAACCAAATGTTCAAGTCAAAAGAATTGTCACGCTCTGACTCACTGTGCATCTGTGATGAGCCTCAGCCATAGGGAAAAACAGTGCTGTTAGTCTCCTCCTCCCCAGTGCTGCACAGTACATCTCTGGCTCCCTCTCAACCACAGAGGGTGCATACATATATACAAATAACAAAAAAACATTTCAACAACAAAATCAAAGCACGAGAAGCATAATTGTATAGATGACGTGCCATGAAGCTTCTCTAAGAAGATAACCTCAATATACAGGCATGTCATCTACTAAGGTTTTCTGTTGCATGGGTGGTTTGTCTAGTGAGCCATTGGTGAGACCCATGGACGCAACCGCATGCGTTTACTTTTCCGATCGTTATTAAACTGCTACTAGATCTCTCTTGTAGCAGAACCAATGTTCTACTAGATCTCTCTTGTAGCAGAACCAATGTTCTACTAGATCTCTCTTGTAGCAGAACCAATGTTCTACTAGATCTCAATAAGGATATAGTCTACAAAACGGAAATGTGTTGTGTCGTAGTTTGCTTTGCTCAATTAGCTCGACACATCATACTTCAGCGGTCTTTAACCTGAACAATTTTATACTCACAGTTTTGGTGTGTAGTGAATGATGAAACCTGAGGAGTCTTTGAGACCAGAAGCATCTCCAGGATTGTTCCAATGTACCTGCAGAAGGGAAATAACAAGTAGATCATTTGGTCAGAGTTTCATCCCCGAGGCATATATTACTTTTAACTTTGTCTCAGTCATATTGAAAACAAAGGGAAATAACAAGTAGAATATCTTTTCCTAGACACTTCATTTCACAAGTAATGATTTTTCTCTTCTGTGAGACTGTTAAAGACCATGTTTGGTATTGGTAATATAGTGTTGGTATTAAAATTGTAAATAGTATCTATCTTTAGATTTCCAACTTTATTTTTGAGTGGAGAAGTAACAATCAACGTTATTAAGTCATTGTATTTGCTTTCTGACACTTTATTTCTATTTTCTCTTTCTAGGCAGCATTTCTCATTCCCTCCGAAAATGGAAGAAATTTAGTCTTCCATTTTCGTAGCGTGGGAGAAATACTGCCTAGATATTAAAATGCTTTGGCTTATTTCACTTTGGTGTTATCTATTGTTATATTCATTTGGTGAAAATGACTTGCACATTTTCTTAACTTTTTTGTATGTTATGTTTTTCATTGTGCACTTCTTACGTGATATTGTAGTACATTCATCGACGCGATTCACGTTTCGATCATTTGATATTGTAAATATTCCTCATTTTCGCATTTTAAAGTGTCATCATCGTCGAAAAGTTATTCGCTGATTGTATTATTAAATTGTAAAATGTCTGATATCTTCCATCTGACATCTGACATTTAAATCTGACATCTTCCAGTTTATTAATTTCAATTATAACATTTGGTCGAATTGTGGCTCTATATATTATCATAATGTTTATTTTCTCAATATTTAGGCACAAATTCTGCATCTCTTTTGTTCTTTGTTGATAGAATGAAATTCGATGTTTAAAATATGTGATAGTTGTTAACAGAATGTATCGTCTGCGTATCTGATTTCTGGAGTCGTTTGTTCTCCGATGCCTGATACGTTAACAACTGGGTAAATGTACAGAAACTAGAAGTTGATATATTAACAACTGTATAAATGTACAGAAACTAGAAGTTGATATATTAACAACTGCATAAATGTACAGAAACTAGAAGTTAATATATTAACAACTGGATAAATGTACAGAAACTAGAAGACGTTGATACATTTAAACACTGAAGATTTTATATGAGAAGAGATGGAAGCACTAACAGAGATATGAAGATTTTATATGAGCAGAGATGGAAGCACTAACAGAGAAATGAAGATTTTATATGAGCAGAGATGGAAGCACTAACAGAGAAATGAAGATTTTATATGAGCAGAGATGGAAGCACTAACAGAGAAATGAAGATTTTATATGAGCAGAGATGGAAGCACTAACAGAGAAATGAAGATTTTATATGAGCGGAGATGGAAGCACTAACAGAGAAATGAAGATTTTATATGAGCGGAGATGGAAGCACTAACAGAGAAATGAAGATTTTATATGAGCGGAGATGGAAGCACTAACAGAGAAATGAAGATTTTATATGAGCAGAGATGGAAACACTAACAGAGAAATGAAGGTTAGACTTGATATATTCTCTGATGCAATATCCAGAGTAAATACCATATGGAAGAGCAGAATAAATAAGTACAACTGTAAAGATAAACCGATATAAATCTCTAATAAAACATATTTTTGTGTACGGATGAGAGTGGGACAGTTACAGCGAAAATTGAGAAAAGAATACAGGCTTTAGAAAACAAATGTTACAGATGAATGTGCAACTATTATATGGTAGATAAAACCAACATATAACGTGAGAAACCCAGGCCAACAAGAACATCTCATGGCAGTAGTGAAGCGTCGTAAAACGTATGTGGTTTGGCGACGTGATCGGGTTCGATTCTCTTTCCAAATTTAATGTACAGGAAACAGTTGAGGGCGAAAGAAGAAGAGGGGGTAAATAAACATGGATTTATAATATTAAAGACTGGACTGGATTAAGACTCTTCACGCTTAAACAAGGAACTAAGAGCAGAGAGGCATGGCGGAATTATTGTCTTGAAGTTTCCAGAGTGCCCCCCCCCCCTTACGACCTTGACAGGATATGGGTTTGTTGGTGATGATGCCTTAATGCTACTATTACTAATACTATTAAATGTATTTACTAACCTGATATTCATAATGGACTTTACCTGAATAGCAACAATCTTGAAGCCGGTAAGGCCGATCCTAACTCCGTTGTCGGGGTGGTAGCATTCACCGTTCAAGCCTACGGTCCACACATGAAAAACCTCCGTACATGTCGGGGAAGCCGACATTCCACACTCGTACGGTTCCTTCGCTACATCCGTGTTATCTGAAATAGTATTCAAAGAAACATAATAATTATATATATATATTTGTGTATGTAAGCAGTATCACCATTGTAAAACGCCTGTGTGTTGCCGGGGCCCGAAAGGGGAGCAAAGAATAGCAACACTGTTTATCTTCCACGCATGTCGTAAGAGGCGACTAAGGAGGTTATGGGATGGAGTTCGCTGTCCCATCTCATATAGGGTAAGTGACCCAAAGCTATGCTGAAGTCGGATGTGTCAGGCCGAAAGGCGCAGATATCGCAGCATTGCTGTAAACCATGACACAACGCATTCCGTTCTTCGGACTACATCCTGCTAATCTGCAGGAGTTTGAGAACAAACGCAGAAGAAGAACATTGTAAACTTCTTTAGAAATATGTTTAGAACACTTTTAACGAAAAATCGTAACGCGGTAAACGGGTCTTGGACACATTGTTCAGGTCCGTAGATAAAGAATGGATTTCGGGGGGGGGGGGTTTCCTCTCCTTAGCACATATGTATATGACTTTTAATACTAGGAATTTATCCAAAAGTAAACTTATCTAAATTAAATTTATCCAAAAGTAAATGTATCCAAAAGTAAATTTATCCAAAAGTAAACTTATCCAAAAGTAAATATATCCAAAAGTAAATGTATCCAAATGTAAGTTTATCCAAACGTTAACCCTTCCTTGACGATTTTTCAAAGAAAAGGTCTTCCTAATCAGATACAAATCCCTCCTTAACGTAATTATATCTACGGTCCTGCCTCTATTACAAATCGGAAACATTTTGGCTCAGGTTGCAAGGCGAGTAGGTGCCGTCTCAACGGAGCTGGTTCAAATCCCATCAATTGCCTTCTAATATTTTTCTGCATATTCACAAACTGAGTATAAGTCGACTGTGATATTCACCAACTGCGTGTGTGTCTGCTGTGAGATTTACCAACTGTGCGTGTGCCTGCTGTCATATTCACCAACTGTGTGTGTGCCTGCTGTCATATTCACCAACTGTGTGTGTGTCTGCTGTCATATTCACCAACTGTGTGTGTGTGTGTCTGCTGTGATATTCACCAACTGTGTGTGTGTCTGCTGTGATATTCACCAACTGTGTGTGTGTCTGCTGTCATATTCACCAACTGTGTGTGTGTCTGCTATGAGATTTACCAACTGCGTGTGTGTCTGCTGTCATATTCACCAACTGTGTGTGTGTGTCTGCTGTCATATTCACCACAAAAATGTTGTACTTGTACATGTAAAGTTTAGTTTAAAAAAATGATGTCACTGTGAATGGTGGTCCTCAGCCTTGTTTGTCGTTGCCCCTTTCAATACGATGTTTCATTTGAGCTTAAAAGAACGGTTTGTTTGTTTTTACAATTTGTTACTAGATCCTTTAAAAATAAATTGTCATCGTGGTCACAATGACTTCAACATTGTCAGTTCAATGAGCAGTGCTGCTATATGAAGAAGTGAGGACCTATTGAGTGCCACAAGGACGACATGATGATGACATGATGATGACATCATGATGAACTAACACTTAACATTATTCAAATAGAGATCTTCAATGTGACCTCTTAGATTGGTCTGTGGCTCCCAATTTTCAAATTGTCTTCGTAGCCTAATCCTTATCTTGGTGGGCTGACTCACCTGGAGAATTGGACACCTAACATATCCGAGTTCAGCGACATTTGGTCCGGTGACTCGCCTGGAAAATTGAACACCTAAAATATTCAAGCCTGCGCCATTTGGTCCGCTGACTCGCATGGAGAATTGGACACCTAAAATATCAAAGACCCGCGACATTTGGTCCGCTTCTAAATTTCAATAATAACTGCAAAATTGTGGATACTTTTTTTTTTAACTTTTCCCCTAGCCGTCCTGAATATTCCCAGTTCATCCATGTTAAAAATCGCCAACTTACCAGTACATCCGAATAGAACCATGTGATGAAGAACTCCTGTGTTGTTTATGATTGGTGTCACAGCGATCACATGAAAATCTTGGCCTTCAGGGACACCAAGTTGAGATAGATTAAAAATCTGGCATTCGTATGTTGTTTCTTTAGCTGGAACTGATGTGCCAGATGGTAATCTAATGGTCATCCTTTGAACTTCTGTCAGAATAGATTAGCAGATTGTTTCTTAAAATGAATACCACAACTACACAATGCACAACGATTATCATACCGTGGCTATGCTAACAATGCCAAACTTGGACACCAACAACAAAAGACAACATAAAGCTTGTTATAACATCCATGGCCTTGCCCGCGTAGAAATCTCGGAGTAACAAAAAGAGACAGAATCAGAAATGAAACACATTGGTAGACTAACAAACACAATCCTGGATTACATCAGAGGACAACAGATTAAGTGGATCCACGTACTTCCAGGCGGCAATAAGTATTAAGTGGTTTCCACGTACTTCCAGTCTGCAACCAGATAGTAAAAAAACACCTGTCATGTTCTATTTTCCCCGATAGGAGTTACAGTGAGTATTCGATTACATTGAGTATTCGATTATATGGAGTATTCGAGTGGCTGATATAACAAGATAGTATATACAAAAATGCAATGCTATACATGCACCTTGGATGGTGATTGTCCATCACAAGTGATGATGACAATTTGTTACATTCGCTGAACTGATTATTCTGCTCGAATTTTCACACAAATCTTTGATTATATATTCGTCAATCGCTATTAAGCCATATTCGGGTCACAAATGTCCGTGGACGGTTTATTTGGAAATCAGATTAGTTATGTCAATGAAAGTGATAACCCAACAACACACAACCCAACAACACATAGCCCAACAACACATATCCCAACAACACACAACCCAAGAACACACAAACCAACAATACACAACCCAACAGCTCAGTAGAAAGAGATTAGAGATTGCAGTGTATGCTCCTAGGATGTAGTCAACAACCCCTACATTTTTGGATGTCATAATTATTTTCTAGTCAATTTTAATACATTTAGTAGTCTGCTATTGCTTTCTGAACGGTCTAGATGCACAATTGCCTGCCAAGGGATATGAACCAGGTACCTTGACTGTCACAGACATGCCCTGTACCAGATGGCTATAGTTTGAAAATCACCCACATTGTACGGGCAATACGATTGGTTGTACTACTGGTGTCCTCACTTAAGTTGTTGTTGAATAGCAGTATCTTCTACATGATATGCTACAGATGTTTTTTTTAACTCAGGCTGCGCTAAGCATGGAACAACAGAAGAAGAAGAAGAAGAAGACGTTTTAGTTATGTCTTTCAATTAATATAATACTTAATCTCTTACCTGGTTCTTTCATGGCAGGACAATCAAATCCATCCTTCTTACATACGTCCGACAACCATTCTCCTTGTGTCTTGTATTTTCCGCTGGGCAGTTGTTTCTGCATGCATGTCGGGCTGTTCCAAGGATCACAGATTCCTGTAAAACATTATAACGAATAAAATTGTTTTACAGACATTTAGACTTACGTAAAACACAGATTTATATATCGTCTCAATGGGACACCATAGACTATATCTAAAACTAATGGGTAATGATGGGCAATGATGAGCACACGAGAAATCATAAAAATTACAATACACAAATCATATTCAACGTTTCAACCAAAAGGTCTTTATCAAGACACAAACAAAACATTAAAAGACGACGAATAGAAAAATTATCACAACATCCAACGGAAATATGGAAATGATATGCCGGAAGCTCAGAAAGTACATAAAAACGTAAATATATGTGGAAACGAAACGAACAAAAAGATGAGTAAATGACGGAACAAAAAGAATAAAGACAAAGATCACACCAAACCAGTACTAGACATAAGAGTGGTCGGAATTGAGTCCAAAAGGCTTGAGTGTACCCATTTCGAACATTTAGCCATTTTACAGACATTTATGTTAGTCTAAATGCTGGACTGTTTGTATATCTTTGTTTATTTTATGTCCAGGATGGCTGATTTAATTCTAATTAAATACAAACAAAAGGTAGGTTTGTTTTTTTAATTTGTTAATTAGTATGTTTCTTTGATAAGTTCTTTGTTGATTTGTTTGTTTGTTTCCTAGTGTTTTATTTGCTAATGTTTTCGTTGTTTGTTTTTAATTGTTCTAATTTGTTTAAAAAAATTATTTGTTTGTTAATGTGTTAATTTGTTGTTTATTTATTTGTTAATTTGTGTTTTCTTCTTCTTCTTCTTCTTCTTCTGCGTTCGTTCTCAAACTCCTGCAGATTAGCAGGATGTAGTCCAGAGAACGGAATGCTTTGTGTCATGGTTTACAGCATTGCTGCGATATCTGCGCCTTTCGGCCTGACACAAACGATTTCAGTATGGCTTTGGGTCACTGACCCTATATGGGATGGGACAGCCAGCTCCATCCCATAACCTCCTTAGTTGCCTTTACGACATGCGTGGAAGGTAAACAGTGTTGCTATTCTTTGCTCCTCTTTCGGGCCCGGCAACACATGGGCGAAAATTTGTGTTTTAATTTGTATGTTCATGTGTGTGTTCATTTCTGTTCTAATGAAGGCGAGAAAAAAAAAATATCCTCGGCAATAAGAGACAATAAAATCAGACAAAAGCCGAATCTACACGGAGAGGGAGTTAAGAGTTCGCAACAAGAACCTAAGCGTAAGGCAGGGTCGTAGAAGCTAAGAATGGGGGACGGCGTTTCCAGTAATCATGGCTCGATAAGGGGACAAACAGAAGGAATGAGAATAAATATAGGTAAACAAATAGTACTGTACGCTGGCTCCATAGACAGACATAGAACATGTATGAGTAACTAACCTGGGTGTGATAAATTGTCTGTGGTATTGGTAACCTCGTTCATTCACTAATCTGGGTGTGATAAATTGTCTGTAGTATTGGTAACCTCGTTCATTCACTAACCTGGGTGTGATAAATTGTCTGTAGTATTGGTAACCTCGTTCATTCACTAACCTGGGTGTGATAAATTGTCTGTAGTATTGGTAACCTCGTTCATTCACTAACCTGGGTGTGATAAATTGTCTGTAGTATTGGTAACCTCGTTCATTCAGTAACCTGGGTGTGATAAATTGTCTGTGGTATTGGTAACCTCGTTCATTCACTAACCTGGGTGTGATAAATTGTCTGTAGTATTGATAACCTCGTTCATTCACTAACCTGGGTGTGATAAATTGTCTGTGGTATTGGTAACCTCGTTTTCTCTCCACACACAGTCTGGGTCACCTAATTCCTGTCCGTTGGTCCGTCCATCTCCATCGGAATCTTTCTGACACAGTTCCTTTGTCCATTTCTAAAAATGTTAACAACATATAAATGTTATAGTATGGATACCCTTCAGCTTCAACTTGTGCTTCATCTAGACCCAATCTCCTCCTTTTCATGGCTCTTCTGGCTTCTATGGTTGCCTCGGTAACCTTATTTTGTGCATTGAACAGTCTCTTAGAATTAGTTCTTGCGAAGTAACCCAAGGTGAATTTTCCGTATGTCACTTCCAACAGCCTAAGTGGAGCTTGCATAGTTTGTGATTCATCATTAAAAACTAAGGTTGCAATGCGAACAGTAATATTAACAGCAGTCAACCCATTGTATAAGTACTTTGGGCAGATCTGCCATAGCATACTGTTGAGGAACTTATCAATATTTCTGCAGTACTGAGAAATATCCCCCCCCCCCCCCCCGACATTTAGAATTAATAACTTGATTATAAATTGATACCTAAACATGATATGTGTGCAAGAAAAATTTTCAAATTCAAAACGAGGCTATTTACCACAATTACATAGGGAGGTGTTCATTGTTTTAATATTAATATGAACAGTTCACAATTTTTCTCAAACATACTGAACATTTTTGCAATACTTTTTAAAAATCCCTGACCCACTCCCAAATATATCAAACTTCTATATCTCAAAACTATAAACTCTACAAACACATTTCTGTAAGCAATCAGCAGAAAATGTTATACACATAGAATCAGCCGCGAAACACCAAGAAAGAATATCTAGTTATAGATGGCTCCAGCATGCGGCGGATTGAGAGAATAGCTGAAGTAGCGAACACAACTTCGTTTTAATGACACATGGAAACTTGCATTAGAATTCACTGTCATCTTCAAATGGTTGCTGAAAGTAATAGTAACAACAAGATCAGAGGAAAGAAGACACACAGTAGAAAAGTAACAGTAACAGCAAGGTCAGAACAAAGAAGACTGGACAGTAGAAAAGTAACAGTAACAACAAGATCAGAACAAAGAAGACTGGACAGTAGAAAAGTAACAGTAACAACAAGATCAGAACAAAGAAGACTGGACAGTAGAAAAGTAACAGTAACAACAAGATCAGAACAAAGAAGAATGGACGGTAGACAAGTAACAGTAACAACAAGATCAGATCAAAGAAGACTGGACAGTAGAACAGTAACAGTAACAACAAGATCAGAACACAGAAGACTCGACGGTAGAAAAGTAACAGTAACAACAAGATCAGATCAAAGAAGACTGGACAGTAGAACATTAACAGTAACAACAAGATCAGAACAAAGAAGACTGGACAGTAGAAAAGTAACAGTAACAACAAGATCAGATCAAAGAAGACTGGACAGTAGAACAGTAACAGTAACAACAAGATCAGAACAAAGAAGACTGGACAGTAGAAAAGTAAAAGTAACAACAAGATCAGAACAAAGAAGACTGGACAGTAGAAAAGTAAAAGTAACAACAAGATCAGAACAATGAAGACTGGACAGTAGAAAAGTAAAAGTAACAACAAGATCAGAACAAAGAAGACTAGACAGTAGAAAAGTAAAAGTAACAACAAGATCAGAACAAAGAAGACTGGACAGTAGAAAAGTAACAGTAACAACAAGATCAGAACAAAGAAGACTGGACAGTAGAAAAGTGAACAAATCTTACATGTCCAGCTGCAGCAAAGTCAAGACCAAAATTATTTCTGGGACCCGTTCCTTTATCGTTGAAATGTCCGACTCCTTCCCATATCTTTCCTGGTTTACATGGAAACGGAATTGATGCGCCATTTGGTATTTTATGTTGATACATCTTGTATGGCATCACGCACTCAAGGAGTGAAACCATTAGAAGAAATCTGCAAGAGAAACACAATTTTGTCAGACATTTATCCCAACAAAAATAAAAACTTTTGATAATAGTTGTTTGTGATACTAGTTGGTTGTGATAATAGTGGTTTGTGATAATAGTTGGTTTGTGATAATAGTTGGTTTTAATAACGTTGCACGAAAAAGTTATGAAATTATTACTAGAAAACGTGAAGTCGAATGTTTGTTACTGTGACAGGAAATGTAGTATTCTGTATTACCGGGACGGGAAATGTATTACTCTATGTTACTGGGACGGCAAATGTATTACTCCGTGTTACCGACACGGGAAATGTATTATTGTGTGCATGGACATTAACTAAAGTACAATAGACAAAGCTAATTACTTGTGAAATGAGATGTCTAAGAAAAGCAACAAACAAAACAAGAAAATATCATGTGACAAATGAGGAGATTACAAGAACTGTTGGAACAACATCAGTGGTCAAATATGTTGAAAAACAGACACCGAAATGGTTTGGGCACCTAATGAGAATGAATTTTTATTGACCAGCGGCCAGAGCATGCAACAAGAAAATAGAAACCGCAAGATACAGAGGAAGACCGAGAAGTAGATAGATTGAAGGAGTTACCAACAATCTGAAACGTCACAGTATTACTGCATATCAAGCGATCAAACGTGTCATAGCCTGAAAATCGATCGTCATTCAATCCTGCGACGCCTTAACAGCAGAAGCAAAGAAACGACAACAGATAAGACAATGAAAAAGACAATAGACAGACTTTTGCTGTCACACATACGATAGACATACTTTTGCTGTCACACATACGATAGACAGACTTTTGCTGTCACACATACGATAGACAGACTTTTGCTGTCACACATACGATAGACAGACATTTGCTGTCACACATACGATAGACAGACTTTTGCTGTCACACATACGATAGACAGACTTTTGCTGTCACACATACGATAGACAGACTTTTGCTGTCACACATACGATAGAAAGACTTTTGCTGTCACACATACGAACTATAACTTTAACCAGGGCTTGATATAGACTTGATAAGACCCTAAGCTATTTGAGATATGGGGCCCTAAGCTATTTGAGATATGGGGTCCTAAGCTATTTGAGATATTGGGCCCTTTAACGATTAAGAATATATAGATAGTGAAATCAAAAACTTTTTGGGGGGCCCCAAGAAAGTGGGGGTCCTAAGCTATAGCTTGTTTAGCTTATAGGTAAATCCTGCACTGTACTTTCAACCACATAAATGGACAAACTAGACTACAGGAAAAGATATGAGAAGATACTGCTAGGCTAGATCTGACAGAAGTATCACAGTTCACGAATTCAGTACATGAATTATTACAGAGCAATGCAGGGGATTCAATGTCGGTTTACGTTCTTGTTGTACTGACTAGAACAAAACGTTCGACTGTGTACAGCTTTGTCAAATGTGGGTGATTATGAAAAGCATAGGTTTCTCAAAACATCCCATCGCAATGCTGTGTCACGAACAATAATGGCAGAAAAAATGGACGGAGAAACATAGAATTGGTTAATTTTTCAAAATGTAGTAAGTCAACGATGTCCTTTCTCTCTTTCTCTCTCTCACTCTATCTATCTATCTATCTATCCATTCATCCATCCATCCATCCATCTATCTATCTATCTATTTATGTATCTATTTATCTAATCTATCTATCTATTTAGCTATCTATACGATGTATCCCGTGTTTGCCTTGCAGCGCCAGGGGTAAAAGGGTTCTCTGGAGATGGACTTTATGTCTGCTGTTTGTAAGCTTGTCCCTGTGGCTTCTTTTATTTCTTTTACATGTTCTACCTCTGACTTTATAGCCGTGATGCTTATGTGTTATGGCCATCTGTGGCATGCTGTCTGTTGGTGGTCGCGAAGCGTGTGAAAACCACTTGATATGTTGTCTTTTGATGTGTTCCAATACTGGTATTGTTTTGGTTATCTGTCTGATGTTGTCGTTTCTAATTCTATCTCTTAATGACACTCTTGTGCTGTCATTCTCCATGTTTGACGCTGGTAGCACAGTGATGGGATAATAATAGTCTTGTATAATGTAACTTTAGTGTCTATGTTTGCATTTTTGTTCTTGAAAATATGTGTCATGTGTCCTAGAATCTGGTATGTTTTGTTGCATCTATTTTATATCTACTGTTTTTTTCCCCTTCACTCATTATAATGCTTCCTAAGTAAGTGAATTACTTAACTTGTTTTTAAGGTATTTATTATCGATATGTTTATTACCGATAGCCAGTAGTGGCTTAATACGTTTACCTGGTGTCCAGCAGAGCGTAACTACATAGCATAGGCCGGCTTTGTCTTGAGCAGTCTGTGTACACCAGACAAAATGGAAGCGCCTTAGCGTACCGTAACCCAGGAAGGCACCAACAATAGCCTGTGCCCTATAGTCACAACAACTACATCTATTATATACACATACCCAAATACGATATAAACAAATACGTATACCGGTACCTACCTGATAGCCATAATATCAGTTATGGAAACGGTTTACTTGTGAATAGATATTCGAATTCTTGTTTGTGGGACTGAACGATCTTGCTCTTCAGTAATTGACAACCTCCAAAAATTGCTGATCGTACACAATTTCCCAGTAGTCTTCTTTTAAATTTACTAATTTCAAATTTAGTTTATTTCTTGCCATATGTATAGCTTTCTAACCTAACAGTCACGAGTTTATGAGTACATTTTTCCAGTAGAATAGTTTTCTAAAGAACAGAGATTTATTTTTCTATGGTAAACCATTTAACCAAAAATGAATTTGTTCATTTTACGATTTCAAATAAGGAAAACTTACATACACATAATCGCTAACATTTTTATGTATTTCTGTGTAAATACCAGTTGCAGAAGAGCAAAAGGCAGAAAAAGCAATACACGGAAAAAAAGAAAAACAAAAAAAGATATAGAAAATGGAAAGAAAAAGAAGGAGAACAAAATTGAAGAATGAAGAAAAAGAAAAAAGTGAAAGGAAGAAAATGAAAAAAAAATTACAAGAAGAAGGAAGGAAAAGAGAGACGAGATGGAAAATTGAGAGGAGAAGAAAAGAAAGAAATATTAAGAAGAAGAATAAAAAGTAAAATAAAGTAACCTATAGCATTTATTAATGCCGTAGGGGTGTGAGATGTTAGCAATCTCACATTTCAGTGGCTCTGCAAATGAAGGCGGTAGCCATCTCCTCTCCCTCTTAGTCTTTACTTCCCGAATTAATCCGGTACCCATTTAAGGCTGGATCGACCCGGGAGCCGTTGCGATCTGAAAAACATTTCCGCCTCAGCTGGAGAATGAACCCAGAACCACTCATATGCGACGCAAGTGCAAGAAGAAGAATAACTAGCAGTGGAAGTAGAAGACGGAGAAAAGGCAGAGCTCAGCTATAAATTGAAGACGGAGAAAAAGCAGAGCTCAGCTATAAATTGAAGACGGAGAAAAGGCAGAGCTCGGCTGTAAATTGAAGACGGAGAAAAGGCAGAGCTCGGCTATAAATTGAAGCTCATAATTTGCTATTAAAGGTGTCATGATCAGCAAATAATAAAAATTGACTGAAGCTGTTGTTGTCGAAGGCTAAACCGGCGTGGTTTCATTGTTGAGTAGGTGGCCTAAGTACGTTCTCAAACTCCTGTTACTTAGCAGATGTGGTCCCGTAAAAATGATTGTAGCGTCGTCGCTTTAAGATTAATTAGATAGATACGATTTACGGTCCAGCACTTCCCACTTCACCATAACTTTCGGGTCATCTTGACCCAGGTCCGTAGGTTCTTTTTTCTGAAGGGAGTGGGAATTTACTTAAAAATAGCTCATTCACACTTTTTTGTGTTTCTCTGTTTGATGACATATTTGCGGATCTTTGGGGGAGGGGAGGAATTGCTGGGGCAGGGCACACCATTTGGCCTTATTCCTAGTACTAAAAGTTATGTTCTGAATTGCTAAGGGGTGATGGTGGGCTTAACCACTCCAGCCTCCCACCACCACTTAACTGTAGGCTTGTTTTGACCTAATTTATGGGACAGCCAACTCCATTACAAAACCTCCTGAACATCTCGTACTGAATGCACGGCAAACGATTGTGCTACTGTTTATTGTGCCTGTCTAGTTCACAGCAAACCATAGTGCTACTGTTTATTGTGCCTGTCTAGTTCACAGCAAACCATAGTGCTACTTTTTATTGTGCCTGTCTAGTTCACAGCAAACCAAAGTTATACTATTCATTGTGCCTGTCTAGTTCACAGCAAACCAAAGTTATACTATTCATTATGCCTGTCTAGTTCACAGCAAACCAAAGTTATACTATTCATTGTGCCTGTCTAGTTCACAGCAAACCAAAGTTATACTATTCATTGTGCCTGTCTAGTTCACAGCAAACCAAAGTTATACTATTCATTGTGCCTGTCTAGTTCACAGCAGACCATAGTGCTACTTTTTATTGTGCCTGTCTAGTTCACAGCAAACCAAAGTTATACTATTCATTGTGCCTGTCTAGTTCACAGCAAACCATAGTGCTACTTTTTATTGCGCCTGTCTAGTTAACAGCAAACCAAAGTTATACTATTCATTGTGCCTGTCTAGTTCACAGCAAACCAAAGTTATACTATTCATTGTGCCTGTCTAGTTCACAGCAGACCATAGTGCTACTTTGTATTGTGCCTGTCTAGTTCACAGCAAACCAAAGTTATACTATTCATTGTGCCTGTCTAGTTCACAGCAAACCATAGTGCTACTTTTTATTGTGCCTGTCTAGTTCACAGCAAACCAAAGTTATACTATTCATTGTGCCTGTCTAGTTCACAGCAAACCAAAGTTATACTATTCATTGTGCCTGTCTAGTTCACAGCAAACCAAAGTTATACTATTCATTGTGCTGTCTAGATCACAGCAAAACAAAGGTATACTATTCATTGTGCCTGTCTAGTTCACAGCAAACCAAAGTTATACTATTCATTGTGCCTGTCTAGTTCACAGCAAACCAAAGTTATACTATTCATTGTGCCTGTCTAGTTCACAGCAAACCATAGTGCTACTTTTTATTGTGCCTGTCTAGTTCACGACAAACCACAGTGCTACTGTTCTTTACTTCCCGTCTAGACCACAACAACATACATTCTGTTGAGTAAATGAAACAATTGTCTGACCCCCATGAGAACTGCTTGAGAATCGTATAGGGAATTTACATCTGGCGGTTATTTTTGTGTCAAGTGCAAAAATCTTTTCTCACTTCAGGGAGTACTGAATACCTACAGTGTGAGATCCATCTTACGACCATTGACATACCTGCTGATAATTGAATCAGCATTAGATCAGATGTTTCGAATTTCTCACAAGATCTGCTACCCATATACTTAGTCTGCGTGCACCTGTCTGTAATTTTAAAAATGTTCCAGCTGAAATGTTAAAAAAAAAATCGAACATGGACCACCAGACATTGAAGCTATTGTACGGACCACTGAGCTGTATCTGCTCTTTCTACGTACTAAAATTGTTAACATTTTAAATGATGCCATTGTCTTAACGCTATAATTGTCTTAATGCTATAATAGTCTTAACTATATAACTGTGTTAACACTATAATTGTCTTAATGCTATAGGTGTCTTAACTATATAACTGTGTTAACGCTATAATTGTCTTAATGCTATAATTGTCTTAACTATATAACTGTGTTAACGCTATAATTGTCTTAATGCTATAGGTGTCTTAACTATATAACTGTGTTAACGCTATAATGGTGTTAACTCTGTAAGTCTATTAACACTATCATTATATTAACAATAACAGTGTGTTAAATCTATAACGGTGTAAACGATATAAGTACGTTCGGAATATAACCGTGCTAACACTATAAATGTGTTAACAATATAATGGTATTAATTATATAAATGTGTTAACAATATAATGGTATTAATTATATAAGTGTGTTTACGATATAATTGTGTCAATAATATAACTGTGATAACACTAACAGTGTGTTACATCTATAACTGTTTTAACGCTATAACTGTGTTAACTCTGTAAGTATATTAACACTATAATAATGTTAATATGACAATCAATAAAAGGTAATACTGCTGTAAAACTGTATGAAAATAGTACTTATGTAAAATACAGGTAATGTAGTCTGACTGGATGAAGAACGACTAACACAGTATCGATATCGGATGCTGACGTGAAAGAATACACACAACAGTACACATTACACAATCATATAAATAACAGTACACAGGACATAATTGACGTTTCGACCAAAATGCCTTCATCAAGATGATAAGCACGTAACATCAAAATACGACTAGTAGGAATAACACAACTACACACTAATGAGTCCGAGCGAAATGTGGATGCAAGATATTGTGTGTATTCCTTCACGTCAGCATCTGACATTAATAGTGTGTTAGTCGTCGTCCTGTAATACTACATTACCTTTGCTTTACGTAATGTTAATCTACATTTGTGTGTGCATTAGTTCCCCACATGTTGCGATATCTTACTAACTGGTGCATGAATGATTAAATTCTACACATATCCCAGTACAAGCTTAATCTATCTACTCTCATCCCACTGGATACCCACACGTCACACATATTCTATCATCAAATCACACACTGAATGTGACATATAGCTTACTTATTCTGTTCGATTGTTTTCATTGCACGCCTCTGCATTATTGTATATATATATATATATGCGTGTTTTGCTACGCGATTGACTGGGTGATGAGGAAATGCACAGACCAAAAACAGCTAGGAATCAAATAGGTAAACAACAAGACCCTGGAAGATATAACCTTCGAAGATGATATTGCTCTCCTGAGTTCAACACACCAAGATCTCCAAGGAAAAAAAAACAGAAAGACTCAATTATTTTTTTGCACAACAGATAAGCCTTCAAATAAACACACATAAAACGAAAATCATGAACTTTACCGGCCTGACAGAATCAATTTAACTAGATGATATTATACTAGACAAAGTTTCAAATTTCGCATATATGGGAAACAAGATAACAGCAGACAGTGGTTAGTGCACTGGCTTCGCATATGAGTGGTCCTGGGTTCATTTCCCAGTTGAGGCGGAAATGTTTTTCAGATCGCAACGGCTCCCAGGTCGACCCAGCATTAAGTGGGTACTAGATTAATCCAGGAAGCAAAGACTGAGAGGGAGAGGAGATGGCTACCGCCCTCATTTGCAGAGCCATTGAAATGCGAGATCGCTAACATCTCACACCCATACGAAATTAATAAATTCTATGTGTTAATTTACTATATCATCATCAAGTGCCGTCTCCGCAACGAAGGTTGGCTGCAACGTATCTCCAACATCTCCTGTCTCTTGTCTTGGTGGTGCACTCTGCTAGACTGTAACCTGTCCATCGTGTAATGTTACTCTCCCACTTGTATCTCTGCCTACCTCTTGCTCGCTTCCCTTTGACTTTACCCTCAAGTAAGGTCTTTAATAAGGTGTCATGTCTTTTATTGTGTCCAAAGTATTTTATTTGCCTGATCTTTATTTCTCTTAGTAGTTCTTTCTATTTATTCTTTATTATTTATACTTTCACTAGCCAATGAAAATCACAAAAACAGCCTTCTTGACCCGACGCAATAATAAAAAATGGGCTAACACTCCGGCATGTAAAACATAACGAAAGCCACTTCAAAAGTATTTGACAAGCTGAGCATGCTATCATCATTATAGATGACGTTTGACCTGCTCTTGTTTTTCCAGTAACTTTTTACTAGAAATACTGCGGTATTTCTAGTATAGTAACTCTTTTCGATTATACTGCGGTATTTCTAGTAACTATGGCTATTGAGATGCAGTATTTCTACTTGTGTTCCTACACGATGTTGAAATTTTTTTGACTATTGAGCGCAGTCTAGGTCTGTTTCGTGAAACAGCTTCCCATATCGTGGTTTATTTTAAAGACTTCAGTGAGGTCTTTAACAAGTCCTTATAGTTCTTCTTTAACAAGTCCTTATAGCTCTTCTTTAACAAGTCCTTATAGTTCTTCTTTAGCAAGTCCTTATAGCTCTTCTTTAGCAAGTCCTTATAGTTCTTCTTCAGACTATCATTGAGAACTGTGTGTCTGCATCTCATGATAGAATAGTATCTTTGGTAGGCAATGATCTGGCATATATAACAAGTATTCTGCCCACCCACTCTGTTGGAATTAGTCTACTCCAAGTGTCCGGACAGTTATTGAAATAATCAGATATGAAGATGAAGAGGTCATGGTATTGTGGAACATTTCCCTTTAATACGAGAAAGAAAATGGAGAAAAATCGGGCACATGCTCATAAAACCGGACAAAGATATAACTTAAAGATCAACGACATGGAACCAGCATGGAGAAAGGAAACAGGGGAGAAACACAAGAAGCATATGGCGAAGACAGACCATGAGGTAATTAACAGAGATGGCAACACAAGAAGCACGGCTGATAATTCAAGGTATAAGGTAAATTGAAAATATTTATCCGTGGCTTATGCACCAAAGTGTTCCAATGATTGATTTATTGCGTGATTGATTTATTGATGTATTGTTTGGTTAATATTTCATTCATTTGGTTGGATGGTTAGTTGGATGGTTTATTGGTTAGTAGATTAAATCCGATAATTTGTTGATGTCATATGCAAATCTTATTTATCCACTTTTGCTAGGCTTTTCTCATTCAAAATAGTGTAGCGACAATAGGCTTAATTTTCAATAAGTGTAAATACCGAGGTTGGGGTGACTAGATTACTGTCACTGCGACCTCTACTATTTTTTATGTTTTAAAGCTCTGTAATCAAACTGAACTAACTTCTGCGATTGAAATGATACGTAACTCGCCATAAAACGTCTCTTCTGCTGAATAAACCGTGTTCAATTAGTGTCATTCAGCGTCGTAAACAGCGTCGTGATTTCCTATAAATAGAACATCGCCATCTTAAATTTGCGATCATGTTTGTTCCTTCCATACTATTTGGTTTTAGGGACATATAGAGTTCCTAACTCGATGTACATTTTAATTATGATTAGGCCTATCAATCTAATATATACAAATTTAAAAATGTATAATAGTTAGATATTCGGTTTAAAATGTATATTAACAATGCAATAATACTATTTAAATTACCGTTTTATTGAATATAATTATTAGCGCGAAATCACTTTAAATACATACTTCATTAATTATTATATTATGTAATATATTTGATTATTTAGCGGCATGCAAATTGATGATAGTTCAATAAATAATTTATATAGTTTTAGTGGATGCAGATGTTCAAGTCATTATTTTTTAAATAAATATTTCAACATCTAAAACATGATAACCCAAAGGCACAATCATATAGATTAATAGAAGGAATACCCGGCGTAGCCCGGGTGATAATTTTTTTTTTTTAAAGAGCACTATAAGAAACATTTTCCAAAGACCAAACAACACATAGCCCAATCCTGAAGAGTAACAAGTAATAATCAGTGTAGTATTTACTTTGCTAATAATTCTGTATAATAATTCGGCCTTTTATAAATGGTCTAAGTGTAACCAACAAAAATCTGTTAGGCCCTTACATACAGTGACAAATATGTACATATACAAGCATATGTTGGCCTACGTGATTTGATGGATAGGTTTGTTTGTTTGTTTGTTTTTATTGCTTTTTAAACAACAGACGCGAATATTTAAACATATAATGTTGCGGTGACTGTTTTACCTTTTTATGAATAAACAAAAATATCATTTATTCAACTTTTTTATACATATCGGCAAAAAAACCATTGTCTCTGAGATAGAACGTTGAGAAAAACAATCAGTCACGTCAAAACAATTGGGTGTTTTTTCCACTACAGCACTACGACGATATATTTGTGTGCATAAATTAGTTTATATAAAAATCTGGTAATGCATCAAGGAATATCCAATTGAGATAGATAGTAACGTATGAAGGTTAAGGTCAAGAGAGTATGCTGATAGTAAGAGATTATTGCATCGATACTCGATCAATATTGATTTTGGACATTAATAATCAGCTTTCAAGATTTCTCATATCTACCAACTTACGGTCGAGATTATTACTCAATGAGTCGACATGTCAAACTTCATCATAATCGGTCACGTTGTTGCGATTTCTATACCGGTCGACACAAACATAGAGTTTCAGAGTTTATCCATTTATTTATATAGATAAATAGACCATATTTATCTATATATGTAGTTATATATATGTAGTTATGCGTTCTTCTTCTTCTGCGTTCATTGTCAAACTCCTGCAGTTTAATCTAGAGAAATTAGTGAGTTATGTCGTTGTTTACAGCTTCACTATGATATCTGTGCCTTTCGGCCTGACACATCCGATTTTGGCATGGCTTCTCGGTCTTTTACCATAAATGTGATGGAACAGTCACCTTCGCATAACCTCCTTAATTGTCTCTTACGACATGCGTGGAAGGTAATGAACAGCCTTGCTATTCTTTACTCCTATTTCTAGCTCCAGCAACACACGAACATGCACATATAGTATTATTTTCTTCTTCAGCGTTGATTCTCAAACTCCCGCTAGATCTCTTTTGTAGCAGGACAAGCGTCCTACTAGATTTCAAGCAGGATGTAGTCCAGAGAAAGAAATGCGTTGTGTCGCCGTTTTATTTGCGCCAATGGCCGACACATCCGTCTTGAACGGAACCGTTATTTAATAAAGAAAATTCCCCCATGTGTTACATGGGTCCGAAACGGGAGCAAAGAGTAGCAACACCGTAACCTGCCATGTATGTCATAAGTCGCGACTACGGAAGTTTTGTCGTTGGTGTTCTCTGTCCCCTCACATAAAGAGTCTAAGTGATCCAGAAGTCATGAATTGTGAAGCCGCACTTGTAAGACCGATACTATCCGATTCCACTGCACACATATCAATCATGATTCAGCGCATTCTGTTCTCCGACCTAAATTATGCTAATCTGCAGAAATTTAAGGATTAACAAAGATGATGAAGTAGCAGGAAGAAACGAAACAAAGAAGATGAAGTAGAAGAAAGAAACGAAACAAAGATGATGAAGTAGAAGGAAGAAACGAAACAAAGAAGGAAAAAGAAGACAGAAAAGAAGAAAAATCAGAAGCAAGAAAATTATTTTTTAAATTACAAATGAGACAGATAAAAAATACTGAGAAGAAAAGAAAGGTCTAAGATATTAAGAAGATGGAAGGAAAACGAAAAGAGGAAACGGGAAAGCAAAAATATTTTTGACATAAGATAATAAAAGGAAATAAATGCAGGATATACCAATAAAAATTGGAATTCGCCCAAGACAGAGAGAGGTTCAGAGAGTTCATTGGGAAGACAACGTTCTGGAAGGAATACGTCACATGACAACCAATAAAAATATATATTGTCAAAATTGTGTGAGGCCAAAACATTGAGATTTTGGCTGGTTGCACCACCTTTTGAAATATGCTGAAACTACATAAAAAATTTCATTTCTGATACATTCGGTGGACATTACATTTACATCCTGAATATGGGGTGATAACCTAGCTTTGTTGTTTGGTCACGAATATGTAGTCAACAACAAACCGGATAGTACACGTGATTCCCTTTCTGTCTATACAGTTCTGTAGACTCATCAGTTTCACTCAAACGTGACGTTATTTGACTATTTAAAAATGGTTTTCATTGCTCACTTTGTGTATACGTTGCGTTAGCAGCCAATTAAAATCACAGGCAAGGTCAAACAACATTATATTTTAACGAGTCGGTTCGTGCTTCGGACTGTACAACTCGTGAGAGACTCGGCATAAGAATTGTAAACACAATGAAGAAAAATAAAAAGAGAAAAAATAAATTTGTATAAAGATTGTGAAGATAAAGTACAAAATGTGTAACTTGTATAACCCTAATTTTCACTTATTTTATCACTATACATTTTTAATTTATTTTGTCAGTATGAAACATTAACCTATTTTATCACTCTAAAATTTTCCCATATTTTTAACTATGAAATTTTAACTTATTTTATCATATGAAATTTTCACTTATTTTATCATTATGCACCTTTAACTTATTTTATCACTATGAAATTTCAACTTATTTCATCCCTATGAGATTTTTACTTATTTTCTCACTATGAAATTTTAACCTATTTTACTTATTTTCTCACTATGAAATTTTAACCTATTTTACTTATTTTCTCACTATGAAATTTTAACCTATTTTTACTTATTTTCTCACTATGAAATTTTAACCTATTTTACTTATTTTCTCACTATGAAATTTTAACCTATTTTACTTATTTTCTCACTATGAAATTTTAACCTATTTTACTTATTTTCTCACTATGAAATTTTAACCTATTTTACTTATTTTCTCACTATGAAATTTTAACCTATTTTACTTATTTTCTCACTATGAAATTTTTACTTATTTTCTCACTATGAAATTTTAACCTATTTTATCATTCTCAAATTTTCTCTTATATTATCACTACGAAATTTAACTTAAATTTTCAATAATTTTATCGCTATAAAATTTTAATTTATTTTATCAGTGAAATTTAGTGTTGTAATTGTTAAATCTTAAAATATTATCATGTGACGTATTCCTTCCAGAACGTTGTCTTCCCAATGAACTCTCTGAACCTCTCTCTGTCTTGGGCGATGTGACTTGCATTTTCTAGCGATGTATTCATGTTATCTTTAATGTCGTCAGTCCATCGTCTTCTTTGCTGCCCTTTCTCCTCTGCCAAAGTACTCTGCCGTCCATTATTTGTCTATGTAAACAGTTGTGTCTCTTTATATGACCAAAATGGTGTAGTTTTCTTTTTGCTATTGTGTTTAGTAATCAACACTCTGGAATCTTCAATGTGTTTATAATATCTGAGTTTCTCTTTATATCCCTCCATGATATTCTACGTATCCTTCTGTAGCATTTCAGCTCGAAGGAGTTGATCTTCTTCGCCACAGTTTTACTTAGAGTCAATGTCTCACAGCCGTATGTTGCAACCGGAAAAATAAAAGTTTGCAACATTAGTAATTTCGTTTCTATTTTATTGTTTTTCCATATATTTTTCAACCGTGTTATTTTACAATATGCCATTGCCATTCTCTTCCTTATTTCTGTCATGCAGTCTCATTCACTGTTAGTGTTTGCTCATAGCACATATCAAACATAGCACATACCAAACATAGCACATACCAAACATAGCACATACCAAACATAGCACATACCAAACATAGCACATATCAAACATAGCACATCCGTACTAGTATGTTAGAACGTCCGCTAGAACAGTGCTGCTTTCAACTCCCGTCAGCCTCAAGATTTAGAGGTGAAAGAAATTAATGTATATCACGTGTGAAGTTTTAGGCAGAACACTCCCGTCGAAGACGGATGCATCGAGCCATTGGAGAAAATAAAACGGTGCCACAACGGATTCCATTCTCTGGACTACATCCTGCTTGAAATCTAGTAGGATCATGATCCTGCTACAAGGGAGATCCAGCGGGAGTTTGAGAATAATTGCTGAAGAAGAAGGAGAACACAGCACTGAAATCTTTTAAGGGAATATGATAACTGATATCGAATACATGCTGGATGGTGAAAGAAATGTCAGCATTCTTCTTTTTCTGTTCAGCAGTCATTTCAGCAGTGTTTTTCTTCTGTTCAGCAGTCATTTCAGCAGTGTTTTTCTTCTGTTCAGCAGTCATTTCAGCAGTGTTTTTCTTCTGTTCAGCGGTCATTTCAGCAGTGTTTTTCTTCTGTTCAGCAGTCATTTCAGCAGTGTTTTTCTTCTGGTCAGCAGTCATTTCAGCAGTGTTTTTCTTCTGTTCAGCTGTCATTTCAGCAGTGTTTTTCTTCTGTTCAGCGGTCATTTCAGCAGTGTTTTTCTTCTGTTCAGCAGTTATTTCAGCAGTGTTTTTCTTCTGTTCAGCAGTCATTTCAGCAGTGTTTTTCTTCTGTTCAGCAGTCATTTCAGCAGTGGTTTTCTTCTGGTCAGCAGTCATTTCAGCAGTGTTTTTCTTCTGTTCAGCAGTCATTTCAGCAGTGTTTTTCTTCTGTTCAGCAGTCATTTCAGCAGTGGTTTTCTTCTGTTCAGCAGTCATTCCAGCAGTGTTTTTCTTCTGTTCAGCAGTCCTTTCAGCAGTGTTTTTCTTCTGTTCAGCAGTCATTTCAGCAGTGTTTTTCTTCTGTTCAGCAGTCATTTCAGCAGTGTTTTTCTTCTGTTCAGCAGTCATTTCGGCAGTGTTTTTCTTCTGTTCAGCAGTCATTTCAGCAGTGTTTTTCTTCTGTTCAGCTGTCATTTCAGCAGTGTTTTTCTTCTGTTCAGCAGTATTTTCAGCAGTGTTTTTCTTCTGTTCAGCAGTCATTTCAGCAGTGTTTTTCTTCTGTTCAGCGGTCATTTCAGCAGTGTTTTTCTTCTGTTCAGCAGTCATTTCAGCAGTGTTTTTCTTCTGTTCAGCAGTCATTTCAGCAGTGTTTTTCTTCTGTTCAGCAGTATTTTCAGCAGTGTTTTTCTTCTGGTCAGCAGTCATTTCAGCAGTGTTTTTCTTCTGTTCAGCAGTCATTTCAGCAGTGTTTTTCTTCTGTTCAGCAGTCATTTCAGCAGTGTCTTTCTTCTGTTCAGCAGTCATTTCAGCAGTGTTTTTCTTCTGTTCAGCGGTCATTTCAGCAGTGTTTTTCTTCTGTTCAGCAGTCATTTCAGCAGTGTTTTTCTTCTGTTCAGCGGTCATTTCAGCAGTGTTTTTCTTCTGTTCAGCAGTCATTTCAGCAGTGTTTTTCTTCTGTTCAGCGGTCATTTCAGCAGTGTTTTTCTTCTGTTCAGCAGTCATTTCGGCAGTGTTTTTCTTCTGTTCAGCAGTCATTTCAGCAGTGTCTTTCTTCTGTTCAGCAGTCATTTCAGCAGTGTTTTTCTTCTGTTCAGCAGTCATTTCAGCAGTGTTTTTCTTCTGTTCAGCAGTCATTTCAGCAGTGTCTTTCTTCTGTTCAGCGGTCATTTCAGCAGTGTTTTTCTTCTGTTCAGCAGTCATTTCAGCAGTGTCTTTCTTCTGTTCAGCAGTCATTTCAGCAGTGTTTTTCTTCTGTTCAGCAGTCATTTCAGCAGTGTCTTTCTTCTGTTCAGCAGTCATTTCAGCAGTGTTTTTCTTCTGTTCAGCGGTCATTTCAGCAGTGTTTACTTCTGTTCAGCAGTCATTTCAGCAGTGTTTTTCTTCTGTTCAGCGGTCATTTCAGCAGTGTTTTTCTTCTGTTCAGCAGTCATTTCAGCAGTGTTTTTCTTCTGTTCAGCAGTCATTTCAGCAGTGTTTTTCATCTGTTCAGCGGTCATTTCAGCAGTGTTTTTCTTCTGTTCAGCAGTCATTTCAGCAGTGTTTTTCTTCTGTTCAGCAGTCATTTCGGCAGTGTTTTTCTTCTGTTCAGCAGTCATTTCAGCAGTGTTTTTCTTCTGTTCAGCAGTAATTTCAGCAGTGTTTTTCTTCTGTTCAGCGGTCATTTCAGCAGTGTTTTTCTTCTGTTCAGCAGTCATTTCAGCAGTGTTTTTCTTCTGTTCAGCAGTCCTTTCAGCAGTGTTTTTCTTCTGTTCAGCAGTAATTTCAGCAGTGTTTTTCTTCTGTTCAGCAGTCATTTCAGCAGTGTTTTTCTTCTGTTCAGCAGTCCTTTCAGCAGTGTTTTTCTTCTGTTCAGCAGTCATTTCAGCAGTGTTTTTCTTCTGTTCAGCAGTCCTTTCAGCAGTGTTTTTCTTCTGTTCAGCAGTAATTTCAGCAGTGTTTTTCTTCTGTTCAGCAGTCCTTTCAGCAGTGTTTTTCTTCTGTTCAGCAGTCATTTCAGCAGTGTTTTTCTTCTGTTCAGCAGTCATTTCGGCAGTGTTTTTCTTCTGTTCAGCAGTCATTTCAGCAGTGTTTTTCTTCTGTTCAGCAGTAATTTCAGCAGTGTTTTTCTTCTGTTCAGCGGTCATTTCAGCAGTGTTTTTCTTCTGTTCAGCAGTCATTTCAGCAGTGTTTTTCTTCTGTTCAGCAGTCATTTCAGCAGTGTTTTTCATCTGTTCAGCGGTCATTTCAGCAGTGTTTTTCTTCTGTTCAGCAGTCATTTCAGCAGTGTTTTTCTTCTGTTCAGCAGTCATTTCGGCAGTGTTTTTCTTCTGTTCAGCAGTCATTTCAGCAGTGTTTTTCTTCTGTTCAGCAGTAATTTCAGCAGTGTTTTTCTTCTGTTCAGCGGTCATTTCAGCAGTGTTTTTCTTCTGTTCAGCAGTCATTTCAGCAGTGTTTTTCTTCTGTTCAGCAGTCCTTTCAGCAGTGTTTTTCTTCTGTTCAGCAGTCATTTCAGCAGTGTTTTTCTTCTGTTCAGCGGTCATTTCAGCAGTGTTTTTCTTCTGTTCAGCAGTCATTTCAGCAGTGTTTTTCTTCTGTTCAGCAGTCCTTTCAGCAGTGTTTTTCTTCTGTTCAGCAGTAATTTCAGCAGTGTTTTTCTTCTGTTCAGCAGTCATTTCAGCAGTGTTTTTCTTCTGTTCAGCAGTCCTTTCAGCAGTGTTTTTCTTCTGTTCAGCAGTCATTTCAGCAGTGTTTTTCTTCTGTTCAGCAGTCCTTTCAGCAGTGTTTTTCTTCTGTTCAGCAGTAATTTCAGCAGTGTTTTTCTTCTGTTCAGCAGTCCTTTCAGCAGTGTTTTTCTTCTGTTCAGCAGTCATTTCAGCAGTGTTTTTCTTCTGTTCAGCAGTCATTTCGGCAGTGTTTTTCTTCTGTTCAGCAGTCATTTCAGCAGTGTTTTTCTTCTGTTCAGCAGTAATTTCAGCAGTGTTTTTCTTCTGTTCAGCGGTCATTTCAGCAGTGTTTTTCTTCTGTTCAGCAGTCATTTCAGCAGTGTTTTTCTTCTGTTCAGCAGTCCTTTCAGCAGTGTTTTTCTTCTGTTCAGCAGTAATTTCAGCAGTGTTTTTCTTCTGTTCAGCGGTCATTTCAGCAGTGTTTTTCTTCTGTTCAGCAGTCATTTCAGCAGTGTTTTTCTTCTGTTCAGCGGTCATTTCAGCAGTGTTTTTCTTCTGTTCAGCAGTCATTTCAGCAGTGTTTTTCTTCTGTTCAGCGGTCATTTCAGCAGTGGTTTTCTTCTGTTCAGCAGTCATTTCAGCAGTGTTTTTCTTCTGTTCAGCAGTCCTTTCAGCAGTGTTTTTCTTCTGTTCAGCGGTCATTTCAGCAGTGGTTTTCTTCTGTTCAGCAGTCCTTTCAGCAGTGTTTTTCTTCTGTTCAGCGGCCATTTCAGCGTGGTTTTCTTCTGTTCAGCAGTCCTTTCAGCAGTGTTTTTCTTCTGTTCAGCGGTCATTTCAGCAGTGGTTTTCTTCTGTTCAGCAGTCCTTTCAGCAGTGTTTTTCTTCTGTTCAGCAGTCATTTCAGCAGTGTTTTTCTTCTGTTCAGCAGTCATTTCAGCAGTGTTTTTCTTCTGTTCAGCAGTCATTTCAGCAGTGTTTTTCTTCTGTTCAGCAGTCATTTCAGCAGTGTTTTTCTTCTGTTCAGCAGTCATTTCAGCAGTGTTTTTCTTCTGTTCAGCAGTCATTTCAGCAGTGTTTTTCTTCTGTTCAGCAGTCATTTCAGCAGTGTTTTTCTTCTGTTCAGCAGTCCTTTCAGCAGTGTTTTTCTTCTGTTCAGCAGTCATTTAAGCAGTGTTTTTCTTCTGTTCAGCTGTCATTTCAGCAGTGTTTTTCTTCTGTTCAGCAGTATTTTCAGCAGTGTTTTTCTTCTGTTCAGCAGTCATTTCAGCAGTGTTTTTCTTCTGTTCAGCAGTCATTTCAGCAGTGTTTTTCTTCTGTTCAGCAGTCATTTCAGCAGTGTTTTTCTTCTGTTCAGCAGTCATTCCAGCAGTGTTTTTCTTCTGTTCAGCAGTCATTTCAGCAGTGGTTTTCTTCTGGTCAGCAGTCCTTTCAGCAGTGTTTTTCTTCTGTTCAGCAGTCATTTCAGCAGTGTTTTTCTTCTGTTCAGCAGTCATTTCGGCAGTGTTTTTCTTCTGTTCAGCAGTCATTTCAGCAGTGTTTTTCTTCTGTTCAGCAGTAATTTCAGCAGTGTTTTTCTTCTGTTCAGCGGTCATTTCAGCAGTGTTTTTCTTCTGTTCAGCAGTCATTTCAGCAGTGTTTTTCTTCTGTTCAGCGGTCATTTCAGCAGTGTTTTTCTTCTGTTCAGCAGTCATTTCAGCAGTGTTTTTCTTCTGTTCAGCGGTCATTTCAGCAGTGTTTTTCTTCTGTTCAGCAGTCATTTCAGCAGTGTTTTTCTTCTGTTCAGCAGTCATTTCAGCAGTGTTTTTCTTCTGTTCAGCAGTCATTTCAGCAGTGTTTTTCTTCTGTTCAGCAGTCATTTCAGCAGTGTCTTTCTTCTGTTCAGCGGTCATTTCAGCAGTGTTTTTCTTCTGTTCAGCAGTCATTTCAGCAGTGTCTTTCTTCTGTTCAGCAGTCATTTCAGCAGTGTTTTTCTTCTGTTCAGCAGTCATTTCAGCAGTGTTTTTCTTCTGTTCAGCAGTCATTTCAGCAGTGTTTTTCTTCTGTTCAGCAGTCATTTCAGCAGTGTCTTTCTTCTGTTCAGCGGTCATTTCAGCAGTGTTTTTCTTCTGTTCAGCAGTCATTTCAGCAGTGTTTTTCTTCTGTTCAGCAGTCATTTCAGCAGTGTTTTTCTTCTGTTCAGCAGTCATTTCAGCAGTGTTTTTCTTCTGTTCAGCAGTCATTTCAGCAGTGTTTTTCTTCTGTTCAGCAGTCATTTCAGCAGTGTTTTTCTTCTGTTCAGCGGTCATTTCAGCAGTGTTTTTCTTCTGTTCAGCAGTCATTTCAGCAGTGTTTTTCTTCTGTTCAGCAGTCATTTCAGCAGTGTTTTTCTTCTGTTCAGCGGTCATTTCAGCAGTGTTTTTCTTCTGTTCAGCAGTCATTTCAGCAGTGCTTTTCTTCTGTTCAGCAGTCACTTCGGCAGTGTTTTTCTTCTGTTCAGCAGTCATTTCAGCAGTGTTTTTCTTCTGTTCAGCAGTAATTTCAGCAGTGTTTTTCTTCTGTTCAGCGGTCATTTCAGCAGTGTTTTTCTTCTGTTCAGCAGTCATTTCAGCAGTGTTTTTCTTCTGTTCAGCGGTCATTTCAGCAGTTTTTCTTCTGTTCAGCAGTCATTTCAGCAGTGTTTTTCTTCTGTTCAGCAGTCATTTCAGCAGTGTTTTTCTTCTGTTCAGCAGTCCTTTCAGCAGTGTTTTTCTTCTGTTCAGCGGTCATTTCAGCAGTGGTTTTCTTCTGTTCAGCAGTCCTTTCAGCAGTGTTTTTCTTCTGTTCAGCAGTCATTTCAGCAGTGTTTTTCTTCTGTTCAGCAGTCATTTCAGCAGTGTTTTTCTTCTGTTCAGCAGTCATTTCAGCAGTGTTTTTCTTCTGTTCAGCAGTCATTTCAGTGGAGAACAACACTTTGGCTAAGAGGACGAACGAGTCCAAGGGGATGAGAAAATGTATTAGGTAGTACGTATGTTTATCCTCTTCGTACATCGGACAACTCCATAGGTGCTCAGATCTCCGCTTCATTAAATCTCTCAGGGTATAACGGCTGATGATTCCTGTTCTATGTTAGTTCACTGCTCTTTTTGAAATCTTTGTCAGGGGTTCTCCACAATGGTTCATCATCATCATCATCAAGTGCCATGCCTGGTGGCGTAGGCGGTCATGGCTCGCCACAGCTCTCTGTCCACAGTATTATGTATCAAAGTCGTTGTTGTTTCTTTGCCGTGCCAGGTTGTCAAACTGTCTAATATTTTCTCACGTTGTCGCCCTCTGTCTCTGGTGCCTTCAATCTTGCCTGTTGTGATTATGTTCTCTAAACCTGCTTGTCTCATGAAGTGGCCAAAAAAAGAAGATTGCCTTTTTCTTATATTGTTGATTAAGGTCCTTTTCGCATTTAACTCTTTTAACACCTCTACATTAGTTTTTCTGGCAGTCCATGGTATTCTCAGCATTCTTCTGTAGAACCACATCTCTGTTGCCTCCAATCTCCCACTTTCCAGTTTGTTTATTGTCCAAGACTCGCACCCATATGTTAGTATAGGGGTTATATAGCACTGCAGAACTCTCTTTCTCCACAATGGTTACTAGGTGAAAAGGTTCAGTACCCGATGGGCACGGGCACAATAGGTATAATTACACGAGACAAGTTCACTAACTGCAGAACACCTTGTGCAAGATAGATGTGAAGGACAAACTGTCTCGGCGTAAAGTCAGTACACTTTCGCCGCCTGACAACAGATAGGAATGCAGTTACAGGCTAGGGTAGACCACCCATAATGTAAAGGCATGCCGAACTCGGCTATGCTGTGTCTATAAGGCGCATAACGGTGATACAAAGTAACTACGTACCTTGCGAAAATCGCACGAATATTTGTGCTGATTTTTATGGAGCAATGCAAAACAAACAGATTGTTCGGTCACCTTATGAGAATGAACCCAAACCAAATGCCAATACGAGCATATAACAAAAGATTATCCGAGCGTAAAGCCAAAGGAAGACCATGAAAACGGTGGTTAGAAAACATCAAGATAACCTTGGACACATATGGACTTAATGAAACCAAGGGTGACTCATCTGGCCTTGGAACAACAGCTTAAACTCCCACTCCTACGCTTAACAGCAAGTGTGAAAACGATCAACCATCATTCACCTGAGGACAGACAATAGACAATATACTCAAGTTTTCTTGCGCACGCACACTCACGCGCACAGTTGAACACAATAAGCAGCGATTCGTCACAGTGTCAGATTTGATTGTATAATCTGTGTTATATGTAACTTTCCAATGGTATAAAACGTAGATAGATCGATTAATCTTGTACTAGGATGTGTGTAGAACTTAATCATTGATGAACCAGTGAGTATAAACATCGTACCATCTTCGAATACTATAGTCACCCAATTCTAAATTAAAATTATTATAGCATTAACTGTTATCATGTCTTGTCTTGTTATTTCCGTATTTGCTACGGGCGTTACGAAGTCTTCTTTCTTTAGTTAACTGTGATGCTGCTGCCATAGTTCAGCCTTGGCGTTCTAATATTTCTCTGATGTCATCTATCCATCGTTGTCTAAGTTACGCACTCACTGCGGACATGGAGAGAAGATTTCGAGTATAAATGCTACAGAAGAATTCTACGAATTTCCTATAGGGAACATAAGACCAATGTGTACGTAAGAAATAAAGTAGAGATGTGTGCAGGTTCCAAGAGCCATTGCTTTCAATAGTGAAACGACGAAAACTAGCATGGTTCGGACATGTATGCAGGCACGATTCCTTGTCAAAAACAATACTGCAGGGAACTGTCGTTGGTGGAAGAAGCAGAGGAGGGCAAATAAAGACATGGACAGACAACATCAAGGAATGGACAGGGCTAGATATTTCCACACTCATCCGCATCGCTGAGGATAGAATTCGCTGGAGGACTCTGTGTGCTGAAGCTTCCAATGTGGTACCCCTACGACCCTGAAGGGTTATGGGTTTTATTGATTGATTGATATTGAAGTTTCGCAAGGTCGTCGGGTAACATAGAGTAATAAATTACCCGTCCCGCAAATACGAAATAATATATTTCCTGTCCCGGTAACACAGAATAATACATTTCCGGTCCCGGTAACACATAATAATACATTTCCGGTCCCGGTAACACAGAATAATACATTTCCGGTACCGGTAACACGGAATAATACATTCCCGGTACCGGTAACACAGAATAATACATTTCCGGTCCCGGTAACACGGAATTTACATTTCCTGCCCCGGTAACACGGAATAATACATTTCCGGTCCCGGTAACAAACATTTTCTAGTAGTAATTTGATAAATTATTTTTTGCAGTTTTATCAAAACCAAATATTATCACAAACAACTATTATCAAAACCAACTATTATCAAAACCAACTATTATCAAAACCAAATATTATCAAAACCAACTATTATCAAAACCAAATATTATCAAAAGTTCTTATTTTAATTGAGAAAAACTTTACGAATTTATGTTTTTCTTGCAGATTTCTTCTAATGGTTTCATTCCTTCAATGCGTTGCACCATACAAGATATACCAACATAAAATACCAAATGGTGCATCAGTTCCGCTTCCATGTAAACCAGGAAAGATTTGGGAAGGAGTCGGTCATTTCAAACATGAAGGCACTGGTTCCAGAAATAATTTTGGTCTTGACTTTGTTGTAGCTGGACACGTAAGTTTTGTTTACCTTTCTACTGTCCAGTCTTCTTTGTTCTGATCTTGTAGTAACTGTTACTTTTCTACTGTCCAGTCTTCTTTGTTCTTATCTTGTAATTACTGTTACTTTTCTACTGTCCAGTCTTCTTTGTTCTGATCTTGTAGTTACTGTTACTTTTCAGCAAACATTTTTACATGACATTGAATTCTAATACAAGATTCCGTGTGTTATTAATACAAAGTTGCGTTCGCTAATTGAGCTATTCTCTCACCACGCCGCATGCTGGAACTATTTATAACTATATATTCTTTCTTTGAGTTTCGCAGGTTATTCATCTTCTTCAGCGTTTATTCTCAAACTCTCGCTGGTTCTCCCTTGTAGCAGGACCATCCAACAGGATGTAGTCCGGAGAATGAAAATGCGTTGTTTCGCCGTTTTATTTGTGCCAATCGCCCGACACATCCGTCTTCGGCGGAGCAGGTCTACTTCTTCTTTTCGTTCGGAGTTTGACATGTCTACACAGCAAGTTCTGTTTTCTTAATAAATGCTGCTGTATTTGAAAGCTCCTCAGTGCTCCCATACATCTTTCTGTGGATATCCATCTCTGTGGGCCAGTGTTCTTCCCTTAACTGGTTTAGTGTATTGCAGTCTTGCACGATATGTTCAGCTGTCTGTGCTGGTGCCCACAAAGGCACAGTGGTGATGGGACCAATCTTAGTCTATTTAAGTGGCTGTTTAATCTGTTGTGTCCAGTTCTGAGGCGGAAGATAATAACCTGCTCTGCTCTGTCAAGATAGTGGTAATTGTCTTTTTTTGGTAGGTGATTTCTTGGTCTTTTTGTTCATGTGTTGCTCCATCCTACGCCAGTCTGTCTGCCTCTTCATTTCCTGGTATGCCACAGTGGGATGGTATCCACTGTAGTACAACCCTTCTTTGGATGCTCACTTCTCGCATGGCTTTCTTCAGGTGTGGCAGTTTATCGCTGTCAAGGGCTTGTAGGACAGACATAGCATCAGTAAATAATACGGCGGAGCAGGTGATTTATATGTATATTTTCTGTTGATGCTCTTTGTAACTATCAAATTAATATAAATTGCTGTCGCTGAACGTAATCTAACACAGGGTGGCTTTTCCAGCTTGTAATCGGATCTGATTGGTTCTGATTTGATCACGTGTTAATAGCAATATGATCTGTTGTATATCAACAAGAGATATAGCTGAAGTGTCGGGAAACAACCAACAACTAGAAGGGGGGGGCTTGGGTAATTCAAAGCAAATATCACAATGAACAGAAATTGTTAAAAGTGTTACAAATATTGGTCAATATTACAAACTAGCGACGACACAGCGTGGACTACATGCGGACAATTGTCCACCGAGTATGAATAATTTGTCAGGTTCTATAACAGAAAGGTACAGAGCTTTTCTCGGATTTTCAAGGTACCGTGTTCAAATATCGCCGTAGATAATTGTGCATCTGGGCTGTTGATAAAATAATGGTAAAGTGCTGGAAGTATTTACATTGCTTACGAAAGATTTACAGCCAAAAAGATGTGGTTCTCACATAGGCAATAGTTGAGAATCATTGATTTATAGGAGATTCGTCTTCTTCTTCAGCGTTCGCTCTCATGTAACCACAACGAATTTATCGTGTGATCTCCGCCGGGGAGCGTGAAGTACGTTGTGCTGCAAGTTCCACAGTAGTACTGTGATTATTTGCACCCCGGTTGGCCACTTGTGGTCAGGACGTCCGAGGTCCAGCACATCCGTTTTCGTCTTTCCTTTATTTCGGGTTTGGTCCCTATAAAATAATACTATATTGGTCTCTATGTACGATTTGGAGAACATAGCCACAACAGGCAATGTTGAAGGCAACAGAGACAGGGGGCGACAACGTGAGAAAATATTAGACAGTTTGACAACCTGGCACGGCAGGGGCACAACAATGATCTCGATATATAATGATGTAGTTAGAGCGCTGTGGAGAGCCATGGTCGCCTAAGCCAGCCGGCATGACACCTGATGATGATGTATAAAGTACAGTATATATGTACAATGAATCGTTGGAATTGTTTCGGTAATATGGCATGTATACGATAAGTCATTGCAGTTTTTAGTGTAACTATAACATTTCATCATCATCATCAGATGTCACGCCAGTTGGCGTAGGCGATCATGACTCTCCACAGATCTCTGCCTCCAGTATTATGTATCAAGCTCGCTGTTGTTTCCCTGCCGTGTCAGGTTGTCAAACGGTCTAATATTTTCTCACGTTGTCGCCCTATTGTCTCTGTTGACTTCAATCTTGCCTGTTGTGACTATGTTCTCCAAACTTCCATGTCTCATGAAGTGGCCAAAAACAGATTATTGCCTTTTTCTTATATTGTTCATTAAGGTCATTTGACTCTTTCAACACCTCTACATTAGTTTTTCTGGCAATCCATGGTATTCTCATGATTCTTCTGTAGAACCGCATCTCTATTGCCTCTAATTTCCCACTTTCTAGTTTGTTTATTGTCCAAGACTCGCACCCATATGTTAGTATAGCAATTATATAGCACATTTAACATTATATAGCACAGTTAATATTATATAGCACAGTTAATATTATATAGCACATTTAACATTACATAGTACATTTAACATTATATATCACAATTAACATTATATAGCACAGTTAATATTATATAGCACAGTTAATATTATATAGCACATTTAAGATTATATAGCACATATATAACATTTGTATTTTGTTAATATTTTTAGAAATGGACAAAGGAACTGTGTCAGACAGATTCCGATGGAGATGGACGGACAAACGGACAAGAATTAGGTGACCCAGACTGTGTGTGGAAAGAAAACGGGGTTACCAATACCACAGACAATTTATCACACCCAGGTTAGTTAATGGTACATGTTTGAAATTGTATGTACACATAATTGCACACATAGATGTATTGTACACATGTATACACATAGCGGCGCAACTACGGATCAACTCTTCACTCTGACCTTTGTTCTAAGCTCGAGGTATTACCTAACCTTTGCAGTGTGATTGCAGAAATTGTAATTAAAATTAAAGTATGTTATTTGAAACGGAATATTAGTTTTTACATTAGCATTTAGACTAGGGAGTGGGGTAAGGGTTAGGAGTTGTTATAAAGTAATAAATAAATTAAAATGTTTGAAAGTTTGTTACCATTTGGCTAATAGTTGACTCCGCATGCGCAATGGGAATCCGTGACGTCAGCTTCACAAATAATGTAAACAATGTGTGATATGGTGCACGCACAGATACATACACAGATGCACATAAGAAATACACATCGATACACACAGATGTACACATACCATGTACACATACCATAATCATCGTCAAGTGCCGTCTCCGCAACGAAGGTTGACTCCAATAAACCTTCAACATCCTGTCTCTTGTTTTTGTGTTGCACTCTGCTAGACTAACCTGTCCATCTTGTGATGTTATTCTTCCACTTGTACATACATATGTACATATTTATATATATGTATATATGTATATATATATATATATATATATATATATATATATATATATATATATATATATATATATATATATATATATATATATATATATATATCCCACATACCCCAGAGAGTCGCAAACAAGTAAATTCACAAACTAATTTACAGACAAACAAACAAAGCGTTTCATGCTCAGAACACTCTTGAAGTATATGTTTGGCACTCTGTGCTGCCTGTCCACATGTACACATGGCAGTGTTGCCAATCTTGAACTTTGTATACATGTGACTGCGGAGTCGGTTGTGTCCTGTTCTGAGACGTTGAATTTTACCTTTTTAGGTCTGTTCATAATGTGATAGTCATCTTGTGTTGGTGTGTGTGGCATTCTTATTGACTTGATCATCTTTTTTTCCCCTCATGGTAGGTGATTGGTATATCTGGTTGGTTAGTTTATTAATTTGTTTATTAGGTTGATTGATTGTGATTTTGTTTGTTTGTGTATTAATTCACAAACAAACAAACACATTAATACACAAACAAACAAAATCACAATCAATCAACCTAATAAACAAATTAATAAACTAACCAACCAGATATACCAATCACCTACCATGAGGGGAAAAAAGATGATCAAGTCAATAAGAATGCCACACACACCAATACAAGATGACTATCACATTATGAATAGACCAGAACAAGTTATAATTCTACGTCTCAGAACAGGACACAACCGACTCCGCAGTCACATGTATACAAAGTTCAAGATTGGCAACACAGCCATGTGTACATGTGGACAGGCAGCACAGAGTGCCAAACATATACTTCAAGAGTGTTCTGAGCATGAAACGCTGAGGCAGACATATTGGCCAGAGGAAACAACACTGGAATCAAAGCTCTATGGGACACTGTATGAACTACAAAAGACAGTGAGTTTTATTAAGGAGACAGAATTACAGATATAGACATGTTTCAAGTGAACGAAAGAAGAAGAAGAACAAACTAACAAATAACACAATTCATAAACAAACTAACAAATTCACGAACAAACTAACAAATTCATAAACAAACTAACAAATTCATAAACAAACTAACACAATTCATAAACAAACTAACAAATTCACGAACAAATTAACAAATTCACGACCAAACTAACAAATTCATAAACAAACTAACAAATTCATAAACAAACTAACAAATTCATAAACAAACTAACAAATTCATAAACAAACTAACAAATTCATAAACAAACTAACAAATTCATAAACAAACTAACACAATTCATAAACAAACTAACAAATTCACGAACAAATTAACAAATTCACGACCAAACTAACAAATTCATAAACAAACTAACAAATTCATAAACAAACTAACAAATTCATAAACAAACTAACAAATTCATAAACAAACTAACAAATTCATAAACAAACTAACAAATTCATAAACAAACTAACAAATAATTTTAAAAACTAACTAACTTACAAATTAATAAATAAACCAACATTTTGTTTTACTCAGAATTAAATCGTCCACCTGGTGGTGAAATATGCACAAATTATACAACAGGAATAGAAGTGAGAATAATATAATTGTTAAATCTTAGAACTAAAATATGCCATCCTGGACATAATATAAAAAAAGATATAGTATTGACAATAAAAAATTCAAAGCAAATTAGAGGCTATAGAAATGTGATTTTTGAGAAGAATGCTGAAAATACCATGGACAGCTAAGAAAACTAATGCAGAGGTTCTTATTGATGACGGCGTAAAAATATCAATCATATCAAACATTAGGGGCAGACAGTCAAGGTTTCTAGCGCATGTGCTGGGGGAGAAGAGATAGTGGACGACAAAGAGAAAAGTTACTAGATGGACTTGTATTGTGGCACGGTAGAAGTTCACCATCCGAGCCTATTGACAACACAAGAGACAGAGAGTCGTGGAGAAACATGATCGCCTACGCCATTCGCCATGGCACTTGATTGGTTGATTGATTGACAATAGCATACATGTTTGTACCATAATTGTATTCAATGTTCTACAGGAATCTGTGATCATTGGAACAGTCCGCAATGCATGCAGAAGAAACTGCGGAACGAAAAATATAAGATACAGGGAGACTGGTTGCCGAACGTGTGTAAGAGGGGAGGATTTGATTGTCCGCCAATTAAAGAACCAGGTTGGAGATTCATTATCACTAAATAAAAAGCATCTTATATCTTTAGCTTATTCATTTTCTTCTTCTGTTAACCACGTATGCTGCGCAAAAAACAAACAACCAAAATCTGAAGCATATCCTGTATAAGATACTGCTATTCAACTACTAATTAAGTGAGGACACCAGTAGTACAACAAATTGTATTGCCAATAACAGCACAAGACAAAAGAGAACTAGTGACAGCGGAAATGACATGTCTACGAAGAATACACGGAGTATCATTAAGAGAAAGAATTAGACATGATAACATCAGACAGATAACTAAAACAATACTAGTATTGGATCACATCAAAAGACAACAGATCAAGTGGTTTATACACGCTTCCAGACTACCAACAGACAGCATGCCATAGATGGTTATGACACATAGACACAACCGCTACAAAGCCAGAGACAGACCATGTAAAAGATGGATCACAGAAATCAAATAAGCCACAGAAACAAGCTTGCTAACAGCACAAAGAAAGGCCATCTCCAGAGAACTCTTCTACCCCTGACGCTTCTAGGCAAACAAGGGATACAGTGATAGATTGATAAAATTGTATTGCCCGTACAATATGGGCCATTTTCAAACTATAGCCATGTGTTACATGGCGCATATGTGATTGCATTAGTACCGGGTTCAAAGTCAGCCGCGGGTAATTGTGCATCCGGACCGGTCAGAAAGCAATAGCAAACTACTGAATCTATTTATATTGACTAGAAAATAATCTTGCTAGAAGTCAGAAGAGGCAAAGATCTACCAGTGCGTTGCTGGACAAGAGATATGCAGGAATGCATGCACCTGTCGCTAGAGGAAGGGGATGCACAACTTGCCAGAGAACGCGGGGATTTCACGAGATTCATAAGGAAGAATAAGTTCTGGAAAGAATAAGTTCTGGAAAGAATAAGTTCTGGAAAGAATAAGTCACGTGATAAGAAAATAATCACTAAACGGCTAAATATTCTCGGTTTATGACTACATCATTAAGAGCATACGTGGCCATCTTTAGTCACTTTCAACCGAGTTAGGTTATGAGCTGTGAGTTGTTGAGTTGTTATGTATTGTTTAGTTATGTGTTGTTCAATTATGTGATGTTTAGTTGGGAGTTGTTGAGTTATGTGTTGTTCAATTATGTGTTGTTTAGTTGTGAGTTGTTGAGTTATGTGTTGTTGAATTATGCGTTGTTTAGTTGTGAGTTGTTGAGTTATGTGTTGTTGAATTATGCGTTGTTTAGTTATGAGTTATGGATTGACATTGTGTTTGTTAGTCTTCTGATTCTCAATTTCTGATTCTGTCTGTTATTGTTACTCCGAGAATTCTACGTAGGCAAGACTATTTCTGTTTTAACATATATTCTTTTGTCTTTTATTGTTAGTGTCCACATTTGACGTTGGTAGCATAGCCTTGGTATTGATGATCGTTGTGTATAGTGCAGTTGTAAGGTTCATTTTAACAATCTGCTAATCTATTCTGACAGAAGTTCAAACGATGACCGTTATATTTCCATCTGACACATCAGTTCCAGCTAAAGAAACAACATACGAATGCCAGATTTTTAATCTATCTCAACTTGGTGTCCCTGAAGACCAAGATTTTCATGTGATCGCGGTGACACCAATCATAAACAACACATACGTTCTTCATCACATGGTTCTATTTGGATGTACAGGTAAGTTGGAGATTTTTAACATGGATGAATTGGGAAAGTTTAGGGTTAGTTAGTTAGTCGTCGGATCATCATCACTGCAAACTGGACACATCCATAGTTGCTCCGATCTCTCCTTGAGTGTATCCGCCATCACACTTCTGCTGACAGTACCGGTCCTATGCTGTTTGACCATCATTCTTCTGCGCCCTCCAAAATGTTCACCTCTAGCAACACCACATTTCAATCCCTGATCTTTAATCCTAGCCATTTAAAAGGAATCATCATCCACATTAGTCTCACTCTCGCGTGTTATATCTCTTAAGGAGTTCAAAACGTCAGCGCGATCCATTGCCCCATCGCCCTTTGTCACAATCGCACACGATGCCAGTTGATCCGCTCTTTCATTGCCTCGAACGCCCACATGTCCCGGCACGAAAATAAATGTAACCGCTTTCAAGCTCGCATTTCTCAAGGCCTCAATCCACTGTTCGCGAACGAGACCCACTTGTACCTTCTTAGTTTAGGGTGGCTAGGGGAAAAGTTAAACAAGTATCCAAAAGTTTGCAAAGATTATTGTTATTTAGAAGTGGACCAAATGGCGCGGCTTTGGATATTTTCAGGTATTCAATTCTCCAGGCGAGTCAGTCCACAAAGATAATGATTAGTTTACGAAGAAAAATTGAAAATTGGAAGCCACAGACTAATCTAAGAGATCACGTGAAGGTAATTATTTGAACAATGTTCGGTGTTTGTTAGTCATCAAATCATCATCATGGCACTGAATATGTGCTCGAATCTCATATTCTGTATGTCCTTCAGCATGTGGTAACTGATTCTGTATGTCCTTCAGCATGTGATAACTGATTCTGTATGTCCTTCAGCATGTGATAACTGATTATGTATGTCCAACATGTGGCAACTGATTATGTATGTCCTTCAGCATGTGATAACTGATTATGTATGTCCAACATGTGGCAATTGACTATGTATTCCTTTAGCAAGTGGTAACTGATTCTGTATGTCCTCCAGCATATGGCAACTGATTCTGTATGTCCTTCAGCATGTGGCAACTGATTCTGTATGTCCTTCAGCATGTGATAACTGATTATGTATGTCCAACATGTGGCAACTGATTATGTATGTCCTTCAGCATGTGATAACTGATTATGTATGTCCAACATGTGGCAATTGACTATGTATTCCTTTAGCAAGTGGTAACTGATTCTGTATGTCCTCCAGCATATGGCAACTGATTCTGTATGTCCTTCAGCATGTGGCAACTGATTCTGTATGTCCTTCAGCATGTGATAACTGATTATGTATGTCCAACATGTGGCAATTGACTATGTATTCCTTTAGCAAGTGGTAACTGATTCTGTATGTCCTCCAGCATATGGCAACTGATTATGTATGTCCTCCAGCATGTGGCAACTGATTATGTATGTCCTTCAGCATGTGGTAACTGATTCTGTATGTCCTTCAGCATGTGATAACAGATTATGTATGTCTTTCACATGTGATAACTGACTGTTTCTGTTCCGTTTTGGTTATAACCCTTCTTTCGATTCCTACATGCCGCTAGTTTATTGCAAATCCACGCTTCAATCTCAGGTCCTGCATTTTAACCAGCACTATCATCATCAGGTGACATATTCTTTCCAGAACGTAGTCTTCCCTACGTATCTCTGGAATTCTCCGCGGTCTTGAGCAAGTTGTCCCGCCTCTTTTAGTGGCATGCGCCGGCATTCTTGAATGTCTTTTGTTCTACGGCGTCTTCAGAGGCCTTTACCCCTGTTGCTTTCTATCATCAACTCCCTCACCATGCCGTCGTGACTCTTAATGTGACCGGAAAAAAACTAGCTTTTTCTTTAATATTTTCAGAAGCCAGCCTTCCTGGACGTTAATTGCTCTTAACACCTCCTAGTTTGTTTTCTTTGCTGTCAATGATATTCTCAGAACCCATCTATAGCAGACTCACTATGCTACAACGTTACAATATATGTGTCGACAACATGTAAGCAGGGTCACCATCAACTAGGCTACAACGTTACAAATCATGTGTCGACCATGACACACCGCATTCCGTTCTCCTGACTACAGCATGCTAATCTGCAGGAGTTTGAGAATGAATGCAGAAGAAGAAGAGTAGGTTGTGTAATACTAGAATATAACGCAAGCTATACTTATCCATGAACGCACGGTGTTGTTTTTAATTTTTATTTCAACTCATATATCTTCGTATTTTGTGTTCACAAATTTAACAGTTATTTCCCTTTAAAAACACGTTTTTCAATACAAGCTTGAAACTGTCAATACGAAGCATAATTTATATGAAATTTTGCACGCATTTAATTCTATTAAAGCAAAATTTTTTCGCCCACAAATTGTGCAAAAAAAATATAGCTGCAATCTTACTTGGTATATATTTCGTTTAAGTTTCACTTTTGTTAGTTTTCTACAAAGAAATATTCAATATTAATACCACTTTAGTTTATTTCTATATTCATTTTTTTTTAATATACTCATTTTCCTCTTTAAAAAAAGCATAGAGAAAAGATTACCACAACCAGAGACATTAAAATAAAACTTTTGCCATATTTTCTTCTTTTTTTTAAAAAACATATTATGCAAACATGTAGTGTAACGTAGTAACATAGTTGATAATAAAAATTGAACCTAATAAACTTGGAATATTCAGTAAACATATTTTATCAAGAAAATTTTTCACTGCTGTTATAGAGGATTAACAAGATTTTGTATATGCACGAGCAACATAATAATAGTGCTTCTATTGAAAGAAACTTGAATATGACGTCACTGCACCTGTGTGATCGCTCCATTTATGTTTGTATGGTTCTCGGTTTGGAACACATTCGCACTTTATAGAACGTTTTGAAAAATAGTACCGTAAATGTGCACAATTTACATGAACTTTCAACATAAAATGTGTTTACAACCAATCCTTGCTGTGTTGTCACAGATTCTGTAACATATGACTATACTAATATCTAGGAATCAGTGGTTCTATTTACCCAGAGTGGTCTAAGTAAATAATAGATTATAAGAAGCAGCAAAGATTTATTATTCAAGAAAAATTACAATGCATAAAACAGGATTTGATCCTGTTCGCTCAGATGGCAACTAGTCGCCTCGCAACCTGAGTCGACAGGTTTCCCAACTTCGACTGGAGGTGTTCAAATCTCGTTTACTGCATTATGATTTTTCTTTGAAATTGCTCTAAACAAATTTCTAAAGAAGTTTACAGTGTTGACACTGTAAATTTTATTGCTGGTAATATTATTTCAGATACGACGAATCCAACGAGCGAGCCGTACGAGTGTGGAATGTCGGCTTCCCTGACGTGTATACAAATTTTTCATGTGTGGAGCGTAGGCATGGACGGTGAATGCTACCACCCCGACAACGGAGTTAGGATCGGTCTAACCGGCTTCAAGATTGTTGCTATTCAGGTAAAGTCCATCATGAAAATTAGGTTGATAAATACATTTAATATTATATTTCAGTATTGAGACCTTTAACTTTCAACATAAAATGTGTTTACAACCAACCCTTGCTGTGATGTCACAGATTCTGTAACATATGACTTTACTGATATCTAGGAATCAGTGGTTCTGTTTACCCAGAGCGTTCTAAGTAAATAATATAATATTAAACCTTCAACAGTTACCTGAAGAATAGTTTTGGAAAGAGAATCGTGCCTGATCACGTCGTCAAACCACATACGTTTTACCACGCTTCACTGCTGCTATCTTCTTCTTCTGCTCGTTCGGAGTTTGACATGTCTACACAGCAAGTCCTGTTTTCCTAATAAATGCTGCTGTATTTGAAAGCTCCTCAGTGCTCCCATACATCTTTCTGTGGATATCCATCTCTGTGGGCCAGTGTTCTTCCCTTAACTGGTTTAATGTACTGCAGTCTTGCAGGATATGTTCAGTGATCTGTGCTGCCTGCCCACAAGGACACAGTGGTGATGGAACGAATCTTAGCCTATTTTAGTGGCTGTTCAATCCGTTGTGTTCAGTTCTGAGGCGGAAGATAATAACCTGTTCTGATCTGTCGAGATAGTGGTAATTATCCTTTTGGGTGGTCGACTTTCCTGATGGCTTTGATGAGGGTCTTCTTTTCTTGGTAGGTGATTTCTTGGTCTTTTTGTTTCTATGTTGCTCCATCCTTTGCCAGTCTGTCTGCCTCTTCATTTCCTGGTATGCCACAGTGGGATTGTATCCACTGTAGTACTACCCTTCTTTGGATGCTCACTTCTCGCGTGGCTTTCTTCAGACTGCTGCTATGAGATGTTCTTGTTGTCCTGCAAGATTATTTATTGGATTTCTCGCGATTATTTTTCTTTTATATTCTTTATAATGGGTGCACATTTATCTGCAACATTAGTTTTCAAAAGCCTGTATTATTTTATTTCCGTTGTAAGTGTCGAATTCTCCCATATGTACAAAAGAATAGACATTATTCTAGATTTATATGTGCTTATCTTTACTGTTGTACATATTCTGCTCTTGCAAATGATATCAGGCCAGCGTTTGAGAAACACTTTAATATTATCAAACTCTCAAACGTTGGGCTGAGCCTTTTTAAAATGTACTAAACTGCCCCTCCAACATAAACGACGAAACGATTGCTTGCATCACGCAAATACCAATCAATCATTCATTATCGGAGCCCTCCCCCCCCCCCATGCCTTGAGGAGAGGGAGAAAGCAATCTCAAATTGGTCCATAAGGAAAGTGCCAGGTTATGACTCCATTCCAGCCGAAGTTTACGACGTTAGTGGCACTGTCATGTCTGCTAAACTCACAGAGCTCTTCCAGACAATGTGGAACCTGGAAGCGATACCACAAGACTTTAAGGATGCCTCCATCATACATATATACAAGAGAAAAGGAAATCGCCTAGCTTGCGACAACCACCGAGGCATATATGTGCTCTCTAAAGCAGGCAAGATCCTGGCTAGAGTCCTGTTAAACAGACTGCAAGCCCATCTTGAGACAGGTCTCCTCCCAGAGAGCCAATGTGGCCTCCGACAGGGCAGAGGTACTGTTGATATGATATTCACCGCTAGACAACTACAGGAAAAGTGTTGCGAACAGAACATTGGTCTCTACACCACATTTGTCGATCTAACTAAGATATTCGACACTGTAAATCGCGAAGGACTATGGAAGATCATAGCCACATTTGGATGCCCCGAAAAATTTACCAACATGGTTCGCCAGTTCCATGATGGTATGACAGACTGTGTGCAAGATGACAGTGTACGCTCAAATCCCTTTCCAGTGACTAGCGGTGTCAAACAGGTTGCGTCCTGACTCCGACGCTCTTCAGCGTGGTGTTCTCTGCCATGTTAAATGATGCCTTTCAGGAATAACAGTGCATGAATTTGTTTTCGCTATCGAGCTGCTGGAGGACTATTCAATCTTAGTAGATTGAAGGCCAAGACCAAAACTAATACGGACATTGTTCGCGACCTCTCGTTCGCCGACGATTGTGTCCTAAACGCTACCACTCTGAAAGACATGCAGGACAGCATGGACCTCTTTTCTTTGGCAAAAACAATGTTTCAGGAAAAACACAAGCACAAAGTGGAAAGACTTTAAGTCAAACAAGACACTAAGAGAAGAGATACATCACAGACGTTATTAGAAAAAGGAGTTGAGCATACATCGGTCACGAACTCAGAATGAATGAAGACAGAATACCACCTCAAGTCTGTACGTGGTTACTGAGTGGAAAGAGAAAAAGGGAAGACCAAATACAACACTGAAAAGAACTATTGAAAAAGAAATCACAACAGCTGGTATAAAAATGAACGATCTGGAACAACTGGCTGTTGATCGACAAGCATGGAGAGCTATGACATCTGTCCTATGTGCCAAGCTTGACAAGCATGGAGAGCTATGACATCTGTCCTATGTGCCAAGCTTGACAAGCATGGAGAGCTATGGCATCTGTCATATGTGCCAAGCTTGACAAGCATGGAGAGCTATGGCATCTGTCATATGTGCCAAGCTTGACAAGCATGGAGAGCTATGGCATCTGTCATATGTGCCAAGCTTGACAAGCATGGAGAGCTATGACATCTGTCCTATGTGCCAAGCTTGACAAGCGTGGAGAACTATGACATCTGCCTTATGTGTCAAGCTTGACAAGCATGGAGAGCTATGACATCTACCCTATGTGCCAAGCGTGGATCGACAAGCATGGAGAGCTATGACATCTGCCTTATGTGCCAAGCGTGGATCGACAAGCATGGAGAGCTATGACATCTGCCTTATGTGCCAAGCGTGGATTGACAAGCATGGAGAGCTATGACATCTACCCTATGTGCCAAGCGTGGATCGACAAGCATGGAGAGCTATGACATCTGCCTTATGTGCCAAGCGTGGATCGACAAGCATGGAGAGCTATAACATCTGCCTTATGTGCCAAGCGTGGATCGACAAGCATGGAGAGCTATGACATCTACCCTATGTGCCAAGCGTGGATCGACAAGCATGGAGAGCTATGACATCTACCCTATGTGCCAAGCGTGGATCGACAAGCATGGAGAGCTATAACATCTGCCTTATGTGCCAAGCGTGGATCTACAAGCATGGAGAGCTATGACATCTACCCTATGTGCCAAGCGTGGATCGACAAGCATGGAGAGCTATGACATCTGCCTTATGTGCCAAGCGTGGATCGACAAGCATGGAGAGCTATGACATCTGCCTTATGTGCCAAGCGTGGATCGACAAGCATGGAGAGCTATGACATCTACCCTATGTGCCAAGCGTGGATCGACAAGCATGGAGAGCTATGACATCTGCCTTATGTGCCAAGCGTGGATCGACAAGCATGGAGAGCTATGACATCTGCCTTATGTGCCAAGCGTGGATCGACAAGCATGGAGAGCTATGACATCTGCCTTATGTGCCAAGCGTGGATCTACAAGCATGGAGAGCTATGACATCTACCCTATGTGCCAAGCGTGGATCGACAAGCATGGAGAGCTATAACATCTACCCTATGTGCCAAGCGTGGATCGACAAGCATGGAGAGCTATGACATCTGCCTTATGTGCCAAGCGTGGATCGACAAGCATGGAGAGCTATGACATCTACCTTATGTGCCAAGCGTGGATCGACAAGCATGGAGAGCTATGACATCTGCCTTATGTGCCAAGCGTGGATCGACAAGCATGGAGAGTTATGACATCTACCTTATGTGCCAAGCGTGGATCGACAAGCATGGAGGGCTATGACATCTGCCTTATGTGCCAAGCGTGGATCGACAAGCATGGAGAGTTATGACATCTACCTTATGTGCCAAGCGTGGATCGACAAGCATGGAGGGCTATGACATCTGCCTTATGTGCCAAGCGTGGATCGACAAGCATGGAGAGTTATGACATCTGCCTTATGTGCCAAGCGTGGATCGACAAGCATGGAGGGCTATGACATCTGCCTTATGTGCCAAGCGTGGATCGACAAGCATGGAGAGCTATGACATCTACCTTATGTGCCAAGCGTGGATCGACAAGCATGGAGAGCTATGACATCTGCCTTATGTGCCAAGCGTGGATCGACAAGCATGGAGAGTTATGACATCTGCCTTATGTGCCAAGCGTGGATCGACAAGCATGGAGAGCTATGACATCTGCCTTATGTGCCAAGCGTGGATCGACAAGCATGGAGAGCTATGACATCTACCCTATGTGCCAAGCGTGGATCGACAAGCATGGAGAGTTATGACATCTGCCTTATGTGCCAAGCGTGGATCGACAAGCATGGAGAGTTATGACATCTGCCTTATGTGCCAAGCGTGGATCGACAAGCATGGAGAGCTATGACATCTGCCTTATGTGCCAAGCGTGGATCGACAAGCATGGAGAGCTATGACATCTACCCTATGTGCCAAGCGTGGATCGACAAGCATGGAGAGTTATGACATCTGCCTTATGTGCCAAGCGTGGATCGACAAGCATGGAGAGTTATGACATCTGCCTTATGTGCCAAGCGTGGATCGACAAGCATGGAGAGCTATAACATCTACCCTATGTGCCAAGCGTGGATCGACAAGCATGGAGAGTTATGACATCTGCCTTATGTGCCAAGCGTGGATCGACAAGCATGGAGAGCTATAACATCTGCCTTATGTGCCAAGCTTAACAAGCATGGAGAGCTATGACATCTGCCTTATGTGCCAAGCTTGACAAGCATGGAGAGCTATGACATCTGCCTTATGTGCCAAGCTTGACAAGCATGGAGAGCTATGACACCTGCCCTATGTGCCAAGCGTGGATCGACAAGCATGGAGAGCTATGACATCTACCCTATGTGCCAAGCGTGGATCGACAAGCATGGAGAGCTATGACATCTGCCTTATGTGCCAAGCGTGGATCGACAAGCATGGAGAGCTATGACATCTGCCTTATGTGCCAAGCTTGACAAGCATGGAGAGCTATGACATCTGCCTTATGTGCCAAGCTTGACAAGCATGGAGAGCTATGACATCTGCCTTATGTGCCAAGCTTGACAAGCATGGAGAGCTATGACATCTGCCTTATGTGCCATACTTGGCATAAGAGGAAAATATTGATGATGATGATGATATATGTTAATTTATATGTATAATATACATTATATGTACATATATAAATTATATGTCATAAAAATTGTTTAACTGCCTATCTGCGTCGTGCTATGCAACATTCATGTGCAATATTTTATAAGTTTTCATACCAGCTGCAAAGCCAATCTGCTTACGCCGCAAGGAGATAAGACTTCTTACGAAAAAAAATAATTGTTTAATTTGATTGCAAATCATTGCAGGTTCATTTTAGACTATACCTCACTAACCTGAACAAATTTGTGAATAATTGATGTCAGGGCATCATTCTCATTAACATCATTATTTGTGTATTAATTTTGTGTAAGAATTTTACTAGGTTTTCATTTGTTTCGTTCCAAATTCAAATATTTGAATTTTGTGTAAGAATTTTACTAGGTTTTCATTTGTTTCGTTCAAAATTCAAATATTTGAATTTTGTGTAAGAATTTTACTAGGTTTGCATTTGTTTCGTTCCAAATTCAAATATTTGAATTTTGTGAAAGAATTTTACTAGGTTTGCATTTGTTTCGTTCCAAATTCAAATATTTACATGAATTTTTTGTAATAATTTTACTAGGTTCTTCTTCTTCTTTAGCGTTCATTCTCCAACTCCCGCTGGATCTCTCTAGTAGCAGGACCATGATTCATTCTAGATTTCCAGCAGGATGTAGTCCAGAGAATGGAAATGCGTTGTGTCACCGTTTTATTTGCGCCAATGGCCCAACACATCCGTCTTCGGCGGTTACTATGTTCTGATTTGTTTCGTTCCAAATTCAAATATTTACTTGAATTTTATATCTTTTCAATGAAGATATGAAGATGAATTGTATATGTTCTCCTTGTGTGTACAATTGTCCACTCTACAAAAACCCGATCATAGCTAGCAGCACTGTGTCCGCTGTCCAAAAAAAATACATTTGAAGTTATTGTGTTTAGGAAAATTAAATATTAGGCAGGCAGGGGTCAATAGAAAACAACAAAATCGGCTAGTGTTCTACGGGGTAATAAGTTTTGGATTCACTGGCTTAAAGTAATATATGCGTGGGGAGGAAACGACAAATATTCTACTTGTTAATTCAGTTTCACTGACAATTAAAAGTAATATATTGTTCGGGGAGGAAACTCTAATCAAACATTCTACTTTGTTATTTCCCTTGGTTTCTTTTAGTATGTCTGAGACACAATTTGAAAGCAACATAGGCATCGGGAAAGATAGGTAGGTAGGTAGATAGGTAGATAATGAGTTTGCATCTCCTCTGGAGAGGCGTGCCTCTTTCAACCAGCGGACACCAAAATCAAATTAGGTTATATCAGGACTACCAAATAATATTAGAGGTAACAAAGACCCCACGTTTAATCTCGTGAAAGAAACCCTGATCGAATCGTGTTTCCATTTAGTACCTACCGAAGTATTTCATGGCTATACTAAATATCATATCAATAATTGATTAATAGTTATTTTAATATTCATTTTTAAGGATTAATATTAAGGTTATGGGTTGGGGTTAATTATATTTTACATAACTAATCCTAACACTAAATATATTTATATTTAACCCTTGTGGAATTGTGAACTGGTTTGGAATTAGTGCCTACTTCCCTTGGCGTAGGCACTATTTGGAACTATAACCCTTTTATCAAATATTCTAATTATTTTCCTTCTCTAGGTGCACTGGAACAATCCTGAAAATACTGCTGGTTTCAAAGACTCATCAGGTCTCATCGTTCACTACACACCAAAATTGTGAGTATATAATTGTTCAAGTTAAGGACTGTCGAAGTCGGATGTGTTCAACTAATTGCGTGAATAAAAACGATGGTATTACGTATTTCCGTTCTGTAGACTATATCCTGAATGAAATTTAGTAGAACCATGGTTCTGCTACAAGAGAAACGCAGTGGGAGTTTGAGAGTAAAGATAAAGCTATGTCCCATGACAAGCAACCTGCCGTCGGGGGTGAAGATACCTCTTCATGTGCTAAACCATAACAGTTATTAGGTGGTGTGTCTAGTTCCCTTCCTTGCTGTCTTTACCTCCCCAAACGTATGTGTCAGGTACTCATTTACAATTGAGTCGACTGGAGGAGTGGTCGTGTCGAGCGAGAAATCACAACCCGGATTTTTTTTTCGTTTGAAAGTGGTTTCGAACCTGCCACACTGTAACCCAGTGCTAGAAAGCAAGCTCACTATCAACTAGCTTTCTGCACTCAACTTGTTTGAGAGATATCAGGGAGAGGAGGGATTAGGGATTACATTACAGTTCGCTGTATCGCATTTGTTATTGCGATGTTTTCAGAACCCTGGTGTTTTCAGAAATATGGTTGAATGCCCTGTCCATCGTTATGTTGTCATGACCAGTTAGGGGATATAAGGAGTAGTAAACACGTCTGGAGAATTTAAGAAGTGAACAAGGAGGGTTGGGCTCTGGTTTAGCGGGCCATTGTGTGGAAGGTCAATGTGACCTATAATGCTATACTGATGTGTCGAGATAACCGACGAAGATTTTGCAGTGAAATGGCAAACGATATAACGCATTCCTTTCTGCGGAGCACCATGTTAACTAAAGCCAGTTGGATAATACAGAAGAGGGAGATAGCTTCCATTAGATTTTGGATTGTTTCTGCTACAAGTGTCTGCCGGTTCGAATCTCATTCAAGAAATGGGTACCAAATTAAAGCTGGATATATCCAGCTTGATTAATCAAGTATAAAATATCCAGAAGAAATAAATGATTATACATTTTCACATACTGGAACTTTTTCTTCCAACTATTGTGCAGAGGAACATGACGTCATGAGAACATATGGAAGTGAAATAAGGTGGTCAGAAAATTTATGAAAAGTTTCAGACAGACAGATTTTATTAGATTATGTGACAGCGAGGTGACATGGTCCGAGAACTTCAGAACTTGTCTACAGACAGATTTATCTCTGATAATTTGACAGTAAGGTGACATGGTTGTACAATTTCAGAACCAGTCTTCAGACAGACTGACCTCATTAGAATATATGGCAGTGAAGTGACATTGTCGTACAATTTCAGAACTAGTCTACAAACTAATCTCATTAGATGATGTGACAGTACTGTGACATGATCAAACAACTTCAGAACTAGTCTACAGACTGACCAGAACTGAAGACATTCTCCCAATTGTTCTCTATCCCCCACATGACTACATGTAGTTCACTATTGACATGTTTTTACATCACGTTATTTCAGAAGAAAGTTTGACGTAGGAGTTCTCTCTATTGGATATGCTATTTTTCGCCTACCACCGAAAAGCCAACAGGTCATAGTTCATGGAAAATGTACCGCAATCTGTACACAACAATATTTTCGTGGTCCAATTAAGATTACGTCTGCCTGGAATCACATGCACTATGCTGGTGAGTAAATATTACTATAGTTACGGCGCCATATGCACCGTCTCCGTAACCAATCTTGATTTTGTGGTTCTTCAACATTTTCTATCCTTTGTCTCGGTGATGCACGCTGACAAAATGTAATATGTCTATTTCGTAGTATTTCTCATTTGCTACGATTTTTGCCTCATGCTTTGGCATCCCTGAAGTTATTTTCTCCAAAAAAAAGACGATATCGTGTCTTTTTATGCAGCCAAAATATTTTATTTGGCCTTTATTGTGTCTTTTATTTTTAGTAAATACCTTATACAAAACTAAAGGCAGAGCTGTACAGAAACCAAGAAGCAGTGGTAAAGTGGTTGTTGCAATGTCAGAGTTGTTTAATGTACAAAAAAGGAGTAAGACAAGGATGCACCTTGTCTCCATACTTGTTTAACATCTATGCGGAAAATATAATGAGAAACGTGAAGCAAGAAATAATGAAGCCTGAATTCAGGTCCATAAATATAAGAGGACTGCAGTTTTCTTCTTCTTCTTCTTCTTCTCGTTCGCAGTTTGACATGTCTACACAGCAAGTACTGTTTTCTTAATAAATGCTGCTGTATTTTGATATATCTGTACAGTTTTATTAACATCAAATGTACAGGACCTACTTGATTTAATTAATTCAACCAAGGAATTCAGCGAACAACAAAACTTATTTTTAAACATGAAACAGACAAAAATTATGGCAATCACAAAACGAAATCAAGACACAAAATTAATAAAGAGAACTGCAACTTAGAAGAATTGACACATTTTGATTATTTAGGAACTAATATATTCAATGTGATTAACTGCTCATTTGATATTAAAAGAAGAACAGTAATGGCGCTAACAAAATTAAAACAGCTAAAGAAATTATGGCAGGGTACTAACATGAGAACCAAACTGCGCTTTTTTACAAACATGTGTGTTTCCAAGGGCGACATATGGATGCGAAGCATGGACACTAAATAAAACATTGTCCAAAAGAATAACATCATTTGAATTAAAGTGTTACATGGAAGTTCTGAAAATACCATAGATAGCAAGGAACACACGCCAGGTGGTGCTAAGCGCAGTCAGAGTCTAAGAGTGCTAGCTTCTGAACACCATATTAAAGAAAAAGCTGGGTGTTTTCGGCCACGTTAAGAGACATGACGGTATGGAGAGAGTTATATTGGAGGGAATCATAGAAGGTAACAGGGGTCGACCAAGACGCCTGTGGACAGAAGGCATACATGAACGCCTGCACATTTCCCTAAAGGAGGCCGGACAACTTGCTCGAGCCCGAGGAGAATTCAATAGATTTATAAGAATTCATCTACGTTCTGGAAAGAATATGTCACGTGATGATGATGATTAAATGCCTTATTATTCAGGGTGGGGGGAAAAAAGGGGGGGGACTTATTATTAAGATGGTATATCTTCATGGAGTAATGGTTAAGACATTTGCCTTGTGCTCAATAGGTAGGAGGGTTCAATGCCTGATAGTGACGATTTGGTTACAAAGGAAATTTTTTGTGCAAATCACTAGAGATTATCGCTTGAATCTACGGAGCTACGTGCATTGAGCGGTACTTCGTGCAAGCGGCGTACTACTGTGGACAATCAGTGATACGGCAAATAAGATGGACAATGTACGATCCTGATAGGGTTATCTTCTTTTCTTTTGGTATTTTTTATATATCATTTTGGTGTATTTTTTTAGATAAACAATAATAGGCATTTGACTTCTTGTAAGTTGCTGGAGCATGAGAGTTGCTGCCATTTGTAATGCATGTCGCAGGAGGCGACTAAAGAGCTTCTTTTTGCGAATTGACTACCTCATCCACAATCTCCACTGTGATGAGGTGTGCTAAAAACGCATGCCTGAACTTCTTGGCTTGTAACAGGAAGTTCATGAATCAGCGGTGTCATCTGCAATCAAAATCTCGAGAAAATCATGGCAAAGTCAGAATGTTGTATGAGTGGAAAACTCACCCTCTCTCTCTCTCTCTCTCTCTCTCTCACTTTCTTTCTCTCGAAGTTTTTTCATCATCACGATCATCATCATTACCATCATCATCATTACCATTATATCATCATTACCATTATCATCATTACCATTATCATCATGATCATCTTGTGAATCTCCCTGAGGTAGTGGTTAAGCCGTTCGCTTTGTTCACTCAACGGATCACCTGTTAGAACCTAGCTCGCGACGTGTTTACGTCATCAACATCAACATCATCAAGTGTAGAGTAGATGCATAAGGGTATACAACATGCACTATTAAATCCTTATCGGTTACCTTCACTCTTATATATAAAAATATATATATATATGGGTGTGTATATGTATGTATATATATATATTGTCTGGCACAGTCTGTTCTTATGATTGTGTCGACAAGATAACATTCTATGATGTATGATTGTGTCGACAAGATAACAATCACTAATGCATGATTGTGTCGACAAGATAACAATCACTAATGCATGATTGTGTCGACAAGATAACAATCACTAATGCATGATTGTGTCGACAAGATAACAATCACTGATGCATGATTGATGCATGATTGTGTCGACAAAATAACAATCACTAATGCATGATTCTGACATTATCATTATCATCATCTAGTGCCGTCTCCGCAACGAAGATTGGCTGCAACGGATCTCCAACATCCCCTGTCTCTTGTCTTGTTTGCGCACTCTACTAGCCTGTAACCTGTCCATCGTGTAATGTTACTCTCCCACTTGTATCTCTGCCTACCTCTTGCTCGCTTCCCTTTGACTTTACTCTCAAGTAATGTCGTCAACAGGGTGTCATATCTTTTAATGTGTCCACAATATTATATTTACTTCATCTTTATTTCTCCTAGTAGTTCTAAGACATTATGGTTCTGACATTATAACAACCACTAATTCATGATTAATTCATGATTAATTCATGAATAATTCATGATTATGTCTACAAAATAACTAAGATTATGTCTTTCGCAGGAATAGAAATGAGCATTGAGATTATCAGAAATGGAACATTCAGGAAATTTCTAACAAATGATAAATTTTACAGTTATGACAGCCCGGAGATTTATCTATTGTAAGTATCGGCAAGAAAGCAATCATTCATTCGATTGTTTCGATTAATGATTGTTTCGATTAATGATTGTTCCGATTAATGATTGTTTCGACAAGAAAATAACCACTAATTTATGATTATGTGGACAAGATAACAGCCACTAAGAAATTATGGCAGGAAATACTTTTCTATATTTCTATATTTCTATAAATATATTTCTATATTTCAACATCTCAAAGGCATCAATTCTGTCTTCTTATTGTTTGTTTGTTGTCCATATTTCTGAGCACAACATTAATATAGAATAAATATAGCATTTTATATTTCTAATGTTTAACTTGTTTGTAATTTGTTTAGATGTTACTATTTTCCTCAGGTCCTTGACGGTACTTTTAGCCATTCCTACTCTCTTTTTAACTTCTGTTTCACATCTGCCATCATTTGTGACTATGTGTCCAAGATATTGATAGTGTTCTACTTGTTGTAGTTTCTTATCATGTATTTTATGTTTAACACCTATTCTTCTGTGATTTTGTTGAGTATCTTGTTTGTTGGAATTTTTATATCTACAAAATAGCATTAAATAGTTCATAATTAATTCTGAAAGATAACAATAATTAATTATTGTATCTGTAAATATTACAATCACTAATTTGTGATGAAGTCTGCACGATTGAAATAATTCATGATTGTGTCTGCAAGGTAACACTAGTTTGTCATTTATTCTGAATGATAGTAATAACTAATTTGTGATTGTGCCCCCCAATCAATTATAATCTTATTGATATACTGCACAAAATGTGGATTATGGGGGGGGGGGGAGTTTATTCGAAAAAAACAAAAGAAAAAAAACGACAAACGCACACAACTCTGACAATACGTGTTCTGATTGATGATGAAACACGTAAATTTTTATTTTGAAACTGTAAAAAGAATATTTTATAAATGGCAAAAGACATACTTTGAAGTTACATTTTACATTTACAAATGGTCAAATTTGTAACATTTCGACCATGAAATTCCCAATATGGCAACGCTGATATTCATTCATTCATTTTCCTTTTGCGCTGAAGTTAGCGCATAGGGCAGAGGTCAGATCTCTCCAATTATGTCTGTTCAAAGATATTCTGTGCAGTTCTTGAATAGTACGAATATTGGTTGTTTTACTTTCTCTAAGTATTGTTCTTCTGAGTGTTTCTTTTGGTCTACCCCTTGATCTTTTGCCTGTAGGTACCCATTCAAGAGATTGGTGGTGTATTCTGTTGGTGTCTGCGCGTAGGACATGCCCGATGTAGGACCAACGACGTTTTCTGATAACATCTGTGATGAAATTTTGATGTGTCTCTTCTCTTATTTTATCATTCGATTTCAATTCACTCTAATGGTTGCTAGTTATCCTACGAAGACATTTGTTCTCGAAATTCAATAATTTCTTTTCTGAAGATAAAGAGCTTTTCCATGTCTCACATCCATATTATAGCACCGGAATAACGCAGGAATTAAATAAGCGCATTTTCGTGCGTGTGCTGATTGACTTTGACCTCCAGATATTAGACAGTCTGTTAAATGCGCTTGATGCTAGGACAATGCGAGTTGTAATTTCTGTCATGACATCACCGTCGAGTGTTAATTTGCTTCCTAGATAGGAGAATTTGTGTATTTTTTCAAGTTGTTGTCCATTTAAAGTAATTTATTAGGTGAATTGGTGAAGTCCAAAATTTTTGTTTTTGCTGAATTGATTTGGAGACCTATTTGTCCTGCAATGAGTTTTAATCTATCAGTTTTTGTTTGTGCATCTTGATGGTTTTCACTCAATAGTGCAAGATCATCGGCAAAATCCAGGTCTTCTGATGTTGTTTTATTTATCCATTTGATTCCTAAATTTGTGTTGGATGTAAAGCTGATATACCCCGTAGTAAAATCGGACAAAAATTTTCATGAAACACAGAACATATTTTGCAGAACTGAACACTGTACCACAGCAGAAGAAGAAAACTATGGCCATCTGAAACATATCTGACGAATAAGCTCTACAGCCCTACTTCGGAGCTGGTAATCACATTTAAGTACATTTCATTGATGAAATCCATATCTACCAGTGTGTGACTTCAACTAGAGAACGAGGAAGAAGAAGATTAGATAATACTGATAGGAAATGTATTGATGAGTTTAAGATTTTCAAACTGTTGAGAATGAAACTTGAACAATGTCACGACCTGCCTAAACGTCTGTTATTTATCAGCCCCGAACCCTTCTTAGCACTCCCTGGAGATGAGTTTCACACAACCTGCGTGTATAATACTATGAATAGAAACCGGACTACTTTCTATGGCGATGCGACATCGGACGAGATGTGTTACGGTTTCTTGACGTACTACCCAAAACAGAACGTGTCAGTGTATGACTGTTCCGAAATTGCGGGAGTCAGGTAAGCATATACATGACCACAAATAAGACAAAACAGAACGTGTCAGTGGGTGACTGTTCAAACATTGCGGGAGTCAGGTAAGCATATACAGGACCACGCGCCAAGTAAGACAGATAACAAGTTTCAATAGTTTTTCTCTCAAACAAGTGTATACTGTTCAAAAAAAAGAAACGCAAATTTTAAAAAGTTTCTTTTATAAAAGATATTCGCTGATTTGACATCATTCACCCTATCGACTGTGTCCACTTGATCCTTAACTTCTCGCGATTACCTGAATTGTACTCACCTCGTGATTAGTGAGGTCACGAAAGAGGTGTAGGTCAAATCAACATTTTTAGCAATAACTCGTGACAGCTTAATGAGAATCCTGTGAAACTTGCTGAATACAAGACTCTATGACCATATTATTAAATGTAAAAGATTTGCTGCTCTCTAATAAATTCAGTTGGAAATTCAATACGCAAGAATGGGGCATCTCACTACAGAACGACGATACATCATTATTGTACGCTAACAGACTGGACAATCACAAAGTGTAGTGGCCAGACAATTAATGTGGTTAGAAGCTCTATTAGTCTCATTTGGAGGCGATTTCAATAAAACTGGTTCAGTTTCATACCGGCCGCGCAGTGGAAAACCCAGAGTCACGACTCCTGCCAAAGACCGCTTCATCACCTGATGATGTTAGTGTCATCAGCTCATCGAATTTCAGAACCTACTACACGACGCTGCTCTTTGGGCTGTAAGACCTTACATGGGTCATGTTCTTACAGACCGGCATCGCTAGAAGGATCAGCATCTTCAATGGACAGTTGGGAATAGCTGGAGACGGATTTGATTTAATGATAAACTATGTTTAGTGTTTCAGTGACACGGTAGACAGCAAAGAGTCGGTGAGCACAGCGCCAAGAAAAGCGTTGATGAGGATTCTCCACATGGTGGTGGAGCATTGTAGTGAGGGGTGGGGGGGGGGGCTAGCAACTTCATGGGAAGAAGTGATTGGTGCAAAAATGAAGGACGCCAGAGAGCCGAACGATATGTCGCTGATATTGTTCGTCCTCACGTACTTCCAATTTTGGCTGCACAAGGGTCGATTTTTTTGCAGAATAACGCTCGATTTCATGCGGCACAACTCACCATCCAGTTCCTCTCTGACAACAACGTCGGGACCATTCCGTGGCTAGCCTTGACATCAGACATGAACACTATAGATCACTTATGGTATCAACTCGACTGACGGCTCCACATAGCGAAACGTGGCTTCAGCACATCTCCGACAGTTGTCTATTGCACTGAGGGAGAATGGAAAGTCAGCCCACAAAAACATTATCCAACGACTAATCGGACTCATGTCACGAAGATGTCGTTCTGTTCAGTGAATCATCTTTCATTCGACCCGAAAGAGGATGTAGAGTGAAGAACTGACTGAATTGTATCACAGTTTAATATCGCAAGGGCCAGAGTTGTGCCCTGATGTCGATGTCTGTTTCAGTGGCATTAGACTCGAAACACCATCGAGTCGGATGGCTGCTGGAACAGAGGGCGGACAACTTATAGGAATGCCCCACGTGCTGTGAGGCCAGTTTCTAATCAAGAATCAAGAGAATCAAGCTTACAGCTTGAACGCCATATCTCTGCCATCACCAATACCACCTTTATCACAATCATCACCACCATTACAACCACCATAATCACCATTGTAATCACCAACATCACCACCACAGTCATCATCATCATCATCAGCATAATAATTATCACAAACATCGACATCACAACCATCATCCTCGCGTTTAACATCCTCATTTATCGTTCATTTATATAGATTACATTTCCTAGACATTGTTAGTTTATTCGTTGTCACCAGTCAATAAGTGTTCCAGGGTCCTGAAATTATCCATTATCTTAATTATAATTTCGTATTTTTTTGAGACTGTTTCTGTATTTAAGTTTTTAATGTTTTCAGGTTTTCCCGATTAAATTATTACAGTTTTGAAACATAATATATGTTTTCTAATATCTGTTTTTATATTTAAGTTTTTAATGTTATTATGTTTTCTAGTTTAAATTATTCCAGTTTTAATGTTTTCTAATATCTGTTTATATATTTAAGTTTTTATATTTTTCAAGATTTTCATTTTTTGTTCTATATTGAAATATATAGTGTTTTTTTAAAGTTATGAATATAAAAAAAGCATTTTTACGTTTTCCAGTTTTTCTTAATTTTTGAACATTTTTTGTCTGCAATAAATGTTTATCATGTCCATTATCAGCACATGCAACCCTGAAACTTTTGGAAATTGTAAAAATGTGAGAGAATTTTATTTGAAAATCGAAGAAACGGAGTTTTTTCAAGAAGTTCTCAAGAATTGCAAAGCATTCAATCCCTGCTACGACGAGTGTACGGAGTCGATAGTCAAGTACTTCACGTCGGAACCATGCTTACAGGGAAACATCTGGGAGTATGGCCAGGTTTGAGATTTATTCGTGGTTTCTTTTATGCACTTTCTTTCATTTCTCTTCCTGCCTCTTCGTATTAATCTTCATCCTTTCAGTTTATTCTTTGTCTGCTCATTTTATTTCTTTATCTGCAAGACCATTTAACGCTCAGTAAGTGGGAAGGATAGAGCAGAAATCTAAAGACCAGTTTAACTCCTGTGGTTAACTTAAAAGTTGTCAACCATATAGTTACCTCGTGTCATGCGTGTATATTCATTCATACATGAAGCCACGCCTAAAGGTATAGGTAGCGATTCATGAGTCTCGACGTCTGAACAGTGTCCAGATGGATTCCTATTTTCGACCGAAAGTCAAGAATTCTCTAAATTGAAGGCTGTCTTCGAACCGGATGTCCGAAACAGTCCTTCCTCGGTTGTCCAGTGATTTCCAGTGAAACTCCACTTCTGCGATAGTCTTCTGCAACGGTCGAACTTCCAACTTCGCGACACTTCCCACCAATCAAAATCCTTCATACAACCCACATGATCCCATCTGGTCATTCAATAAACACACCTTGCACATTCATATCGGTAGAATAGCATGGAAAAACCCATCAAAGTACTGTTCTGAAATATGATTTAATGCGACTGTGTATTTGTACAAACGTTGCAGGAAAATAAACAAACAAAACAAGAAGGTATCACGTGAAGAATAAGATTATAAGAAAAGAACTCTTGGAACAACGTCCATAATGAAATATATTGGGGGGGGGGACCAGAATGAAATAGTTCGGCTACTTAGTGAGAATGGACCCTTATTATCCAGAAGCAAGAGCATACACCATGAGAATGGAAATGCCAATATGAAGATGAAAACTAAGAAAAAGGTGGATTGAATGAGTTACCAGCCTTCTCTAGCGTAACAATATTACTACATTTGAAGCGACCAAACGTACCTCACAGCCCGAAACCCGATCGTCATTCAATCATACAAGGCCAAACTGCAAATTCGAGGGAAAAGACGATAGATAGATAGATAGATAGATAGATAGATAGATAGATAGGTAGGTAGGTAGGTAGGTAGGTAGATAGATAGATAGATAGATAGATAGATAGATAGATAGATGATAGATAGATAGATAGATAGATAGATAGATAGATAGATAGATAGATAGATAGATAGATAGATAGATAGATAGATAGATAGATAGATAGATAGATAGATAGATAGATAGATAGATAGATAGATAGATAGATAGATAGATAGATAGATAGATAGATAGATAGATAGATAGATAGATAGATAGATAGATAGATAGATAGATAGATAGATAGATAGATAGATAGATAGATAGATAGATAGATAGATAGATAGATAGATAGATAGATAGATAGATAGATAGATAGATAGATAGATAGATAGATAGATAGATAGATAGATAGATAGATAGATATTTAGATTTAGATTTAGATTTAGATTTAGGATTAGATTTAGGATTAAGATTTAGATTAGATTAGATTAGATTAGATAGGCAGGCAGACAGACAGACAGATAAGATAGAAAGATTAGATTAGATTTAGATTAGATTTAGATTAGATTTAGATTAAATTTAGATTAGATTTAGATTAGATTTAGATTAGATTAGATTAGACAGATTAGATAGATTTGAATTTGCATGTGGAGTTGGAGTTGAATGTGGATGTGGAGTTGAATGTGGATGTTGATGAGGATGTTGTTGTAGATGTGAATGTGAACAGACCAGACAGACAGACAGATAAAAGGACGGACGGCCGGATGGATGGAGAGAATAAACTCTCGTTTGTTCACAAAAATCGATCTTAAGCTCTTAAATAATCACATACTTTCTTAAACTCTCATGTGTTCACATAATGTCTTACGTTTTCATATATTCACAAACAGAGCTCTCACAGATTCAAAAACTATATTAAAATCTTATTCGTTCACATACTATCAAGCTCTCATATTTTCTCAGACTTTAAGTTCTCATTAGTCACAAACTATCTTAAACTCTCATTTGTTCACAGAATTTCTTGCTTTACCGAGGAAAAACGCGTCTGTTGGGCAGATTGGCATCGTGTAAAGTTCAGGCCGATATGATAATGAACCCGTACCGTAAACCAACTGTGAAGCGTAATGGGGCCAGCGACGATATCCTAAAACCAACTTCTGTTTTGTTACTAACGGCAATTTTTGCTGTATTTCAGTTGTTGAAATAAACAGTTTAAAATGTTGTATTTGCCACATTCATTCTTTTAGATCAACAAAATATGTATTTTTCTATCAACATATTTCACCTACATAAGCCAACAATTCCATTCAGAAATCTGGCCCAGTCCCTTGGCCCCTTCCCACTTCCACATTCCTTCCGTGTGTGTGATGTATCTCAGTTTTAGTTTGGGGTTCACGTCGATCTGCTACTATCACTTTTCTTCTTTTTTATTTACCCCTTTTTATTCTCCTTTCTTTTCGCAGCCCCCTCATCTCTTTTTATGTTTTTATAGGCCATTTGGTTCGAGTCATGGATACAGATAACGGCCCCCCTTTTCTTTGGCTTCTACGCCCCTGTCTTATTCTTAGTTTCTTGTTTGCCGCGCGTTCTCTTAACTACATGTCCTTGCTAATTCGGCCTTTGTCCGATTTTATTGCCTTTAATTGTCCGCTGATGTCTTTCTTGCCTTCGCGTCCTTCAACGGGTGGGAACTGACTCCTGTATGCTTTTTAACATGGCATATCTGATTCATATTCCTTTTTCACCACTGACTACTATCGAGATAAGTTTTTTGAATTTATTTTATTTCACTTGAATTATTTTCCTTATCTATTTCCACATTTTGTGTGTGGACATTTTCCCTTCCTTACTTAACACCTCTATCTTCCCCTCACATCCTCTTTTCCCCTGTCACCCTGCCCTATCTTTGCTTCCTCCGTCGTCAATTCGCTTTTGTCCTTCTCACCTTTTTTTCCTACCACCACTATTTGTGTCTCTATGTAAGATTTGTTTACTGTGTTATTTTGTGTGTCCTATGATTGTATTTAGTCGAAACGCCGTCTGTGTCTCGTTGTTATGTTGTTTTATCGAATTATTTTGGTAACACTTATACCTATTTTTGTTCATTTTGATATTTTCCTGTGTTACCCCAGCCACCCATTTTCTGTGTAAGTTTGTTACCCGACGCCGAAACTTTTCTGCCTGAAAACAACATGAAAGATAACACAACAAATGTCGAAATCGAATGTGCTGGGCCTACAAGGCGCATAACGGTGGCACAACGTAACTACGCTCCCGGCGGAGATCACACGAATAACCGTGCTGATTACAATGGAGCGAACGAAAGAAGAAGAATAACACAACCAAGCCCCCCCCCCCTCCGTATCTAAATAAATCAATGATGGGTATTAAGACCAAATGGCTTAGGGTACCACCAGCACTATGGAGCTGTTTTCAATGACTTCATCTGTGGTACTAGATCTTAAAGTAGTGACCGGAATATTAGGCACCACGATGATCAAGGCCAGCAGTAAGTGTTCTGTGGGTAATGACATGAAGACATCCGCAGAAACGGTCACCCGGTCTTGTGCCTGTTTAATTTATATAGATATATATCAGTCAGTCAGTTCCTCTTTTGCAAAGTTTGGTACATAGGGCTGATGTCATAGTTCTCCATGCCTGCCGGTCAGTTGCCAAGGATTCTTATGATTCTTCTGTAGAACCACATCTCTGTTTCCTCTAATTTCTCACTTTCCAGTTTGTTTATTGTCCAAGACATGCATCCATATGTTAGTATAGGGGTTATATAAAACTACAGAACTCTCTTCCTCACTTCTAATGACAAGGTCATATTACACAATATATTTTTCATTTTTCTGAATGTAGTTTTTGCCTGTCCTATTCTGCATCTTATTTCTGTTGAACTTCTTCCATCTGCTGTAATCATTGTACCTAGATATTTGAATTGGTGGACCTGTTTTAATACTATATCATTCACTTTGATCTTGCAAGGTGTGGTAATTTGTTTGGAATAACCATTACTACTGTTTTCTTTATGCTTAGGAAGTGACCTTTCTCTTTACTTTCTGTGACTACTAGATTAATTAAATTTTGAAGGTCTTAGAATGAGGTATAGAAATATATAACGAACAAACATCAAGTAAGAACAGACGATAAGTGCGGTCAGAAGACAACTAAACACAAGACGACTAAACACAAGACAACTAAACAGAAGATAACTAAACAGAAGACAACTAAACAGAAGATAACTAAACAGAAGACAACTAAACACAAGACAACTAAACAGAAGACAACTAAACACAAGACAACTAAACAGAAGACAACTAAACAGAAGACAACTAAACAGAAGACAACTAAACAGAAGACAACTAAACAGAAGACAACTAAACAGAAGACAACTAAACAGAAGACAACTAAACACAAGACAACTAAACACAAGACAACTAAACACAAGACAACTAAACACAAGACAACTAAACAGAAGACAACTAGTACATGTTTTGTGTCTTTTAATAATGAAGACAGTTGCGCTACTAAAGATTGGAAAATACTTTCAAGGAAATCAGATCTGGTCTCAGTAGGACATGAGCAAGACTGTGTCCAGCAGGATTAGATTCTTCGTGAATTTTAGGCCACAGATGTTGATGACAATGTTTGACAATACTTGTGTGTGTACTTATGTTATTGTTACCTTGGATGGATTTGCTGTTAATTGTCTGCTGTCTAATATTTTTGTGATAGCACCATTATTTTTATTGTTTGTCTTGTGTTTTCTTGAAAAAAGCCTTAAGGTTGAAATGTCGAAAATCTCTTGTATACTGTTATTTGTATTTTTATGGATACCTATACCCAATAGTCTGATCGTCTGTGCATTCATTGTAAGTTAGTAAGTAAATCAAATCAACATTGTGTTATCTTTAAGCATTATTGTTGTACAGATTTACATCAGTCTTACCGTAACAGGTTACAGAGTCTTCATAAGTCAACAGGACACACAAAAACAGAGTCTTCATAAGTCAACAGCACACACAAAAACAGAGTCTTCATAAGTCAACAGCACACACAAAAACAGTCTTCATAAGTCAACAGGACACACAAACATTCAAATCACAACAAGATCTAATTACAGTCAAGACATGTTAGTTTATTCTGCAGAAATACACTACTACACACAAGATCTAGTTACAATGTAGGAATATAAATTTTATATCCCTGGCTCTAAAACATATGTTCAGAAACATAACCTACTCATGTTCAGAAATATATTCTACTCACGCAGAAACATATTCATGTTCAGAAACTGTATACGTGTTCAGATACATATCCTACTCATGTTTAGAAACAAATCCAATTCATGTACAGAAACACACCTTACTCATATTCATAAACAAAACACCCATTCACATTCAGAAATATATTCTACTCACGCAGAAACATATTCATGTTCAGATACTGTATACGTGTTCAGATACATATCCTACTCATGTTTAGAGACATATCCTACTTATGTTTAGAAACAAATCCAATTCATGTACAGAAACACACCTTACTCATATTCATAAACCACACACCCATTCACATTCAGAAATATTCGCTCACTTGTGATCAGAAAACATGAACTCATTGTTAATATCAGATGTCCAGTTCATGTTTAAAAATCAGATGTCCTGCTAGTGCTCAGAAACATATATTCGCTCATGTCCCCAATTCAACACAGCCCAGTCAAAACATGTTCAGTATTCACCTGCGCTGAAATGGACCTCTGTAAGTATGCACAAATCTTAACTGTACACAATGATCAAATAGAATACAGGAAGTGATTACTCTGTAAGTATGCACAAATCTTAACTGTACACAATGATCAAATAGAATACAGGAAGTGATTACTCTGTAAGTATGCACAAATCTTAACTGTACACAATGATCAAATAGAATACAGGAAGTGATTACTGTAAGATATATTCATGTAACTAGATTCATGTAAGTGGCAAAATAAATGCACAAACAAAAATAGACAAGACACACATTCCGGAAACAACACACAGACAACAAATAGTACACAAATTCCAGAAACAACACACAGACAACAAATAGTACACAAACTCCAGAAATAACATGCACACAGTCAACAAATAGCACACAAACTCCAGAAATAACACACAGACAACAAATAGTACACAAACTCCAGAAATAACACACAGTCATCAAATAGTACACAAACTCCAGAAATAACACACAGACAACAAATAGTACACAAACTCCAGAAATAACACAGTCAATAAGCAGTACACAAATTCCAGCAGTACACAAAAGAAATAACACAGATGATTTCTGGAAGAAATCTACCATTGTCTGATGTTCTTCTTTGGTTCCATAAATCGTGTGTTTACATGGTTGATCTTACAACCTTGACCCTATATATCAAACGGTTGAACTTACAACCTTGACCCTATATATTAAACGGTTGAACTTACAACCATTGTCCCTGTATGAGACATGGTTGAGCTTACTACCTTGGCCCTATATGTCGCGGTTGAGGTTACAACGTTGGCCCTGTATGTCACACAGTTGAGGTTATGACGTGGACTGTGTATGTCACATGATTGAGGTTACAACCTTGGCCATGTATGTCACACTGTTGACATTAAAATGTAGGCTATGTATGCCCCTCCTAATTGTTCACACTAGAGACAGTACTCCATATGTTCAGAGATCTGATGATCTGTTCAATAGGTGCTTAGTGGTGCAGCAGAGTCAGATCCTGTGCATGTATTTATTCAGTCTGTCCTGTCCTGTTTTCTGGCGCAGTACTGTCCCTTCCAGTCTAGACAGTGATCATTCCTTGCATTAAATTTTATTTCTAGTAATCTCAATTCATCTTGTCATTGGTTTCAAATGAGAATCGACAAGAGAGTGAGGTCCGGCAAGAGAGTGTGATCCTACAAGAGAGTGAGGTCAACTCTGTACAACACTTCCTCCCTTATACCCAAATCCTCAGTCTGTAAGATTCATATCCACAAAAATAATTCACTTGAAAGGGGAAAGATATTTTCCGCTGACTTTAGGTGCATGCAATGTGTGCACACTTCACAATAATGACTAATGAAAACATACCTGTTAGGAGAACAGCCCTCATTGGGAGAGAGCTAGAAAGGTATAATATTGACATAGCAGCACTTAGTGAAACATGCCTTGATAGGGGTTGATCACATCTGTGAAATAGGTGCAGGTTAGACATTTTTGTGGGGCAAAAGGGGAATGGAAGAAAGATGTGAAGTAGGTCATAACCAACTCAAAGGAAATGACCATGTTCCAGTGTGTGTCATGTGACATATTCTTTCCAGAATGTAGTCTTCCTTGTGTCATGTGACATATTCTTTCCAGAATGTAGTCTTCCTTGTGTCATGTGACATATTCTTTCCAGAATGTAGTCTTCTTTGTGTCATGTGACATATTCTTTCCAGAATGTAGTCTTCCTTGTGTCATGTGACATATTCTTTCCAGAATGTAGTCTTCCTTGTGTCATGTGACATATTCTTTCCAGAATGTAGTCTTCCTTGTGTCATGTGACATATTCTTTCCAGAATGTAGTCTTCCTTGTGTCATGTGACATATTCTTTCCAGAATGTAGTCTTCCTTGTGTCATGTGAAATATTCTTTCCAGAATGTAGTCTTCCTTGTGTCATGTGACATATTCTTTCCAGAATGTAGTCTTCCTTGTGAATCTCCTGAAATCCCTGTATTTTCTGGCAAGTTGTCCTGCTTCCTCTAGCGACATTTGCGTGCATTCCTGAATATCTCTTGTCCAGCGACGTCTTGGTCTATGCTTCTCCCAATCTATCACAATTTGCCTTCTATTCTGCTCAAAGCTATGTTTGCCTGCTTATTGCAAACAAAGATAATAATTTTATCTCATAGACTTGAATGATACAGTACAGTTTTGTGATTACCTTTTGAGGAAAGGAGTGAACAATACAGCAATTATACAGTAAAAAAATTGGCTATAAAAATCATCAAAGACATGTCTAAAATGTTATTATACACTCCAGATTCACACTTTTGTCAGTAAATTTTTAATAAGTCAGCAAACTTTTACAATATTGGGAACACAGATAGTTACAAGCTATGACACTGATTCATAATTCACATTACTTTTATATTTTACAGTCCTTCTCATACTTTACTTAGTAATGTGCTATCACTGATTCATAATTCATATTACTTTTACATATTACAGTCCTTCTCATACTTTACTTAGTAATGTGCTATCACTGATTCATAATTCATATTACTTTTATATTTTACAGTCCTTCATATCTTTAGATAGGTATTAGGTCTGGTATTTATTCTCTACGCACACTGGACACATCCATAGGTGCTCAGATCTCCACTTCAGTAAATCTCTCAGGGTATAATGGCTGATGGTTCCAGTTCTATGTTGGTTCACTGCCCTTTTTGAACTCTTTGTCAGGGGTTCTCTACGGGTCACACCAATCTTCACTCCCAATTCCTACATTCTCGATATTGACTCATGCTCATTCAACTCAAAATCCTCAGATTGTGAGGACTCACAAAAAGTCATGAGTATGCCTCATAGGCTCACCATCTGTTGTGGTAGCGAGGCTAGCTAATTGGTCAGCCCGTTTGTTTCTCTCCACGCCTCCATATGCGGGGACAAAGATAAGCATGAGTTTTCTTAGTGATGCCCGTATTTTAGCTTTCTCTAATGACTCCACCCATTTTGGATTCTCTCCAGCCTCTCAATCTGTGTGTGGCTGGCAGTGATAGTGTCACCTGCGTATTCAATGACAGGGAGGACAAGATAGTCATATAAAATCACAAGCTGTGATTATACTTTAGATGGTAATGTGCTATGACACTGATTCATAATTCATATTACTTTTACATTTTACAGTCCTTCTCAGACTTTACTAATGTGCAATGACACTGATTCATAATTCATATTACTTTTACATTTTACAGTCCTTCTCATACTTTAGAAAGTAATGTGCAATGACACTGATTCAAAATTCATATTACTTTTACATTTCACAGTCCTTCTCATGCTTTAGAATATTTATGGACTAGTCTTTTATAATAACTAACCTGTGAATCAAATCAATGTGTCAAACTTCCAACAAATGCTGTGCATACAATATATATAATAACTAACCTGTGAATCAAATCAATGTGTCAACACTTCCAACAAATGCTGTGCATACAATATTACATCCACGTATAAACGAAGTGGATTGGGAAGGGGCAGCAACCAAATATTTTCGGTCATGCAATTGGGGTCTTTTTTGAACAAAATGTTTCTAATCTTCCATCGACACAATGCCTGAAGACGATTTCCAGCAAATTCTCCATTTTCAACCTTTCTTCTGATTTCTTTGACAATATTCGATTCAAAACTTTTTTCCATTTTTGAAAATTCTTCATTCAAAACTTCCCGTCCTAATAAAATTAAAATAACAAAATCAAAACTTAATTCTGCCTTATTCTGTAAAGGCCTGAGACCTAAGTCGTTTTTTGCATTTACATCAAGGCCAAGGTCATACAGCATCATATATTTGTGACAATGAAGAAACGGGGAATGCATAAGTGTGCTGCCATTGTTTGTTCTAATGAAAGGGTCTGCACCCTTTTGTAGCAAAAGGTAGAAAAACTCTAGTCGATTCAGAAGAAAACTTTGATAAAGAGGTGTCGAACCGAAATTGTTTCTAATGTCAACCTGAGTGTTTGGGTAAGAAAGCACAAGCTGTACCATATCGTAAGATGCCTTGGTATCCTGGTGAGAAACGAGCAAGCTGAGAACTGTGCATCCTTTATTATCTCTAATGTTTGGATTCAACCCGAAACGTAACAGATACTCAAAGAAATACAAGTCTGGGAAATAGCAAGCTAAATGGAGAAGAGTTCTTCCTTCACTATCTACAATTGTATGAAGTCGTTGTCCAAGTTTTGGCAGAAGCTTCTTCAAAGTGTCCAAATGCCAATGATTGCGACGATACCAATTGCTGTACTCAACTTCCAGACCATTTGGTTTTTTCATCATATCTATTATAGAAGATTCAGGGTCAGCTCCATTGTCAATAAGATACTCCACAATTTTCTTTGAGCGGCATCTTATTGCCTTAAGTAGAAGAGAAACCCCGAAAGATAAAGTTGCGTTAATGTCGACTCTTCCTGTTTCGATCAAAGAGGAGATTCTTAATAGGGAATTTTCTTCTATGGCTTCTGTAAGCTTGAAAATAAGGTGTGAATTTTCTGCAAAACAAAACGAAAGCAAAATAAATGTAGATTATGCATCCTTCATTCTTCTAGTAAGAATGAAGTTAGAATAAATACATCTTGGCTTGAATATATTTGAAGGCAAATATGATTTGGAAATGTATTTTTAGCATTTATTCTCTGAATACTCTTCATTTTAGAGTTACAAGATAAACGTAAACTTCACAATATACTCAGCACACACGAGGGCCATCTCAATGTAAACTCTTCTACCCCTGATGCTGAAAGGCAACAAAGGGTTCAGCGGATAGACAGAAACTCTGAATGTAAATGTCCATTGTACCATTCTTCTAGCAGTACACTGATGCCACCAGATTTCAAATGATATTTAGTCACAAATGACGGCAGATGTGAAACAGAAGTTAAAAGGAGAATAGGTATGGCTAATGCCTTCAGCGACATGAGGAAAATATTAACATCTAAACAAATTACAAACAAGTTGAAAATGAGAATTATAAAACATTACATCTATTTTATATTAATGTATGGCTCAGAAACATGGACACTAAATAAACAATTAGAAGACAGAATTTATGCATTTGAGATGTGGGTATATAGAAGAATAGGGAGAACATCATGGAAAGAGAAGAAAACAAATAAAGAGGTGCTAAAGACACTTAATATGAAGAAAACATTATTAGGAAAAATAAAGATCATGCAAATAAAATACTTTGGACACATTAAAAGACATGACACCTTATTGAAGACCTTACTTGAAGGTAAAGTCAAAGGGAAGCGAGCAAGAGGTAGGCAGAGATACAAGTGGGAGAGTAACATCACAAGATGGACAGGTTTCAGTCTAGCAGAGTGCACCACCAAAACAAGAGACAGAGGATGTTGGAGATCTGTTGCAGCCAACCTACTTTGCGGAGATGGCACTTGATGATGATGTAATCCAGAGAACTGAGATATACTGTATTGCAGTTTTATTTATGTCAATGGTCCAACACATAAGACTTCAGAATGTTCCATGTTCTTTTCATTTGACATTCGTTCATGAGAAAACGTTTATCTTTCTTATAACGGTGCTGGTCTCTTAGGGGTGTCTCATCATGATGCAGTTTTTCTTTCAGGCAGGTCAGGGTGGGTCACATCTCGGCTCTACCCTGTTCATGAAAATTAATGCCTTGGAGCGCATGGTCTACTGTACATGGGTAAATGTCTTTCTACTACACATGGGTATATGTCTGTCTTACTACTACACATGGTTGCATGTCTGTCTGACTACACATAGCTACATGTCTGTCTGACTACACATGGGTAAATGTCTTTCTGACTAAACATGGGTACATGTCTGTCTGACTACACATGGGAAAATGTCTTTCTGACTAAACATGGGTACATGTCTGTCTGACTACACATGGGAAAATGTCTTTCTGAGTACACATGGGTACATGTCTGTCTGACTACACAATGGTACATGTCTGACTACACATGGGTACATGTCTGTCTGACTACACATGGGAAAATGTCTTTCTGAGTACACATGGGTACATGTCTGTCTGACTACACATGGGAAAATGTCTTTCTGAGTACACATGGGTACATGTCTGTCTGACCAAGTTTCAGCATTGAAATGATAACATTTTCCCATTCCTATTCTGCAACAAACCAAATCATTTATGGATCAGCAGATTTAACCATAATAAAATATGCTCGGATTGTGCCCAATTAATTCCATTTAGTACAGGCTTGCTTCAGACCATCTGACATGACAAATAGGGCCAAAAATAAGTATGTTTTGTACAGGATGTTTCAACTCACCATGTTGCCAGGTTTTATGCACTGAGTATGATTTCATACCTAAACCTAAAAGACATATAGAGAAGCATATTTAACTATAGAATGTGAGCATCTGTGTCTATTGTTAATGGCTAACACAGACAGTGGCTAAAACTTCCAGCAAATTTGACCGTGGTTAGCTTTGAGGTTGGTGACCACTGTCCGGTATGGGAACTAGTTTTCTCATGTGGCTTGCCTACTAGCGATATGGTTACGGCAGTCAACCGTTATGTAGTGGATGTGGTAAATATACTGAACATAATAGTTACCACAGCAAAATCTGATGTGTTGGGCCAATGGTGCAAATAAAACAGTGACACAGGGTATTTCCATTGTATGGACTATGTTCTGTTGGAAATTTATTATGAACAATGCCCTTCTACAAGAGAGATCTGTGGGCATTGAGAACAAATGCAGGCACATAAAACAATTTACTCATGGAAGCTATCAGTCCACACGCTGATTCATATCTACTACGGGGAGACTGTGCACCTATGATCTACCCAAAGTGCTGCAAAACCAATTCAATGATGAAATAATCCCTGTAGATGTGATCAGGTAGCTCTTAACATCCCACAGTCTTTCTGACAAAAGCATAGGTCCTCCTCAGTTGAGTAACCAAGGTGACACAAGTCCTCCTCAGTCGAGTAACCGAGGTGACATGCATACAATTTGCCATTTCAAAGACATGGTTGTGTTATGTGTTAAGTTCAACACTGTGCTACCAATGTCAGACCTGGACCCTGACAGAGAAACTAGAACAAAAACTTGCTGGATGCAAAATGAAGTGCCTGAGAAAAGCACTGGGGGTAACACAAAGAGATAGAATAAACAATAACGCTATAAGAAATCTAGTGAAAACAATATTGCGCAAAGAATACATAGACACACAAAAGATCAAATGGCCACCTAATAAGAATGAAAACAGAACGCATTCCATCGATAACCTTCACTGGAAGATCATCTGAAAAGAGAAACAGAGAAAGACCCAGATGAAGATGGATAGATGACATCAGAGAAATAATAGAACACCAAGGCTTCACTATAGCAGCGGCATCACAGTTAACTAAAGAAAGAAGACTTCTGCTCTCCATGGTGCCTAGCGTCACACATGGATAAGACATTAAATTTAGTCCCCAATGGGAGGCATTCCAGTGTGGCAATATCCATGAATTATCACGTCCTGCCAGGAACACAGCATATACGTCTGGGCCAACTAGTTCATCATTCTTCCATCAGATCTGTTGACCCATCGGCAGTGATGGTACACTTAGAATTCCCTGTCACCTAGGAGTCTGCCACAAAAGGACAAAGGTGCAATGCTCACAGACCTGCATCTATCCGTCACCAATGGGAACCATTTGGCAGAAGACAAAAGAAATTGAGACAAGACATGCAGTGACAATGGTATTTTCACTGGTGACAGGTTGTCAGTCCATCTCTCAACTTTCGTTAATCACCTCCTAAAATTTGCCTAGAAATTAGACAGTGGTTCTATTCTTTGCACCCTGTACTTAAAGTCAAAGCCATGGTTGCCACACAGGTGAGATCAATTCAACAGAGAATAACAAAAGTTTGATTTTTTTAAATATAAAGAACAAACAATAATTACTGAAACAATACAAACCATTGACATGAACAGTCTTCGGTACATTTTGAACACGGATAATTGGTGGAGCAAGTCGTGGAGGTGGTGATGGAGGTCTGATAGTTGGATCCTCTGGGGACAACTGTAAGTGACTCATTGTTTGCTGTCAGTTTACAGAAGAACAAATATTAAATGTTAGATGAAATGATGCAGACATTTTTTAAATCTCATTCAGCAATGTTTGTGGTCTAGTAAACTAAAAACAAAAATCTCATTCAGCAATGCTTGTGGTCTAGGAAACTAAAAACAAAAATCTCATTCAGCAATGCTTGTGGTCTAGGAAACTAAAAACAAAAATCTCATTCAGCGATGCTTGTGGTCTAGGAAACTAAAACCTTATTCAGCAATGCTTGTGGTCTAGGAAACTAAAAACAAAATCACAGAAATACCCCTTTATCATATGTAAAACTTGAGAGGGCAAAACACAATAATAGAGTTATGAAGGCAAGAGTACAATAATAGAGTTATGAAGGCAAGAATACAATAATAGAGTTATGAAGACAATAATACAATGATAGAACTATAAAGGCAATAATACAATGATCAATTTCATCATCATTAGGTGACATATTCTTTCCTGAAAATATTTCTCCCTATGGATCTCTCAAATTTTCCACGGTCTTGAGCAAGTTTTCTTGCCTCTTCTAGTGACATGTGCAGGCATTCTTGAATGTCTTTTGTCTTGGGTGGCCTTTGCCCCTGTTGCCTATTATTATCCCTTCTAGTAACACTTTCTCCATGCTGTCGTGTCTCTTAATGTGACCGAAAAAACGAGCTTTTTCTTTGATATGGTGGTCAGAAGCCAGCCTTCCTGGACATTAATTGTTCATAACACATCCTGGTTTGTTTTCCTTGCTGTCCATGATATTTTCAAAACTCTTCTATAGCACTATAACTCAAATGATGTTATTCTCTTGGCTACATTTTATTTAGTGTTCAGGATTCACACTCATGTCAACACAGGAAACACACATGTTCGTAGTAAACACTACTTTGTTCTTGTGTTAGTACCCTGCCATAGTTTCTTTAGCTGTTTTAATTTGTACAGCACCATTGCTGTTCTTCTCTTAATTTCAACTGTGTAGTCACCCGCATTGTTTATATTAGTTCTTAAATAATCAAAATGTGTGGCTTCTTATAAATTGCAGTTTTCAATATTAATTTTGGGTCTTGATTTAGTTTTGTCATTTGCCATTATTTTTGACTTTTTCAAATATTTAAGAACAAGTTTTGCTGTTCACTAAACTTTTGGGTTGACTTAATTATGTTCAGTAGGTCATGTTTGTTTGTTGTTAATAGCACTGTGTCCTCTGCATATCTAATTTCTGCGGCCCTCCTATATTTATGGGACTGAAATCAGGCTTCATTGTTTCTTGTTTCATGTTTTTCATTATATTTTCCGTATAGATGTTGAACAAGTATGGAGACAAGGTACAGCCTTGTCTTACTCCTTTCTGTACATTGAACCACTCCGATCTTGCACACTCCACTTTTACCGCTGCTTCTTGGTCTTTATACAGCTCTGCTATTAGTCGTGTAATGTGTTTTGGGAAACCCATATCGTTAATTATTTCCCATAATTGAAGGTGATTGACACAGTCGAATACTTTGGTGTAGTCTATGAAACATGCATGTAATTCGATGTAATACTCCCTACATTTCTCTATGATCATCCTCATGTTAAATATATGATCTCTCGTGCCTCTGCCAGTTCTGAAACCTGCTTGCAATTCATAGATCTCATCCTCCATCTTGTTATGTATTATTTTCGTTATAATGTGCAGTAGTATTTTACTGACTTGGCTGATCAAGGCAATTTTTCTGTAATTTGAACATATTTGCATATCACCACTTTTGGGTATTGGTATGTATACTGAATGTTTTAAGTCCCTTGGCAAAGTTTCCGTTCTCCAGATCTTATTGCACAGCTGATAAAAGATATTAACTCTGTTTTCGCTGAATTTCTGATCTAATTATGATAGAGTTATGAAGGCAAGAATACAGTGATAGAGTTATGATGCTGGCCATTTTATGGCAAAATTATGGGCAAATTTTTTTAAACTGTCACTGGCCCTGAGGTTTATTTTTTGGCCATTTTCTATCTAAAATGTGGCAACCCTGGTAGTAATACAGACTATCAGACTTTGCGAAGAATAGGTGATGACTATGATAGATCCTACAAGGGAGTATCAACTAGGTAGTTGGACATCATAACTTTAGCATATCCAGTTTGCATGCTGCGCAAGATAGAAAAGAACACTTTGAGAGAGAACGGGTTGCTTTATTAAACAATTCAATTGTACATAGCATTATATGGATATACTGCCCAGGTCATGCTGGAGTCAGAGGAAATTGAAGAACTGACTCATTGGCAGATAATGCTGCAATTGACGGTACAGATGAAAAGAGACAAAGCAGACTAAATTAAAGTAGTCATAAATTCATTAAAAAATGAAGATGCTGACAATGAGACTGAAAACGTACACATACAAAGAATGACGGAAATGGAATTGATTAAAGAAGAGGGTGGAAAATGTACTCTTTTTGGAAAGGACCGAAGATCGTGCAATAAACACATGACTGGGACTTTTGAGTCTACATACACTCGAATGGCTGCTGGAACAGAGCGGAACACTTATGGGAATGTCACATGTGCTATGATGCTTACTTCTAAACCAGAAACTTCAATTTATATGGCAAATATTCAAATAATGAAATATGGCTATAAATCTACTACTTTTGTTATCAACTTAGGTAGAGTTACTATGCGTCCGGGTTTACCCAGAAACGTCCTATTTTTATGCCCCTGTCCGGACGGCTTTCCAGAAAAATGGCTTTTGTCCGGGTTTTTCTCCGGACCGTCCGTCTGTCCCTGATCGATCAATACTTTCTTACTTACTTTTCTGTGCTATATACTTTAATCTATTATGTATCATGAAATAAACACGCACACCATCTATATTTCGCTCAATGTTAACACGGAACAAGTGTTTTCTCTGATGCAAAGTCAATGGACAAAGGAAAGAGATAAGTTGCTCATTGAATCTGTCACAGGAATTCTGTTTGTGCAGCATAACTTGAAGCATATGTCGTGCAAAGAATTTCACACTTATCTCAGCAGCCAACCTAACTTGTTGAAGGCAATCAGTTCTTCAGAGAAATACGCTTGGGCTCAGCCCCAGGTACAATCTATTATCCCAACGTCAATTTCCTCAACTGTGGACGATTTTGATAATAATGACTCAGAATGAGATACTTTCACTTGTTTGGTAAACTTCCGACTTCAGTAATTTAGTTACTGACTAACTGTTTCTTTTCAGTCAGCTAGTGTAATGCACTAAAATATAATAATAATGTATTGTCACTGATTACTATTATAACTAATACATAGCAAAAAGACTGTGATTACTGTGAACTGGGTGAGTAAAAAAAGTAGTCATGTGAGAGATTCGGATTAGGCCTAGGAGAAATAAAATAAAAAGGAACAAAGACTTTTTTTCCACGTCCGTTATCATTATCTCATTATGGTCTCTAATAGCAACCTATATCAATAAATAAACAACAAACAATGCTATCAATGAGATGGTCTTTCCGTCGCATTTCATTGTATTGACACCGTTTGAATAGTTTTAAAACAATTGAATTATCAATTGTGCCGTCTTCATTCTGCAACAAAGAGATGATCAAGCTACTTTCTTCTTTATTCTTAGTTTCTAATGTTCTACTTACTCCGGACTTCAGAAGAGAACTCACAGACTTCTTTGCGTTTTTAACGCAGCGTGAGTCTATGAGATCAAATATCCTGACAGTATAATAATTATAAACACAACATGAAATCTGTATCTTGCGTGAAGTATGATACTTATCTTTAGTTTTAATCTAGGATGTTGTGTAGACATGAAACATTCCACTTACTTCGTTTCGTCTTGTTATTCCGAAAACTTTTTCGTACAACAGAGCAGTCTATTCCAACGTAACGAATAAAAATAAAACCTACTCTATCCTACTGGACAGAGAAATTTGAAACACGATGCCAGAAAGCCATCGCAGTCTCATACCAGTTGACACCACTGTTCAAACACTCGTACATCAACTTGGCTACTAAACATATATTGATAAATAGTATAGTTATAGCAACTTTATGTTGTCATTTGTGGTCACTATCCAAGACAAAAGAGAACGATTGCAACCTCTGAGATGAGATGTCTAAGAAGATTGTTGGGGTCAAAAGAACAGACCGCATAAGAAACGATGACATCGGAAATTGTATAGAAACTGTACCAAGCATCAAATATATAGAAAGACAACAGATTAAGTGGTTCGGTCACCTTATGACAATGGAACAGATCGCATTTCAGCCGTAGCCTATAACAGAAGAATATCTGGGTATAGACTAAGCGAGAGGAAGACCTAGAAGAAGATGGATTGATAACATCAGAGACATGCTACAATAAAATAGTATTACAACAACAAATGCAACATATTTGACATTATAAAGAAGACGTATGTTTCCCCCCACGACGCTTCGTGCCATTCTGTCTGTTGTTAGTCTAGAATTGTGTGAAAACCACTTGATCTGTTGTTTCTTGATGTGTTCCAATACTGGTATTGTTTTGGCTATCTGTCTGTTGCTATGGTTTCTAATCTTAACTCTTAATGAGACTCCTAGTATTCTTCGTAGACTCGTCATTTCTGTTGTCACTATTTTTCTTTTTTAAAATATATAGGAAGCATATTTACGGAGGATTGAAGACTATTTTTATTTAGTCTTGTGCTGTCATTGTCCATGTTTGGCACTGGTAGCACAGTGATTGGATAATAATAGTCCTGTATAATGCAACTTTAGTGTTTATGTTTGCATTTTTGTTCTTAAAAATACGTGTCACCTATCATAGGATCTGGTATGTTTTGTTGCATCTATTGTGTATCTTTTTACTGTTTTTCCCTTCACTCTATATAATGCTTCCTAAGTTAGTTAGTTAGTCGTTGGATCATCGTCACTACACTCCGGACAAGCCCATAGATGCTCATATCTCTCTCTTTTGAGTGTATCCACCATTACACGTTGATACTGGCGGTCCCAGTACGCAGTTGATTGACCATCATTCTTTCTTGCCCACGAACCCGCTCATTTCTAGCGACACCACATTTCAAACCAAGCTCCCTATAGTTATGAAACAAAGTCATCGTCACTTATAGTCATTTGTTCGTGCGTTTTCCCGTAGGGCGTTCAAAATGCATGTTCGATTAATTGTTCCACTAACAGCCGTAGTAGCAGCGTATGCGGCCAACCTATCTGCTCTCTCATTACCCCGGACTCTCGCATGTCCCGGCACAAAAATAAAAGTCATTTTACGCACACAGGAATTCTTCACTGCATCCAGCCACTGTTCTCGAATGTACCCCGCCTGAGCTGTCACAATCATAGTCATCGAGTCCCTGAGTATACACGCATGCTCGCAGACAGTCTGCGAGCATACCCATTTCAAAGCTTTGGTTACTGCCCAAATATCCATTGTAATGATGTTTGTCGTCCTAAGTAAGTGAACTCCCTTACCTGTTTTAGATGTTTATTATCGATGGAGAGTGATATTTCTTTCTTTCGTTGTTATTGCCATTATTTCTGTATTTTTTATATTAATCTTCATGTTGAATTTTTGACATGTGTGGAGTCTGTTCATATGTTCTTGCAATTGTTCTTCTGATGTCGTTATTAGTAGGCCTAGTTGGTTGTCTGCAAAGAGCGGTTCGTTCAATTTGTCGTTCATGTTATCTTCTTCGTTGGTACATGTTAGTTTAAGATGTGATCGATATATTTTATAAAGAGTATTGAGGGGGATAGGACACACTCATGGGGAACTCCTGATTAGATATGGAACTTATTAGACACTCTTGCATTTGACTTCACATTGTATATTAGTATAGGCCTAAATGCTCTTGCATATATTGATGAAATGTTCTAGTACTCCGTATGTTGATAGCGTTTTCCATGGTTGTTGTCTGTCTACTAAGTCGAAGGCCTTTTCTTGGTCGACGAATGCAATGTATAATTATGTGCTGTTTTCTGTGGTTCTTTTTGTTAGTTGTCTAAATGTAAAGATAGCATCCGTGCAGGTTTTGTTCCTACGGAACCCATTTTGGTGTTTTTAAGTTGTGGTTGATCGTAATCGTTGTTCTAATATTTTGCTAAAAATTTTTCCTGTGTGGCTTAGTGATATCCCTCTGTATTTTGTGCAGTCTCTCTTACTGCATTTTTTTTTTCCATATGGGAATGATTGTCGCGTTTCTCCAGTCGTCTGATGTTCCTTGTTTCTTCCATATTACATTGATAAGTCTGCGTAGCCATTTTTTCCGCTCTCTGTTGCTGTTTTGATAAGTTATGTAGAATGTTAGCAGAGTCTGCTGCTTTGTTTATTGGAGCTTTGCTTATTGCATTTTCTATTTCCGATACATGCAGTAGTATATTTGGTCCGTCTGTATTTATACGGAGTACTGTCCCTTGTCCACGTCGACTCTCGTTTGTTTATTCGTCTTTCAAGCTTCTTCTATTCAGTTCCCTAAGTCTCTCTCTATTCCACAGACACAATCCATTTTCGTGTGTGTCTCGCAACATGATATATGGCAATGTATGTAAGTGATGTGACATTCATTTCAATAGCCCATCTCAAACGGCAAATTCCCAATGGATACTCCATTGCTGTTAGCGATATTCACGGGACCCACTCTGCTATCTCTGCTTACTTTTACTCCACTGTTGCTCCTTTGTTTGTTCGTTCACACGGTGTATCAGTTGATTGGTTCCTTCTTCTGTGTCCAAGTGCTCCCGCTGCAAGTTTTTGTAATAATTTTTCCTTGGATATCGCTTTGATTTCTTCTTCTTTTACTCCACGCACCTTAATGATTTTTCAACTTCTTATTGTGTTCATGCTTCCTTTGTCTTTTCTACCCTTCTTCTTTCCATGTTTCTGTCTCTTCGTTTGTTTATTATATCATCTTTTTTTCTTTCCTTGTATGTAGTGGTTTTCTCTTTGTTTATTTGTTGTCGTCCTGACGAAGACTTTTTGGTCAAAACGTCGTTTTTAATGAGCTTTTGTTAATGCCGTGTTTGTTAATTACAGCAACACTTCCTACTTATCTCTGTACCCCCCCCCCCTCCATTTCATAATTTGTTGCACCACCCTTGTATCTTTAGTACGTTATGTTGTCTCCAAACACTTTGAATTTATCCTCTTGCACAGAACAAGAGGGCTTAGCCTACAGGTTGGCAGAGGCGTAGATGTGATCTCAAGGAGAAGGGGTTTATACTCCCCCCCCCCCCAAAATACTGTCATTCGTCAATTTCATGCGAAAGTGCAACTATTTCACGAAAATGTGGTGACTTTTTTGTGAAAAATCGAGGGGGTTTTGTGGGGGGGGGGTTAATATTTCAACTCCCTTACCCACTTATCAACGGGCCTGCAGAGAGGACATGTGAAAGGTTTCCTAACGGACTTGTTACATAGAATTTTCCTTTGAACTTTTGTCTTGAAACAAAACAAGCTCCAATCACCCATACGCTTAAAGACAAGAGTGGATCACAAACCACCTGGGGAAAGACAATAGGCAATAGAAATAAGCTTTTGTCTTACGTTATCCGTACTGAGAGCCAAAGATGTACGACTGTCGACAATCTTCATTAAAAATCGAACCAGATATTATTAGGAACACAAGACAATGAACAAAATGAAACGTGATTTGAACATTCCAGACTTTGAATTGACATTAGTATTACCCGATATTAGCCATTTCAGAGAAATTCCGACAAAAAGATAGTCTGTTCTGACGTTTATATTATATAACTTAACAAATGTCTTACGTTAATGCTTAGAATAGATGGGATGTCAACATAAATTGACGTTTGGTTGAGACCCCGACTTTTTGAAGTTTGGTTTAAAACTTAAACTCGCAAATTTCCATTATTGAATTGACCATTGTTGATATTTCATATTATCACATGCAAGCTTCATTAAAACGTTGAATAATTACAATGACGGAAACCGGTACTAAAGAATATGTTTGCCTGCTTGTTGGCAACGAAGAGAATAAATTTTATCTCACAGACTTTAAGGATAGAGGCTTGTGGTTACCGTTTGAGGAAAGGGGTGACCAATACAGCAATTATACTTTAAGAGGATTGGCTATCAAAATTATCGAACAGGTCTGTATACAATTCATTTTGTTATATAGGCCTAGGTCTATAGACCCTATTCCAACTTTCGTCAGTACAATTTTTATGTCATTATATTTATAATATCTGCAAACTTTTACAACACTGGGAGTGGGAGTCTAAAGCTGACAGTTTTCTATCTATTCTTTGCAGGCAACTTACAAACCATAAGATTTTAAGAATTGTTTTTTAAATTGAAGCCAGTAATCACCATAATTATAATTACTAAGGCCTATAGGTTTGTGCAAGTGTAATCTACCTTAGTTCTAATTTGTTAGGCTCATTGTCTTGACAGCCGGTCTGTAGTATGGTATGCCAGGTACCAGATTTAGTGAATTGAGCATATGCCTAACATATCTTTTCATGGCTAAATTTGCAGATTCATGATTGATTCAGTTTGTACATGCTTGCTTACCTGAGCAGGTTGTATGGAGACAGTGCCTTGCCCATATGCTATTTGTCAATTACACTTGGTTAATATTAAGGAATAAGGTAGTATTTGGTTGACATAAAAGACCTGTCCATTTTCCACTTTCAGCAGTGTGGATGTAAAGAAGAAGCCTCCTGCTCAAAGTGGTGGGATGTAACTATATCTATATAAATATACCATTAATGTAGCACATGTAGAAGTAAGGTGAAAAGTGCCTTCCTTGTATTATGATTTTATGTTCCTGTCCTTCTCAACAGAACGGCAAACTGTATGCAGAGAGTATCATTCAAAGCATATAACTCCATAATTAATGTGATAATGCCCAAGGAACTCCAGAAAATATGCATGATACAGGGTCTCACTAAATGATCTACCTGACTAATGTCCATGCAACAGGAAACCTCTAGCAGATACTTTCCTATATAGTGAGGCATTCCGCTCATGGAAACCCTACAGCACATCATCTAGACCATTATTTTTTTACCCCAAGGTTTCTCCTTAATGGAAACCCTACAGCACATCATGTAGACCATTATTTGTTACTCCAAGGTATCTCCTTAATGGAAACCCTGCAACGCATCTTCTAGTCCATTATTTTTTTCCCCAAAGCTTCTCCTTAAACATTGCACACCTGTAAGAGTTAAGAGTCTTCTAGGTATGAAATACAGCTGTGGCTATGTATTTGAATAAAGAATAGCAACACTGTTTACCTTCCATGCATGTTGTATGAAATGACTAAGGAAGTTATGGGGTGGTGTTAATTGTCCCACCGAATACGGGGTCAAAATGTTCCAGAAGCCATGCTGAAGTCAGATGTGTCATGCTGAAAGGTACAGATATCGCAGTAAAGTTGTAAATCATGACAACGCATTCTGTTCTCCAAACTACATCCTACTAGTTCCAGGAGTTTGAGAACGAATGCAGAAAAAAAGAAATACAGCACAGAAGACACTTCCCCAGTGCACAAGGAATACAGCAGAGAAGACACTTCCCTAGTGCACAAGGAATACAGCACAGAAGACACTTCCCCAGTGCACAAGGAATACAGCACAGAAAACACTTCCCAGTGCACAAGAAATACAGCACAGAAGACACTTCCCAGTGCACAATAAATACAGCACAGAAGACCCCCCAGTGCACAATAAATACAGCACAGAAGACCCCCAGTGCACAATAAATACAGCACAGAAGACACTTCTGCAGTGCACAAGAAATACAGTACAGAAGACCCCCAGTGCACAATAAATACAGCAGAGAAGACACTTCCCAGTGCACAATAAATACAGTACAGAAGACACTTCCCCAGTGCACAATAAATACAGCACAGAAGACCCCCAGTGCACAATAAATACAGCACAGAAGACCCCCAGTGCACAATAAATACAGCACAGAAGACCCCCAGTGCACAATAAATACAGCAGAGAAGACACTTCTGCAGTGCACAAGAAATACAGTACAGAAGACACTTCCCCAGTGCACAATAAATACAGCACAGAAGACCCCCAGTGCACAATAAATACAGCACAGAAGACCCCCAGTGCACAATAAATACAGCACAGAAGACCCCCAGTGCACAATAAATACAGTACAGAAGACACTTCCCCAGTGCACAATAAATACAGCACAGAAGACCCCCAGTGCACAATAAATACAGCACAGAAGACCCCCAGTGCACAATAAATACAGCACAGAAGACCCCCAGTGCACAATAAATACAGCAGAGAAGACACTTCTGCAGTGCACAAGAAATACAGTACAGAAGACACTTCCCCAGTGCACAATAAATACAGCACAGAAGACCCCCAGTGCACAATAAATACAGCACAGAAGACCCCCAGTGCACAATAAATACAGCACAGAAGACCCCCAGTGCACAAGAAATACAGCACAGAAGACACTTCCCCAGTGCACAGGAAATACAAAATCTCTATTGCTCATAACTCATGGCGATTGAAACAAACAAAACAAACATATACATTTGTCATGTAGCAGTAATTCTGTTCTTTGTTCATCTGTTGTTAAGTCTGTAGCAACTCAGGTTGTGGTAAAAGGTCAAGCACTGATGACCACTGTCACAATTTGGGTGGGTAATCAAAAGGGTTACTGTACGGTTTGAGTGGCATTTAGAAACAGGTTGTGATGCACAGGTTGGCCTGCTCACGATATGACTTTGGGCCATCCACCATTCAGTGCAGTTGGTAAAAAACACTAAATATATATATATATACATACATACACACCACTGCCAAAGTTGGATGTGTTCGGTCATTAACTAAAAAAACGATGCCACACATTTCTGACCTATATTTTTCTGAAAATTTAGTCAGACCATTGTTCCGCTACAAGATTTTCAGTTGGATTTTGAGAGTTGACTAACAAAAATTCATATTCCTCAGGATTGATAAATGATAAAATAATTTTATATGGGTAATTTTTTAATTATAATACATCTGATTTATATCAGTCAGCCTACAATTAATTATTGATATCCCAATGTCAACAGATATCTGGAGAGAAGTCAAACCTCAAGGGATTACTGCGGTACCAGTTTATTCGTTTTGGGGCTACTCATTCCAAGCTGTATGTCTTTTTTTATGCAACTGTCAACTCAGAGAATATTAAGGTGTGTGTACTGTGTGTTCTAGGTGTGTGTGTACTGTGTGTTGTAGGTGTGTACTGTGTGTTGTATGTGTGTGTACTGTGTGTTGTAGGTGTCTGTACTATGTGTTCTAGGTGTGTGTTTTAGGTGTGTGTGTACTGCATGTTCTATATTTTATTTTAATTTAATTTAACTCTTAAAATATGAGATACCACTTCAAGTTGCTTTCAGTTTTCCCAGTTTTTACAAGGAACCAATCAGAATTCAAGTTAAACAATCAAGAGAAGACACCAAACAGCAATAAGTTTCTACAATAAGAAGAAACATTGGACTTATATTGGACATGTACTTAGAATGAATTGAAACAGACTGCCATTACAGGCATACAAATGGGTACCATATGACAAAATAAAAAGAGGAAGTCCAAGAGAGACCCTTTGTAGAACAGCCATCAAAGAGGGTATGACTAGGGTTCTCAACAACATACAAGAATTACACACAGTATCATCACATCGCTCGAACTGGAGAGCTCTGGTTATTTTGCCTTATGCACCGTATTCTGTGGAACATAGATAGATAGAGCTGAAGTGGCTTTAAGTGAAAGTCTCTTTTAAAGTAACATGTAAAAATGTCTTTTCGGCCTGCATAAACTAAGAATTCAATGTTATAAAGATAATGATAATTATAAATCAGCATAATTTATCTATCTACAAAAATGAGAATTATAAAAATGAGAAAAAAATGAGTTAAAAATGAGAATTATAAAATGCTACATCTATTCCATATTAATGTATGGCTCAGAAACATGGACACTAAATAAACAATTAGAAGACTAAATTGATGCCTTTGAGATGTGGGTATATAGAAGAATAGGGAGAACATCATGGAAAGAGAAGAAAACAAATAAAGAGGTGCTAAAGACACTTAATATGAAGAAAGAACTACTAAGAGAAATAAAGATCAGGCAAATAAAATACTTTGGACACATTAAAAGACATGACACCCTATTGAAGACCTTACTTGAGGGTAAAGTCAAAGGGAAGCGAGCAAGAGGTAGGCAGAGATACAAGTGGGAGAGTAACATTACATGATGGACAGGTTACAGTCTAGCAGAGTGCACCACCAAGACAAGAGACAGGAGATGTTGGAGATACGTTGCAGCCAACCTTCGTTGCGGAGACGGCACTTGATGATGATGATCTATCTACAAAAATTATGATCTTACACAAATCTTGAAACACGCATCTATCACGATGGAAACCAAAAGGCACATCATAAATTCAGTCTTCATACCAACATTATGTTATCAATATCAAACCTGGACATTAATTATAGAACAAGAGAAAGCTAATTACTTGTGAAATGAGATGTTTAAGAAAAGCATCAAACAAAACAAGAAGAGATCATGTGAGAAATGAAGAGATTACAAGAACTATTGGAACAACATCAGTAGTCAAATATTTTGAAAAGCAGAGACTGAAATGGTTTGGCCACTTTGTGAGAATAAGTCCTTATTGGCCAGCAGCAAGGGCATACAATATGAAAATGAAAACAGAAGAAGGTGGATTGAGGGAGTTACCAACATTCTGAGACATCACAATATTACTGAGTGACCAAACGTGCAATATCCTGAAAACTGATCGAAATCCAATCATGATACTCCTAATAGCAAAAGTAGAGAAAAGATAATAGATGGATAAAAAAACGTCCTGACCATCCCTTGATGTTATTATGGCAAGATTTTCTTGCAAGATTTTTTCTAAAGGAGAGCAAACGATAGTGACACTGTTGCCTGTCATAAGAGGCAACTTAGGAGGTCTTAGGGTGGAGTTGGCTGTCCTATCCTACATATGATCAGTGACCCAGAAACCATTCTGAAGTTGGATGTGTCTGGCCAAAAATTGCAGACATTGCAGCTAAGCTGTAAACCATGATACAGAGCATTCTATTTTCCAGATCACATCCTGCTGATTTGAGAATGAGCGCAGAAGAAGATAGGTTTACTTACAATGTATTGACACGATTGTTTGTTTTTCTGTGACAGAATTCTGGTGATGGATGTTGGCTTAGTTTGGAGGAAATGAAGAGCTCTCTAGAGCAAGATTCCAGTCTTCATCTTCTTGGCCTTGATCTGATCAAACTTGCACAGCAAGTACTGGACTGTAAAGGTTGGTGATGCTGTTGATATTGGTTAGTTTTGGTCGTGTTTTAGTATGATTGCTGACTTTTTGTTCTATCTACACACCTTTTTAACTCGCTGAGAAGTATAGGTACTCGAAGAAACTGCTCCCATCATGTTCTATTTTTAGCTATAACTTCCTATCAAGTAAGTAGGTAAAGTGGATTGAGGGTGATAAATATAAAGTGGCACTTAGTGGTTTAAGTTTTTTTTTAAACCGACGGTAAAGTGCCCTCTTGCTTGAAGTTTTCACAAACAAAATAATTAAAAATGATGTGATTAGTTTTATTTTTTTTAGGAACCCTGCCTTCCCTAATGAAGCACTGCTTCCAACTTTTTACATATCCTTTCTGGTCTTGCTCTCCGTCTGTTTTTTTCCTCCAGTTGTTTCTTGGTCTTTCTCTTTGCCTGTGGGTTCCAGAAAAATGTCTGTCTTTCAACACTTTCCATTTGTCTTCTTAATGTATGTCATATGCATCCCCAATGCCATTAACATTATGTTATGTTAATTAATATGTGCCAGATTTCAGTAAAACTATATTCCAACGACAATTGGTTCGAACAAAAATAGTAAGTAAATATTGAGAGAAAAAAATTAATATAAAAAGGTTTAAATAGCAGTTTTACATTGAACAATGCACAGGATGGATGTTTTGACCAGCATGTCTTTATGAGAAATGGATGAACAAACACAGAATAGAACCACAAAATAAATGGCAACTACATGCAACTGGCCACTAAAAGTAATGTTACATTATACAGTTTACAGGTCTAGAAAATTTCTTCTTCAGCGTTCATTCTCAAACTTCCGTTGGTTCTCTTCTTGTAGCAGTACAATGGTCCTACTAGATTTCCAGCAGGATTTAGTCCAGAGAATGGAAATGCGCGGTGTCTCCATTTTATTTGCAGCTTTGAACCAACACATCTGTCTTCGGCTGAGTCTAGAAAACAATAAATTGAGACTACGGTAATAAAATTAGGAACACTGTAAGGTACCGTGCAAGTAGCATCAATACATAGTTAACTTTTTAAAATTCCAATTGTTAGATACTCTCTGCATATGACAATTCACTGACAATTTACTACTACAATTCACTGACAATTCGCTGCTACAATAACAAACATGACTGCGAACATAAATATGACAGGGAAGCAGTTGTGTTTCTACAAAGCTCTCAGTGGGTTGCACGCAGAAGGAATGATTGATGTGTGTTATATCTGCGTTACGGAAGCACAATGAAATCTGTGACACTCTGAACATTGAATGACTTTTAGGTAGCGTGAAATAGAAAAACAAAAAAAACAGTGGCACATTACAACACCATCTTGAAAGCTATCTTGCAGAATTTATGTGGAAGTCACGGCTAAGAGAAACAGAAACCGCACCGCATTTTACGCTATAATTTGTATAATAATATAATTTAAAATGACGCATTTGTCCCAATAAAAAATGTTCAACTATTTCTGATTTTATTATTTAATATCAAAGATTTTATCTTTGTATTATTTAGTGTTATCTCCCTTTGTACCATTGTGGCAATACTTCATTCTGTTCAGTTTTGTTTCTTTGAAAATGTTGTTGCATCCGCTTGTACAGCACCAACGGTAATGTTATTTATTACATGATGAGAAAGTAAAATAGGGAAAATAACAAAGTATACAATTTCTATTGCATTTGTGTGTGCGTGTGTGCCCTACTATACTTTCTGATCATGTAATCACATTACCGTGATTCTTAACTCTCTTTGTCTCTATTTATTGTTTTCGAGACATGTATACTGTATAATATAACATTTCTTTAGTGTTGCATGTAGTCTCTGTTTGAGAGACCCTCTGGTCGAAACATCAACTCTGTGTATTGTTTATCATAAAACTAATATTTATCCATTTTTTTATGTGAATGTTTATTCAGTGTTTACTTCCATACAGTTCTCAGTTTTACTGCAGTATCCCAACAGTATGTCACTATTGCAGGCAATAGTGCATCCGGGCCATTCAGAAAGCATTGGCAACCAGCTATATGTAAAATATTGCCTAGAAAATCATCACTAAAACTGAAAAATGTTGGGTTGGTTGCTATGTTCTGAATATGATGTTACCACCTTTTTTTGATGGCTTTATATTTTTTAAAAAATATTGTCACAGGAAATTCTTTGCCGGCAACCACAATGGGAGAGTTGTCAGCAGACGTTTATGATATCAGTTCAGAAAATCCTCAGATGTCAGCGCACGAGGCCTTGGTCAGATCAGCTAAGTTTGGGAAAAAAGGTGAGGTCACATAAACAGTATGAGAAAAATTAGCTATAGGGTTATATGTCAATGTCTGATACGGTACAAGTAGACACCACCACATAGTCGAGTTATTTCCTTTGTCTGTGTTTGTAAATTTCAAGTTCATCATTCAGTAATTGAAATATTTAGGGTTAGGGTTAGTTATGTAAAACACAACTATCCTAACCCAAACCATAAAATAAGTTAATATTTAAATTGTTAAATGATGAACATGAAATTTACAAACATAGACAAGAGAAATAACTTGACTATGTGGTGGCGTCTACTTGTACTGTACCCAATGTCCTTACAACTTTTATACTTTACACCACAGGTTGGAGGATTTTTCAAGTATGAATGGAAATGCAACAGTATTCAAATGAAAATCTTTAAGTCCTTGAACTACGCCTGTGTGTTGCCAGGGCCTGAAAGGGGAGCAAAGAATAGCAACACTGTTTACCTTCCATGCATGTCGTAAAAGGCGACTAAGGAGGTTATGGGATGGAGTTGGCTGTCCCATCCCATATAGGGTCAGTGATCCAAAGCCATGCTGAAGTCGGATGTGTCAGGCCAAAAGGCGCAGATATCGCAGCAATGCTGTAAACCATGACACAACGCATTCCGTTTTCCGGACTACATCCTGCTAATATGCAGGAGTTTGAGAACGAACGCAGAAGAAGAAGAAGAGTCCTTGAACTTAAAGACCACAGGTCAGCAGTGCTAAAATGCAACATCCTGATGATTTGTCATTGTTAAAAAACCTCATCTCTTTAAAAAAATCTCCTCTTTCAAAAAACCTCATCTCTTTCAAAAAAACCTCATCTCTTTCATTATTGTTTTTCTTAATCATAACTGTATCTCAGAGCAAGAGATGCTGTTTCAAGAAATGATGGAACATTGTCACCCCAGCCAGTACTTAAACTTTACAACATTTGCAAACTATATGACAACTGTGAAGGGGGCACGGCAGGACACAGTTGAAGCACTGTTCAGGTTAGATTAGTAATAATTTAATTCCTGCCTGTACTTGGGTTATCCATTCCACTTGCCTCTGTCTCTCACCCAACTACTCTTTCCCACCTGCCTCTGTCTCTCACCCAACTACTCTTTCCCACCTGCCTCTGTCTCTCACCCAACTACTCTTTCCCACCTGCCTCTGTCTCTCACCCAACTACTCTTTCCCACCTGCCTCTGTCTCTCACCCAACTACTCTTTCCCACCTGCCTCTGTCTCTCACCCAACTACTCTTTCCCACCTGCCTGTCTCTCACCCAACTACTCTTTCCCACCTGCCTGTCTCTCTCCCTACTACTCTTTCCCACCTGCCTCTGTCTCTCACCCAACTACTCTTTCCCACCTGCCTCTGTCTCTCACCCAACTACTCTTTCCCACCTGCCTCTGTCTCTCACCCTACTACTCTTTCCCACCTGCCTCTGTCTCTCACCCAACTACTCTTTCCCACCTGCCTCTGTCTCTCTCCCTACTACTCTTTCCCACCTGCCTCTGTCTCTCACCTAGCTACTCTTTCCCACTTGCCTCTGTCTCTCACCCAACTACTCTCTCCCTACTACTCTCTTTCAATTATATCTAGGTACATTGTGTTACTCATGTTCATATTTAAGCCATTCATTCATATGGATTGTCTTTTTTACAGTTTGTCTTGTGTATTTTCTTGAAAAAGATCTTGCGGTTAAAATTGTCTTGTATACTGTTAAAGTTTAAAATGGACCATGAAGTTTTGCTAATCACTGGAAAAAAGTAATGACGGACAAGAGGAGGAAACAGTAATACACCGCCATATTGAATGCCCTGCACTACAGGTTTGCGGAAACAATTATTACACCTCCCCCCCCATCACTAACATGCTATTGCAGATACAACACAGCTAAAGAAGCCAGGCACCTACACCACCTGGCACATACAAGAAAAATTGAAAGCTGCAATCCTGGGGATGGGATAAGTAAGTAGATACAAATATTCTGACATTTACCCCACTTAACCCGGGGGATTAGATAAGTATGTACAAATATATCAGACATTTACCCCACTTAACCCGGGGGATTAGATAAGTATGTACAAATATATCAGACATTTACCCCACTTAACCCGGGGGATTAGATAAGTATGTACAAATATATCAGACATTTACCCCACTTAACCCGGGGGATTAGATAAGTATGTACAAATATATCAGACGTTAACCCCACTTAACCCGGGGGATGAGATAAGTATGTACAAATATATCAGACATTAACCCCACTTAACCTGGGGGATGAGATAAGTATGTACAAATATATCAGACATTAACCCCACTTAACCTGGGGGATGAGATAAGTATGTACAAATATATCAGACATTTACCCCACTTAACCCGGGGGATTAGATAAGTATGTACAAATATATCAGACATTTACCCCACTTAACCCGGGGGATTAGATAAGTATGTACAAATATATCAGACATTTACCCCACTTAACCCGGGGGATTAGATAAGTATGTACAAATATATCAGACATTTACCCCACTTAACCCGGGGGATTAGATAAGTATGTACAAATATATCAGACATTAACCCCACTTAACCCGGGGGATGAGATAAGTATGTACAAATATATCAGACATTAACCCCACTTAACCTGGGGGATGAGATAAGTATGTACAAATATATCAGACATTAACCCCACTTAACCTGGGGGATGAGATAAGTATGTACAAATATATCAGACATTTACCCCACTTAACCCGGGGGATGAGATAAGTATGTACAAATATATCAGACATTAACCCCACTTAACCTGGGGGATGAGATAAGTATGTACAAATATAAGTAAACCAAAGCGTTTACTAATGCCGTTGAGATTTTTAGCGATCTCACATTTCAGAGGCTCTGCAACAAATTCATCAAATATATCAGATAATTAAGCCCACTTCTATGATCTGCCAGATACATTATTTATTCATGTTTCCTGTATGGTTTCTCTTTTTGGAAGAAGGAATTGCTGAACAGGAAAAACTCCACATTACGTGTGCATTTTGAATAAATTAGCTAGTGATAGTCGGACATACAAATATTAAGTTTACCATATAAAATATATTTGTATAAAGAGTATACAAAAAAGCCTCTCTTCACTTCTTGAAAACATAAAGTAATGGAAGTTGTAATGTTGACACTATTGTTAGAAAACATAAGGTAATGGAAGTTGTATTGATGACACTATTGTTAGAAAACATACGGTAATGGAAGTTGTAATGTTGACACTATTGTTAGAAAACATAAGGTAATGGAAGTTGTAATGTTGACACTATTGCTAGAAAACATAAGGTAATGGAAGTTGTAATGTTGACACTATTGTTAGAAAACATAAGGTAATGGAAGTTGTATTGATGACACTATTGTTAGAAAACATACGGTAATGGAAGTTGTAATGTTGACACTATTGTTAGAAAACATAAGGTAATGGAAGTTGTATTGATGACACTATTGTTAGAAAACATACGGTAATGGAAGTTGTAATGTTGACACTATTGTTAGAAAACATAAGGTAATGGAAGTTGTAATGTTGACACTATTGCTAGAAAACATAAGGTAATGGAAGTTGTAATGTTGACACTATTGTTAGAAAACATAAGGTAATGGAAGTTGTATTGATGACACTATTGTTAGAAAACATACGGTAATGGAAGTTGTATTGATGACACTATTGCTAGAAAACATACGGTAATGGAAGTTGTATTGATGACACTATTGTTAGAAAACATACGGTAATGGAAGTTGTATTGATGACACTATTGTTAGAAAACATACGGTAATGGAAGTTGTATTGATGACACTATTGCTAGAAAACATCGGTAATGGAAGTTGTATTGATGACACTATTGCTAGAAAACATAAGGTAATGGAAGTTGTATTGATGACACTATTGCTAGAAAACATAAGTGATTTGGTACAAACATTTCAGTAAGGATATTTAGTTGTCATGTTCCTGCTAGAGTTAGATAAGGAGGATAAATTATATAAATTCTGCACAGAGCACAGGACTTGGTTATTAGATGTACTATTCAATAGATACTAGACTTTCTTCGAGATAGATACTAGATGTCCTAGGTTCTAGTTTGTGTCCTACATGGTAGATACTAGATGTCTTAGATTCTAGTTTGTGTCCTACAAGGTAGATACTAGATGTCCTAGGTTCTAGTTTGTGTCCTACATGGTAGATACTAGATGTCCTAGGTTCTAGATTGTGTCCTACATGGTAGATACTAGATGTCCTAGATTCTAGTTTGTGTCCTACAAGGTAGATACTAGATGTCCTAGATTCTAGTTTGTGTCCTACATGGTATATACTAGATTTCCTAGAACAGGACTATTCAATTGGCAGCCCGCGGATGCCTAGTAAGTGGCCCGTGGATCATTGCTAAAACAGTGAAATAAAGTTATAAAAAACTAAATGTATAAAATCATTCAATGTTTTTTTTTTTTATAAATCTGGCCCGTGATGATCCCCATTTTCTACATTTTGGCCCCCGAGTAAATATAGTTCAATAGCCCTGGTCTATAAGGTAAGCTATATTACATATTTACCTTCTAGGACATCTAGTATCTATCATGTAGGACCAAATCTAGAATCCAGGACATCTAGTATCTATCATGTAGGACCAAATCTAGAATCTAGAACATCTAGTATCTATCATGTAGGACCAAATCTAGAATCTAAAACATCTAGTATCTATCATGTAGGACCAAATCTAGAATCTAGAACATCTAGTATCTATCATGTAGGACCAAATCTAGAATCTAAAACATCTAGTATCTATCATGTAGGACCAAATATAGAATCTAAAACATCTAGTATCTATCATGTAGGACCAAATATAGAATCTAAAACATCTAGTATCTATCATGTAGGACCAAATATAGAATCTAAAACATCTAGTATCTATCACGTAGGACCAAATATAGAATCTAGAACATCTAGTATCTATCATGTAGGACACAATCTAGAATCTAGAACATCTAGTATCTATCATGTAGGACCAAATATAGAATCTAGGACATCTAGTATCTATCATGTAGGACCAAATATATAATCTAGAACATCTAGTATCTATCATGTAGGACCAAATCTAGGACATCTAGTATCTATCACGTAGTACAGATATATAGTAGTACAGATATATAGTAGTACAGATATATAGTAGTACAGATATATAGAAGTACAGATAGCAAGTAGTAAGGGGTATGTTAAGATATCTATCTATACAACGTTTATCTCCCTGCGGAGCAGAGACCTTCAACAAACCTCCTCCATCTTGTCCTATCTATAGCTATTGCTTTCATTTCTTACCAAGTTCAACCAAACCTTTCTGTCTCTGCGTCTAATTCTTTCCTCCATGTATTTCTTGAATTTCCACTTTTCCTTTTTCTCTGTGGATTCCAGAAAAATGCCTGTCTTACATTGCTTACATTAAGGTACGGAATTGTTAAAATGATTTTGGAATGTCATTTTTCACTATTAGAAACTACCAAAATAACACATACACTGGAAACAGAAGTAAATAGAACATTGGTAACAGAAGTAAATAGAACATTGGTGACAGAAGTGAATAGAACATTGGTAACAGAAGTAAATAGAACATTGGTAACAGAAGTAAATAGAACATTGGTGACAGAAGTGAACAGAACATTGGTAAATAGAACATTGGTAACAGAAGTAAATAGAACAGATGACAGAAGTGGGCTTGTTTTGTGACAGTTCAATGACAGTAAACTCAATTCTTAAAATTATCTCTGAAGATGGTCTGTTATATTCTAGAGCATTTGATGCACACAAGCGGCATATGTTGACGTACAAAGACATGTTGCATGGTCTCGCAGCACTCGAACCCTGCACGCAGCATGGAGGATTGCCGGCAGAAATGAGGTGTCGTTACATGTTCCGCTACTATGACATCAATGGTGACGGTTTCTTACAATTTGATGAGTTCAAGTAGGTCAATTGTTTATATGAAATATATCGAAGAATTTGTGGAGTTCAAGTAGGTAGATAGCAATTGTTTATATGAAATATATTGAAGAATTTGATGAGTTCAAGTAGGTCAATTGTTTATATGAAATATATTGAGGAAAATGGATAATTATCGTTGGCAAGATAGTTTCTTCATTTATATATGTAAATGTCAGTAGGATTACAGTCTCTCTCACAGACAGCATTTCTCAATTTGTGTGATCTAGAAGAACTCTTGAAATAATATTCATGTCTAGCAGAACCCCTACACATACATATGTCGTATATAGTGTGTCTGGCAGAACCCTTACACATACATATGTCATATACAGTGTGTCTGGCAGAATCACTCCATAACAAATATCAAAAGTCATTGCACAACACTCAGAGTTGGAGACATCTGGTACACACCACAACTGAAAGTTGGAGACTTCTGGTGCACACCACTGAGAGTTGGAGACTTCTGGTGCACACACCACTGAGAGTTGGAGACTTCTGGTACACACACCACTGAGAGTTGGAGACTTCTGGTACACACACCACTGAGAGTTGGAGACTTCTGGTGCACACACCACTGAGAGTTGGAGACTTCTGGTACACACACTACACTCAGAGTTGGAGACTTCTGGTACACACACCACTGAGAGTTGGAGACTTCTGGTACACACCACAGCTGAAAGTTGGAGACTTCTGGTACACACACCACTGAGAGTTGGAGACTTCTGGTACACACACCACTGAGAGTTGGAGACGTCTGGTACACACACCACTGAGAGTTGGAGACTTCTGGTACACACACCACTGAGAGTTGGAGACTTCTGGTACACACACCACTGAGAGTTGGAAACTTCTGGTACACGCTCCACTGAGAGTTGGAGACTTCTGGTGCACACACCACTGAGAGTTGGAGACTTCTGGTACACACACAACACTCAGAGTTGGAGACTTCTGGTGCACACACCACTGAGAGTTGGAGACTTCTGGTACACACACCACTGAGAGTTGGAGACTTCTGGTACACACACCGCTGAGAGTTGGAGACTTCTGGTACACACACCACTGAGAGTTGGAGACTTCTGGGTATAAAAGAAAGCTCCAGAGAAACCCCCTCCCGATTACACAGAGGAAACAAGAATTTTATTACTTATAACTCATGGAACCCAGAAAACCTTGTAAATACTTGTAACATTCATGTATATGGTTATAAAGATTACCCAATAATGTAAAGGATTGCTGTAATTTCTTCAGATTTTTGCATGAATTACATTACAAGACCTAGTTAGAGATAGAAATACTGGCTGTTACTAAGAGCCAGATCTGAATTGTTGCTTCTGCAGAGCTTTGGTCAAAGACATTAGAGATCATAAAGGTCTTCCTAATGATGAAGATTGTCTGATGGAAGAAACCCTAAACAGTGCAAAGTAAGTGTCATGTGTCATATGGTGTGATTTGTGTCATATGATGTGATTTATGCTGTATGATGTGATTTGTGATGTATGATGTGTCATATGATGTGATGTATGATGTGATTTGTGATGTATGATGTGATTTGTGATGTATGATGTGTCATATGATGTGATTTGTGATGTATGATGTGATTTGTGATGTATGATGTGATTTGTGATGTGATTTGTGATGTATGATGTGATTTGTGATGTATGATGTGTCATATGATGTGATTTGTGATGTATGATGTGATTTGTGATGTATGATGTGATTTGTGATGTATGATGTGTCATATGATGTGATGTATGATGTGATTTGTGATGTATGATGTGATTTGTGATGTATGATGTGTCATATGATGTGATTTGTGATGTATGATGTGATTTGTGATGTATGATGTGATGTATGATGTGTCATATGATGTGATTTGTGCCGTATGATGTGTCATGTGATTTGTGCTGTATGATGTGTCATATGATGTGATTTGTGCCATATGATGTGTCATATGATGTGATTTGTGATGTATGATGTGATTTATGATGTGTCATATGATGTGATGTTTGATGTGATTTGTGATGTATGATGTAATTTGTGATGTATGATGTGTCATATGATGTGATTTGTGATGTATGATATGATTTGTGATGTATGATGTGATTTGTGATGTATGATGTGTCATATGATGTGATTTGTGATGTATGATGTGTCATATGATGTGATTTGTGATGTATGATGTGATTTGTGATGTATGATGTGATTTGTGATGTATGATGTGATTTGTGATGTATGATGTGTCATATGATGTGATTTGTGCCGTATGATATGTCATATGTGATTTGTGCTGTATGATGTGTCATATGATGTGATTTGTGCCGTATGATGTGTCATATGATATGATTTGTGCCGTATGATGTGTCATATGATGTGATTTGTGCCATATGATGTGTCATGTGATGTGATTTGTGCAGAATAATATTATTTGTGCCATATGATGTATTGTGTCATATTATGTGATTTGTCATATGTTGTGTTTTATGATGTGTTATGTCACATGATGTGATTTGTGCTGTATGATGTTTTCTTCTGTGTTTGTTTTCAAACTCCTGTAGATTATTGGCAGCAGTACACCGTGTACAAGATGGATGTAGTTGACCGAAGTCTAAATCCCTGCTTACTGTTTCCTCAGAAACTGCAACCCAGTAACATTGGTACCAAGGATACAGTGGGTGATAAACTGTCATATTGTAGAGCAGATATTCTTTTTTTTGCCCGAGGTAGTTAGTTAATTGTAAGACAGCAAACAGAATTTGAACCAGGTCCATTCAGCTGGCACTTATTTATCTCACAACTTGAGTCAACAAGTTTTTCCATATTCTACCATAGAACATCCCTTCCAAAAAAATATGCAAATAAAGTCGAGGCTTCCAATCAGTTTATTCTCAAGCTACTATGAAAATGGAGTGGTCAATCGAAACAGAAATTATTCAAATCATGTTTGTTTCCTTTCTGATTTTTCTCCCCAGATTTTTCGTGCACACTTTTTTATTCCACCACTCTCTCACATTTTCTGTTCTCTATATAACCAGTATAATATTCTTAGTAATTTTTGCAACTTTTTCTGTAAGATTATTCGGAGAAGAAGTCAAAGATCAGCTTCCAAGTGCCGATTTCCTAACTGCTGTGGGATCTCTCAAGTTTCGAGGAACCTCCATCTTGTTTCGATTACCACAATCATGTATGACTAACCTCAGATTGTAAGTACAGTTGAACTTGTACCTTAGAGTTACTTGGGATCACTAAGTTAACACTATCAAAATGAGAACAGACGACAAGAAGGAGATATAATAATAATATATATATAATTCAGCCTGCAAGAAATTACATTATTTTTATTTGGCTTGCGTTAACTAAAATTTACCTCATATGGTGAGGTAACACACCTTTCAACCACAGACGTTTGTCAAATTTGGTGAAATCAGAGCTTTTAACCATGACAAATAGTGGTGGTTGCAGTTCTGGTAATCCAGTCACCTCAACAGAAGGAAATAAATTTGTTTCAAAATATATGTATTTGAAAACTTAAATATTGGTTGGGTAGAATTCAAGTCAAACAATCAAGTAAGAGAAGACGCCATACAGCAATATTTTTCTAAAACATTAAGAAGAAAACTATGGTCTTATATTAGACATGTACTTAGAATGAATGAAAACAGACTGCCACTATAAGCATTAAAATGGATACCAGATGAAAAAGAAGGCCATTATAAACTTATTAGTTAATTAGTTGGCTAGTTATTTGATTAATTAATTAGTTTGGTTGTTAGTTAGTTAACTAGATAGTTTGGTTGTTAGTTAGCTGGTTAGTTCATTTTGGTTAGCTAGTTAGTTATTTAGCTATTTAATTAGTTAGCTGGTTAGTATTTTATTAGTTAAGTAGCTAGCTAGTTGCATAGCTAATTATTTAGATAGTTAGTGGGCTGGCTAGTAAATTGATAATTACTAGCAGGTGAGATAATTAATTCTATTATTATTATTGCATATACAAAACACAAATAAAGTGAATGTAGGTTATGGCTTCCCCTCTGTTTACATCATATATTGTTATGTTGTCTAACGTAACAGACACTTTTATGTCATCAGTCCTCTTGACAATTTCAGAGCTCGAGAAGGAAGTCCGTACAGCGACAGTGACAGCGACAGCAGAGAAGAACCGCCCACAAAAAAGTCCAGACCAAAATTGCTCGATTCAAAGAAGCCTAAAGAGTTAAAACAAGAAAAAGAAGGTTAATCTATATTTGTTGCTTTTTTTGTTGTCCAGGGAAAGATGTTTGTTTTGCCGTGTCACTGCCTGTATGTTGCTAGGCCCGGACAGATGAGCTAAGAATAGTACAGCAACACTGAAGAATAGTAAACTTGCCATGCAAGTTGTAAACAGACAACTAAGGAGGTTGGGTGTGGTATTAATGATCCTGACCTTTTGTTTTGTTCTCTCTGGGATGAAGACTGCTGAAGACCCATACCTGAAATGCTGGGACGGAATCAAACTTTTTACCTGTAACATTAAATATGAGACATCATTTGAGTAGGTAGCCCCCATCATTTGAGCAGGTAGCCCCCATCGTTTGAGCAGGTAGCCCCCATCATTTGAGTAGGTAGCCACAACTCATGAGTAAGTTAGGGATGAAATTTGGTCGAAAACAGTAAACGTGTTCTCTCAAGTTGTGAGGTGAGTGGGTGCCATCTGAGCAGGCCTGGTGCTGCATGATGGTTCCCTATATGCTGCCCGTTTCTTACATCACACTTCACTCCCAGGTCTTGCATTCTATCCATAGACACAGAATTGGTACAAGTGTTCATTATGTTGGGCAAATATTTTTTATATTGTTGCTAAATTTACTTAAAATATGTTGGGCTAATGTTTTTTCTATTGTTGCTAAATTTAATTCAAATATGTTGGGCAAAGGTTTTTTCTATTGTTGCTAAATTTAATTCAAATATGTTGGGCTAATGTTTTTCTATTTTTGCTAAATTTACTTAAAATATGTTGGGCTAATGTTTTTTCTATTGTTGCTAAATTTACTTCAAACACATTTCTTCTAGATGTATTATTCAAACAGCCGGAGGGAAGAGCACCTTCATCTGCAATGTCTAAAGTGGCAAAGTATGATCTGGCAACTCATACTATTCGAGTCAAGCGTACAGGAACATTGGCTGAGGTCATGGCATTATGGGACTTGCAAGGTTAGTTGTATGTGAATATTGACAGAAACGTTATTGTTGCGGGCACTTTCAGGTAATGGCCGAATGTGTTGATTTTCACTTGGTTAGTTGGTTGATGATCAAGGGGTCTGTGGGCTGATGTAATAAATCTGAGCAACACAGGAATTAGAAGTAGTATAATATACTTTTGTTTCCACTTGAAAACTAAACATCGTGACATCCAATTCAATTATTTGGGTATTATTTTCTCAGTCCGACGGAATCTTTGGAAATGATGGCCATTTTTGAATATTTTCATTTCAATGACAAATTTCTTAGTTTCACAGATGCAGACATTATTTCCCGTCCCCAGGTAGCTGACGATGTGGTGCAGTAGTTATTTGTTGAGTGTATGCGTAAAGTATCATGAATATAGATGAATATTTCCATAAATGCTTCAAAGTTTACAGAAACATTAAGCCTAGATGGTAAACCTAATGTAGAATGGCAGATATTGTAAGAGGAATCTACGTGTTCTCACTGTTAGTTTGGTTATGCAACCACATAAATATAATAGGCTAGGTATGTTAGAAGGACTGTATCAAGGTTGCCACAAAAAGGAAAAGTATAGGTGAGTCAAGAAATATTTTTTTCACAATTTTCGACGTTCCAATTTTCACACACCTATTATATCCGATATCCACAGACAAAACTAACACAATAAATTCAGTATTCAATTATTTATTTACCTGTCCAAAAATTATTTTAAAATCTTTAAAAACAAAAAAACTTATTACGTTTTCCAGATACCAAAAATAAACAAAAATTTTCAAACGAGAATTCAGTGGCAGTGGAGAAAGTGTGTAACTTTAATGCAACGGTCTGAAGGTTAATGCAACGGTCTGAAGGTTAAGTGAAATTTCAAAATGAAAAATGTATTTACCTATGAGTATATTATTGATTATATCAATTTAAAATTGTAGCTCTTGACCAGGTGGTCTCAAAATCATGATAAAGATGTTCCTCTGTCATAGGTTAAAATTAAGAATACAACCATTTACACATTGTGGTTACTGCTATGATAGAGTAACTTTATAACCACTGTCTATAAATTACTGCTATAATAGAATGCCTTTATAAACACTGTCTATAAATTACAGCTATGACAGAATGACTTTATAAACACTGTCTATAAATTACTGCTATGACAGAATGACTTTATAAACACTGTCTATAAATTACTGCTATGATAGAGTAACTTTATAAACACTGTCTATAAATTACAGCTATGACAGAATGACTTTATAAACACTGTCTATAAATTACAGCTATGACAGAATGACTTTATAAACACTGTCTATAAATTACTGCTATAATAGAATGCCTTTATAAACACTGTCTATAAATTACTGCTATGACAGATTGACTTTATAAACACTATAAATTACAGCTATGACAGAATGACTTTATAAACACTGTCTATAAATTACAGCTATGACAGAATGACTTTATAAACATTGTCTATAAATTACAGCTATGACAGAATGACTTTATAAACACTGTCTATAAATTACTGCTATGACAGAATGACTTTATAAAAACTGTCTATAAATTACAGCTATGACAGAATGACTTTATAAACACTCTATAAATTACAGCTATGACAGAATGACTTTATAAACACTGTCTATAAATTACAGCTATGACAGAATGACTTTATAAACATTGTCTATAAATTACAGCTATGACAGAATGACTTTATAAACACTGTCTATAAATTACAGCTATGACAGAATGACCAGAAGACACAGAATTAGAAACGATGTCATAAGAGAAAGAGTGGGTGTCATATCAATTCTACAATACATACAAAACCAACAGATACAATGGTTTGATCATCTGGAAAGAATGCAGTGTGATTCATTAGTTTATAAAGCTTATATGAAGAGAGGAGAAGCAGAAAGAAGAGCAAGGGTAGACCTAGAGTACGCTGGATCGACAACATCAAAGAGACATTACACGAACACCAAATAACATTATCTGAAGCTGCTAGAAAAGCGAGAACAAGAACATTGTATCTCCCTCGACACCCGTAAAGGGTAAAAGAGGAAGGAAAGAAAAAGAAGAGGACAGAATGCCTTTATAAACACTGTCTATAAAACTTTCCCAGCATTCCTAGCAGTAGAGCTTGTATTGGTGAAAGATTTTGTTATTTCAACAGGTAGATATTATGCCAGCACTTCACACAGAAGCAGACTTACAAATCTGTCCGACTACCATATTATTTTTGTGTGGGTGCTGCTGAAATTTGTCACAGTATATATGGCTTTTTTCTTACAGGTACTGCTGCTGTCAGTGGGAGTGCAAACAACCATCTTGAAGGGGATGTTTCAAGGTTCCAAAGACTGTCTTCTATTGATGCCTTCAATGTGGTGAGTTTAATGACTTCTCTCCATTACTAACACTCTTTGTACACACACAACACAGCTGAGACATGCACCTACCACCACCTGGCACAGGGAAGAAAGAATGAAAACATGCAACCCCGGGGATCTGATAAGTAAGTAAGTAATGACCCCTCAACACTGTCTTGCTACATTGGGGCCAGCTCTTTGATGTGAAGTGAGGCATAGTCCCGCCAACAGAGGCTGGACACTACGAATAGGCAGGCCATCCCTTACAATGAACAGAACTAGTTTAGCCAAAGCAAGCACAGGTCTTGAGATATCTGCCCAAGAGGCACATCAGCAATTAAGATACCATGCAACTCGCTACTGTGAATGAGAAGAAAAATAACTTTTTTTGCAGACCTCAGGGAGGTGTTGACGAAAAACTGAAGACATCTCAACCTGTAGCAGCCCAGCTAAAAATAATGCTGTTATACAGGTAACCAGTGGGGACTGATATACCAATACAGAGTATTTTCAATCATTTGCTACACATTGAGCGATATCTTGAGAAGATCCGAGCATGTATGGTTCTATGTACAGTGAGATTGATATCCAGTATGAACAATTGAGAGCAACATATCGGCTGAACCAAAGAAGACCTCCAGACAACCATAGAGTTTATCCATACAACTTGTCTGATGGTGTAGACATCAAGTAGTGAACCACAGAAAGAGATACACATATGGACATGTCTGGAGTGCCAAAATGATTATGATCTAATGACTGACTAAACTTTGCTAAATTCAACTAAACTTAACTTTAATTATGCTTCTTCTTTTGTGTTCAGCATGTGGTCATGCTATACTGTCAGACCTATCGTCAAAATGAAGTCCACTGTCTTCTCCAGGTCAGAGCGGCTGCCCCATAGCTTTTGCCTCAAGTCTGTATCCTCTGGCCAGGTCTGCTGTCTCTGCTCTTTGTATGTTGGGCAGTCCTGTAGTATGTGTTCTGGAGTCTGGGTTCCGGATCCACATGGACATTCATCTATGTATGAGATCTTTAATCGATAAAGGTGACCCAACAATCTGCAGTGGCCTGTTCTACGGTGAAATATTGTGGTCTGTTGATATCTCTGGAGGAGATGTATTGCATCATGTTCGTATTCCCCTTCCATTTCTTTCTTCCACTTTGCTGTGTATGTGTTGCGGATTATTGTTTTTACTTCTCCGTAAGACAGTGGGTGTCTGTGTTGCTCCATTTCACTTCCTGCCTTTGACAGAGCATCCGCTTTCTCATTTCCCATGATTCCACAGTGTGATGGTATCCACTGAAGGGCAATAGCTGTTGATTTTTGGATCTGTCTTAGCTCATGTCTGATGTTGTACAGAAGGCTTTCATTTCTGTTGCTCTGGATTGATTCCAGTAGGGATCTGTTTAATTATGCTAAGATTCATATATTGTACACCATGTGCTTCATGGTTACCTTGTAGTATTCTATGTATGCAGTGGATACCATCAGATTGTGGAATACCTGGAAATGAGAAAGCAGATGGTCTGGCTAAGGAAGAGAGATGCTGATGGCCAACCAGATGTACAAATAACGTACCATCAAAAGAAACAAATGATCATGGCAATTAGAAAGCCAACTCCAACACAAAAGGACTACAAAATTATGAACAGACCAGAGCAAGTTATCATTCTGTGCCTCAGGACAGGACACAACCGACTCTGCAATCACTTGTGTTCAAAGTTCGAGATTGGCAGCACGGCCATGTGGACAGGCACATCAGACAGTAGAGAATATTCTTCAGGAATGCCCAGAATATGAAATGCTGAGGCAGAGAAACAACAGTGGAACAAAAACTCTATGGATCTCTGTACGAGTTAAAAAACATAGTCAAGTTTGTAGAAGAAACAAAACTTGATATATATACATGTAGCAGGTGGAAGAAAGAAGAAATTTTCTATGCCTGAATATAATGTTGAATAACATTTCCAACTTGTGTTCATTGTTATTAATGTGATATATATCTCAGTCGTGATTTAACAATTTGATTGTTGGTAAAAATTTGATTGTTGGTAAACATTTGATTGTTGGTAATGATGAAGCCTTAAGTTGATATATATCTCAGTCTTGATTTAAGTCAGATTTTCATCTCATCGTCAGATTTAACAATTTGATTGTTGGTAATGATCTTCTTCTGTTGTTCACTTGAAACATGTCTATATCTGTGGTGGTAATGATGAAACCTCAGCTGCTTTGTATCTCATTGACTTCACAATTTGTATATTCTACCAGAGATCACACCCCAATGAGATGTTGACTGGGCTTCGTTATTTCGAAAGGGCAACAAAAGGTGATAATGGGGCAAGTGCTAAAGTAAGTACCACTTGTTGCTACTGGGCTGTAAACTATACTAACTATGCTCATCTTGTTACTGAAATTTTATTTTTTTTAAAATGGTACGTATGCCTTGTTATAATTGTGTTATAATTGTGTTATAATGATAAGCACATGTATATCACATTGTTATAATTATTTTATAATGATAATCACAAGTATATCACGTTGTTATAATTATGTTATAATTATAAGCACAAGTATATCACGTTCTGCTGAAATAGTACAAATAAAATAGTATGTCCCACCGAAGACGGATGTGTCGGGCCATTGGCGCAAATTAAACGGTGACACAACGCATTTCCATTCTCTGGACTACATCCTACTGGAAATTTAGAGGACATGTCCTGCTAAAGAGAATTCAGCAGGAGTTTGAGAATGAACGCTGAAGAAGAAGAAGAAATAGTATGTCTGTGACCATTTTGAAAGTGATACTACAGCTGTGAAAAGGATATATCACCGCAGCCATATTTGCGCAGGATGTTTTTGAGGGGTTCGATTCGCGCATGGAGACATGTGCGGTCGCAATAGACCTTGAGGATGCGTACAATATGGTGTCCTTGGATATCTTGATGCACCAGCTGTTAAATCTTGCAGTTAATCCTTTTGTCGTGCGTTGGGTTGGCGCCGCCCTGATGCACAGGGTTGTAGTTCTTAAGTGTGGTAACTGGATATCTGCACCAACGGTTATTAGCCCTGGTCTGCCACAGGGATCGCCTCTATCTCCTGTACTTTTCAATGTATACACAGTACATATCGCTGGCAATCAAATCACAGGTGTTGGCAGAACGATGTCATATGCCGATGATATCCTGGTGTATAGACAAGGCAGAAATTGAGAAGAGTGCGTCGTGGAACTACAGAAGGAGCTGGACAGACTGACAAATTGGTGTCGAGATACGGGAGCAGTGGTTAATCCATCTAAGGCATTCGTTACGTGGTTTTCCTTGAACAATCACATGGTAAAGACACCCATGCCACAAGTTTCGTTGTCCGGGAAAAGTTTAGAAAGAACTAGCACAATGAGATATCTGGGTGTGTTTTTTGACAGAAGCCTGAGTTTCAGGGAACATGTTGACCACATTATCATAAGGGCAGGCACAGGCTTAGCAGCAATGAAGGTTATGGCTGCTGCGCAGTGTGAGCAAAGATTGTTATTTCTTTTGTACCAGGGTTTGGTTTTGGCTGTGGTGGAATATGCACTGGCAATTCTGACTCTTAGCCAAACTCAGATCGAAAGACTGGATAGAGTCCAGAATGCAGCAATGCGTATCATTCTGGGATGCACAAGAGACACATCGACAAGAGCTATGCGATACCTATTTGACTGCCCAACAGCTGAGCATAGATTACAGTATTGCCGTGCACAGGCGTACCTTCAAATACATGCAGATAAGGAACACCCGTTGCATTCTGAAATACAGAAAGTTAAAGGCAGCAGACTCAAGAGAGGAAGGTCGTGGATGGGTCGTGCTGAGGAGGTCATACAAAGCATGTGCAGATTACAGGATAGCAAGTGCGGAATAGATAGGTCTACCCAGAGATTTCAAAACTTGTTTGAGAGTAGTAATATCACTTAGCAGGGAATGCAGAGAATGGTGTCCCACAGCTGTGGAGAAAGAAGTGCAGGCTTTAATCAGTGAGAATACCAAAGAGGGTGATGTGATTATATACACTGATGGATCTGTAACTAGGCATGTTTGCAGTGCTTGGGCCTTTACAGCTCAGTGCGCAGGTACAACGATCAAGGAGGAAAATGGTGCCTTTGCGGTCACTACGAGTAGTATGACCATGGAGACTATGGCGGTGACCAAGGCATTTGAGTGGCTACGCACACAGAAGGTAACGCAGGTCTGCATCTTGAGTGACTCTATGTGTATGATTAAAAGGTACAAGTGGGTCTCGTTCGCGAACAGTGGATTGAGGCCTTGAGAAAGGCGAGCTTGAAAGTGGTTACATTTATTTTCGGGACATGTGGGCGTTCGAGGCAATGAAAGAGCGGATCAACTGGCATCGTGCGCGATTGTGGCACAGGGCGATGGGGCAATGGATCGCGCTGACGTTTTTAACTCCTTAAGAGATATAACACGCGAGAGTGAGACTAATGTGGATGATGATTCCTTTTCAATGGCTAGGATTAAAGATCAAGGATTGAAATGCGGTGTTGCTAGAGGTGAACATTTTGGAGGGCGCAGAAGAATGATGGTCAACCAGCATAGGACCGGTACTGTCAGCAGAAGTGTGATGGCGGATACACTCAAGGAGAGATCGGAGCCACTGTGGATGTGTCCAGTTTGCAGTGATGATGATCCGATGACTAACTAACTAACTAACTAAAGGGCAATCATGAAAATCCCGAAAACAGCGGTCATCTGCCGAAGACGGATGTGTCGGACCATTGGTGCAAATAAAACGGTGACACAATGCATTTCCATTCTCTGGACTACATCCTGCTGGAAATCTAGAGTGGATAATGGTCCTGCCACAAGAGAATGCAACAGAAGTTTGAGAATGAATGCTGAAGAAGAAGAAGAAGAAAACAGCTGAATAAGAAATATGATAATTGTGAACACGTTTATCCTTCATTTATTGTCCTGACAAAGTCATGTGGTTCAAGGTCATATGGCTCTAAAATTACTTGTATTTAAAAAAAATTTATTTCTAGCCTGCTTTTGATTGGGGTCAGGTGGACAGAAATGCACTAGCAAACTGTTTACTGACAGTGTGTCGTCAGGTCAAGGAATCTTTAGCTGGGGAACGAAGATTGCTGAAATTACGTTCTCCATGTTACATTCTAGGTCAGTGAACTTTCTCACAATCAATATGTATGATTAAATATTAAGATATGAAATGACATGCCCTGTCTAAGAATGTGTGATTTATTGAAGTTTATGGGTCACATCAATATTAAAATACATACTAATATTTTATAGATACAATCAATATTCAAGTACATGCTCCAATAGTTTATTCAATTATAAACTCCAATAGTTTATTCAATTATAAACTCTGATTGTTTATTCAGTTATAAACTCCAATAGTTTATTCAATTATAAACTGATTGTTTATTCAATTATAAACTCCAATAGTTTATTCAATTATAAACTCTGATTGTTTATTCAGTTATAAACTCCAATAGTTTATTCAATTATAAACTCTGATTGTTTATTCAATTATAAACTCCAATAGTTTATTCAATTATAAACTCTGATTGTTTATTCAATTATAAACTCCAATAGTTTATTCAATTATAAACTCTGATTTTTTATTCAGTTATAAACTCCAATAGTTTATTCAATTATAAACTCCAATAGTTTATTCAATTATAAACTCTGATTGTTTATTCAATTATAAACTCCAATAGTTTATTCAATTATAAACTCTGATTTTTTATTCAGTTATAAACTCCAATAGTTTATTCAATTATAAACTCCAATAGTTTATTCAATTATAAACTCTGATTGTTTATTCAGTTATAAACTCCAATAGTTTGTTCAATTACAAACTCCAATAGTTTATTCAATTATAAACTCTGATTGTTTATTCAGTTATAAACTCCAATAGTTTATTCAATTATAAACTCTGATTGTTTATTCAGTTATAAACTCCAATAGTTTATTCAATTATAAACTCTGATTGTTTATTCAGTTATAAACTCCAATAGTTTATTCAATTATAAACTCCAATAGTTTATTCAATTACAAACTTAAATAGTTTATTCAATTACAAACTCAGAAACCATGCTGAAGTCAAATGTGCCCTGCCAAAGGCTCAGATATCACAGCTAAGCTGTGAACAATGACACAAAACAATTCATTCTCCAGACAAAATCCTGCTAATCTGCAGGAGTTTGATAATGAACTTAGAGGAAAAAGAATACTCAGTGTCGAGCTCTAACAATTCATAGTTAAAAATCAATAACCAATTACAAATCAGGTCTGAAAGAAGTCTGTGTGTATTTTCCAGGTGATATACATGGCAACTACTGTGACTTGGTCACCTTTGAGAAGGCTTTGTGGCGCATGGGTCCTCATTTAACACCAGCTTCATTTCTATTCCTAGGAGATTATGTCGATAGAGGAGACTATGGAATTGAGGTATGTTGACTGATTGCAGACTAGAGTGAGTTAGCAGGGTCTGAAAAGTGGGGATGAGAAAAGAAGAGCCACACTGTCTACCACCCATGCATGTCATAAGAGAGGACTAAGAAAGGTTTTGCAGGTGTTGTTGTTTGCCCCATCAAAGAGAGGGCCATATTGACCCAGAAGCCATGCTGATCAGATGTGCCAGGCTGAAAGGTGCAGATAATGCAGCCAATCTGTAAACCATGACACAATGCATTCATTCTCCAGACTACATCCTGCTAACCTGGTGGAGTTTGAGAATGTGCGCAGAAGAAGAATAAATAGAACAAACTATTTAATTAACAGATTTGTCATAACAAGCTGCACAAAGGATTCCAATTAAATTGATTCAATGGGTAGAAAAGCGTCACCCAACAAGCGTTGTAGAGTGTTGCGATCAGGGTGAGGCAGAAAAGTTCCCAGTACATGTTCAGCTTCTTGACTTTGTTTTTTGTCACAGTAATATCAGAGCGCAGTGTGAAGGTGTAAAAGAGAGATTGACAACATTGTGCAACCCATACATGTCAATAGTTTTGAAGACCACTTTTCATGCTTGCCAAGTTTTGAAGACCACTTTTCATACTTGCCAAGTTTTGAAGATCACTTTTCATACTTGCCAAGTTTTGAAGACCACCTCCTGTTCATACATGCCAGTAGTTTTCAAGTTAAATTTAACCCTCATTTTTTAATACTATCTCAATGTATTCTGCTGCGCATCCTGTTCTGATTGCAAATAATGAAGAAGACCTTCAAGATTTAATTAATGCAGTAGTCACAGAAAGTAAAGAGAAATACTTCTTCCTAAATATCAAGAACACAAAAGTAATGGTTATTTCAAAGAAACAAAATAACACACCTTGCAAGATCAAAGTGAATGATATAGTATTAAAACAGGTCCACCAATTCAAATATTTAGGTACAATGATTACAGCAGATGGAAGAAGTTCAATAGAAATAAGAAGCAGAATAGGACAGACAAAAACAACATTCAGAAAAATGACAAATATATTGTGTAATATGACCTTGTCATTAGAGGTGAGAAAGAGTTCTGCAGTGCTATATAACTCCTATACTAACATATGGGTGCGAGTCTTTGACAATAAACAAACTGGAAAGTGGGAAATTAGAGGCAACAGAGATGTGGTTCTACAGAAGAATGCTGAGAATACCATGGACTGCCAGAAAAACTAATGTGGAGGTGTTGAAAGAGTCAAATGTGAAACAGACCTGAATCAATAATATAAGAAAAAGACAATCTTCAATTTTTGACCACTTCATGAGACAGGGAAGTTTGGAGAACATAGTCACAACAAGCAAGATTGAAGGCAACAGAGACAAGGCGACAACGTGAGAAAATATTAGTTTGACAACCTGGCACAGCAGGGAAACTACAACGATCTTGATACATAATGCTGAGATAGAGAGCTGTGGAGAGCCATGATCGTCTGTGCCAGCAGACATGGCACCTGATTATGATTATCCAGAGACTGACCAGTCCATGGGCTTACCTTGCATGTAGTATCCTACTTTATTAATACCATCTCGATGTATTCTGCTGACCATCCTGTGATTGACCGGTCCATGAACTTATCTTGCAGGTAGTATCCTACTTATTTGCACAGAAACTTCTAGCACCGCGTAAGTTCTTTATGCTAAGGGGCAACCATGAGCTACGGAGTGTGCAAGAAATGTTCCACTTCAAGTCGTATGTATCTGTTATTTCAAGATATCATCTCACATTTTGTATCATCAACTTGTATCATGATATATTATCAATTTGTTGTATCATCATTTTGATATATTATCAATTTATTTAATGATCAATTTGAGTTATCATTAATTTGTTGTATCATCAATGTGATGTTTCATCAATTTGCTGTATCGCCAACTTGCATCAATGTTGTATCATCAATCTTCTATATCATCAACTTGTATCAATGTTGTATCATCAATTTTCTATATCATCAACTTGTATCAATGTTGTATCATCAATCTTCTATATCATCAACTTGTATCAATATGTTGTATCATCAATTTATTGCATCATCAACTTGTTGTATCGTATCATCAACACTTTGGTGAGGAAATGAGATACGGTTAAGACTGAATATGGCATTGGCTGACTTGACAAGGTTGGGTATGATCTGGAAAATTAAGTTCGGTATTACAGTATTCTTCTAGTTTTAGAAGTATTAGTCTTTTTCTAGTTTTAAATGTATTACAGTATTTTTCTAGTTTTAAAAGTATTACAGTCTTTTTCTAATTTTAGAGGTATTAGTCTTTTTCTAGTTTTAGAAGTATTAGTATTTTTCTAATTTTAGAAATATTACAGTCTTTTTCTAATTTTAGAGGTATTACAGTCTTGTTCTAGTTTTAGAAGTATTAGTCTTCTTCTAGTTTTAGAAGTATTACAGTCTTTTTCTAATTTTATAAGTATTAGTCATTTTCTAGTTTTAGAAGTATCAGTTTTTTTTCTAGTTTTAGAAGTATTACAGTCTTTTTCTAGTTTTAGAAGTATTACAGTCTTTTTCTAGTTTTAGAAGTATTACAGTCTTTTTCTAGTTTTAGAAGTATTACAGTATTTTTCTAGTTTTAGAAGTATTACAGTCTTTTTCTAGTTTTAGAAGTATTACAGTCTTTTTCTACTTTTAGAAGTATTAATCTTTTTTCTAATTTTAGAAGTATTACAGTATTTTTCTAATTTCATAAGTATTACAGTCAAGTTCAAACTATACAGATACCCAGTGTTAACCTTTTCTTGTGTATAGAAGTGTGGACTGAACACTCAATGCAGACATAAAAAAAAGGATTCAAGCTTTTGAATATTCATGCTACAGACGTCTGCTAAAAATCTATTATATAGAACATAAAAATATATTCATGCGCAGCAAATAAATAAACTTACAGGCTGTTAAGAAACCTTTTTTGGCAGAAGTGAAATGGCTTCAACTTGTGTGGTTTGAACATGTAACAAGACGCCTCACTTTCTAAAACTATTTTGCAAGAAACAATTGAGGGTAGAGGGAGAAGATGCAATGAGAAAACTCTGCGTTAACAACATCGAGGAATGATCCGGGCATGATTTCTCTGTATTTGTCAGAGTGTCTTAAGATAGAGGTATTCTGAGGGCTTTTTGTGTTATTATCTTCAATGTCAATATCTCCAGCCCTTAGAAAGTCTTCTTGCACTCCTTCACAGGAAAACATGCAATCACGAAAGAAAGTTTTATCTCCAATGTGATACCCCTATGATTCTAACAGGTTATGGATCTTATTATTTTTTGCGTTTGAATCAGATTTGAATATATTTCCCCAGGGAGTGCCTAGAAAAATTTGGAGACTCAGTTGGTATAAAGATCTGGGATGCTGTGAATGAATGTTTTGATGTGATGCCAATAGCAGCTACAGTGGATGATAAAGTAAGTCATTTATACAGACCAGCAGCCACAGTGCATGATAAAATAAACCATTTATACAGACCAGAAGCCACAGTGCATGATAAAATAAACCATTTATACAGACCAGCAGCCACAGTGGTTGATATAGTAAGTCATTTATACAGACCAGCAGCCACAGTGCATGATAAAATAAACCATTTATACAGACCATCAGCCACAGTGGTTGATATAGTAAGTCATTTATACAGACCAGCAGTCACAGTGGTTGATATAGTAAGTCATTTATACAGACCAGCAGCCACAGTGGTTGATATAGTAAGTCATTTATACAGACGAAGGCACGGTATATCATTAGATCAAGCCCCCATTGAATCCTATTCCTTGAAGTGGAAATGGATTTTGGTTCAGCCAGCAGAGGCTGAAAACTAAGAACTGTAAAGATGAATATTTGAAGGATTTTAACTAGGAAAAAAATCTGGCTATATAGTCACACCATCTGCTAGAAATATACAGGTGCATGCTGGCAGGTTACTGATAGGATCCACAGATCTTCCTCATGTGAACATGGGCAAAAAACAAAAATTTGGTAATGAAAATTGTTACCTTTGGGTGCATATATACAGAAAAGTCGACATAGACAAACCAGGATTCAACTAATTTCTTCATAGTCTATGAAGAAATATAAATAAAATGATGTGTAGTATATTGGCATGATGCTTTGATGAAGATGTTTAGAGTACAACTGAACGTTGTTGTGAACAAGGGAAACAGAAACAACATGTCAGAAGGAATCATCAAAACATGAGACGTCTCATTTTTAAAAAATGTTCCCACCAAAGAAGATGAGTAGAGTGCTAAAGATCATTTGGCGTCCATGTGCTGCGCTGCCCAAAAGGAGAACAAAGAATAATGACAATATTACCTGCCACATCATCATAGAAAATGTAAAAGTAATCTTGAACAAACATGGACTTAATGCAACCAATGCGACAGATCTGGCCTTGGAACAACAGCTAATGCTCACATCCCTTCGCTTAACAGCACGTGTGGATACTGTCAACCATCATTTACCTGAAAAATAGACAGCAGTTGGCTGGCACATCCTATAGAGGGTCAAAGTGACCCAGTTACCATATTTCTTCTTCCTCATTCGTTCTCAAACTCCAGCAGATTCACAGAATGTAGTCTGGAAGATGGAATCCGTTGTGCCCATGATTTACAGATTTGCTGTGATATCTGCGTCTTTTGGCTGGACACATCCGACTTCAGCGTGAGAAGCTGTGCTGAAGTTGGATTGTTAGAATGAAAGGTGCTGATATCGCAGCCAAGCTGTAAACCGTAACACACTTCTCTGGGCAATCTCCTGCTAATCTGTAGGAGTTTGAGAATGAATGAAGAAGCAAAAAAATATATTGTGAGCTTTAATACTGTGTTGGCATCAGTTGTGATCAAATTATATATACTTGCAGGTATTTTGTGTACACGGAGGTATTCCAAGTCCAAAGAACGAGGGTGATAACATCGAAGCTATAAATAGAATTCCATCCCCTCTATCAGACCCTGAGGTAGAAAGTCCTTTGGCTTGGGAACTTTTGTGGAGCGACCCACTTAGGTAAGATGCTATAAATATTTCATTTTTTTTTAAAATTGTTAATACCGCATTTTTGCCATCAGCCCTGGAGAGAATACTACCAAGATATGTGAATCTGTCGACAGGTAAGAGGTGAAACCGTTGACATGTAAGAGGTGAAACCATTGACAGGTAAGAGGTAAAACCAAGATAAGTGAATCTGTTGACAGGTAAGAGGTAAAACCAAGATATGTGAATCTGTTGACAGGTAAGAGGTAAAACCAAGATAAGTGAATCTGTTGACAGGTAAGAGGTGAAACCATTGACAGGTAGGAGGTGAAACCAAGATAAGTGAATCTGTTGACAGGTAAGAGGTAAAACCAAGATAAGTGAATCTGTTGACAGGTAAGAGGTAAAACCAAGATAAGTGAATCTATCGACAGGTAAGAGGTGAAACCAAGATGTGAATCTATCGACAGTTAACTGAATCTGTTGACAGGTAGGAAATAATTGTTATTCTTAACCTTTAGCACACTGCATTAAAATGAGTAATTTTCTCCGGCCACTCATTCCGTTTTAACTGCATGTTATTTATGGTAGATATTTGGAAAACGCAATAATTGTATTGTTTTTGTATAATTTCTTTTAAAGAAATTAAAGAATGGTTACTGAATGTAATCATGTAAGATTTATTGGTGTATGTACGCATGTGGTTGCGTCTGTGGGTCTCACCAATGGCCCACTAGACAAACCACCCATGCAACAGAAAACCTTAGTGGATGACATGCCGTTATATTGAGGTTATCTTCTTATAGAAGCTTCATGGCATGTCATCTATACAGTTATGATTTTGTTTTGTTGTTGAAATGTTTTTCATGTTTGCCTGAATATATATGTATGCACCCTCTGTGGTTGGGAGGGAGCCAGAGATGTACTGTGCAGCACTGAGGAGGAAACTGACATCACTGTTTTTCCTATGGCTGAGGCCCATCATAGAGGCACAGTGACTCAGAACATGACAATCCTTTTGACTTGAACATTTCGTTGCATGCCTGGAGCTATAGAGAAGTTCGGCATAACCAGTAGTCAATTGGTGGCGGGGAATGAGCACAGTGAACCATATCTTGGCTACAGTGGCTAGGAGCAGTGCGTAGGTTGAAACCCGGGGTGGGCCGAAAATCCACAGACTTCCCAGCAATATAATGCCATCTAATGGCATTAGGTCAAAGGGCATGAGCCCATGGACCACTGGATCAGCAACCAACCAACCAACCATTGGTGTATATATGATATGTGAGAGTATGAAAATTGAAAGGGAAAAAAACTGCAGAAAACCTGACTGGCCTATTTTTGTAACGATATATTCGATCCGGGATAAAATAGCAGGCCTAATATATTTCTCATGTTATTTAATCATAAAACTAATGTGTTAATATGATATTGTCTGTGAAAACAAATGAAACACGTCGATCTAACACACATTATCGTATAGACCTAGTGTTTGTAAAAACTTTGATATGTTCAATGCCTGATGATTAGACTTATTCTACTCCGGTGTGATTTTATAACCAAACTAATGTGTTCATAAAATATTGTCTTTGAAAACAAATAAGAAATGTTGATCTAACACATTATTGGCTACGCAAATAGAAATCATATTTGTAAAAATATTCTTAAAAATGATTGCTATTTCTAACAAATATGAAAGTTAATTATATCTACTTTCATTTATGCAAATACGTCATTAGCAACAGGCGATTATAGTCGCGGACAGCTGCTGAAAATATGTTGTGTCGTTCGACTAAAGTCATTCACATCGTGGTGAAGGTTTATAACTGGGTCATGGGAACTGTTAATTGGGAAATAGCTGAAATATTTTCTCCATTTTCTTGGGTGAGGTGTCTCCACTGTAGCTTATGCTGTATTTAAATTAAAGTGAGGAAAAGTGATATTTGTCAACCGCACTCTCTCGTCCTGGCCTATTTGTCAACCTCACTCTCTCGACCTGGCCAATTTGTCGTCCATGGCAAGAGAAAATCAAGACAACTGGAGACTTGTTCAGGATGCAGTGGATGACCAGTGAGTTCTGAATGCTTCACCGTGTTCTATGCTGCCCACACCACTGTAGTGAGAGTCACTTTTTTTGCCATTGCGCCAACTAGTGACATCACCCGCGTGCTCAACATAGACCAGTCATCACATCCCTGGGTAGGTAGACCTTAATTGCGACGATCTCAATGTTGATTTCTCTCCCTTCGATTCAGTTTTTTCCACTAAGTTTGAAGTGTTTTCCCAGAGTATGGTCGCTGTGCACGTTACAACTGATTAAAGCACAATTGAGGGCTAGGTCTTAGGTGTGCTTGCAGTACGCTGTGCAAAGGCTAGCGGAGCTTTGTTATTCGGGTGAGCTTCACTATCCTGTGACGGCCTTCCTGTCTATCGGCAGTCGATGGATGGGTATCAACTCTATGCCATGAAGGTTTATCACCCACTGTGCTGGGGCATGGCAAAAAGTCAACAATGATCCTGATTAAAGATGCTGGAAAAAAAGTGAGTTGGGGAGATCCCTGATCAACTACCCCAGTCAGCACAACACCTGACGATGATACAAATATATATTACAATATTTAAACAATGATTTGTTTCACTACATAACAATATGTAACATTATTGTCATTATTTGATATTTCATTATTCTATGATCATTTGATTTATTTTATGATCATTTGATTATGTCTATTTATTCCCGGAGAGCAGCAGCTCAGATAAGCTTTCGGAAGCAAGCATACAAGAGTTACAAGACAACCATGGCTTTGTTTTTAACACTCGTCGAGGCACTGCCCATTTCTTCAGCTGTGATGCCCTCTGTGCTTTTCTGGAAAGAAATGGATTATCTCATGTGATTAGAGCGCATGAAGTTCAAGAGACTGGCTTTAAGGTAGGACAAGACAAAACCAATGTTCCCTCTAATTTTCGTCACTCCTGAGCGAATGTGAGGTTGTTTGAGCTGTGAATATTTCCATATGAGTATCTGCTACCTAAAAATAAAAGTTCTCCAGCTTGTACTTTGTGTACACGACTCTGCGTACCTTAGAGAAAACATTGGACAAAACAACTTTATTATTTTAGCTGTAAGTATGTATATAATGAATTGATGGTAATAAGTATCCAATATTTATCAATTTCAAGCAGGACAAGCTAGTTAATTTCCGTATCATATCCCAGCAACTTATCCATATGTAGACGCTGCTCTGATCCCAACAAAATAACCAAACACCTCCTTATTGAGTACTTTTCACTCTCACCTTGCAGAAACAAACTTTTTTTGTGTCATTAGATGATGATGATGATGGGTAATGACAGTTGAGTTATGACTAACATTGAATTTTGTGTAAACTTTGGCAGAGTTGCACCATTCGTCGATCACACTCTCTTCCTGTTCCATCAGTCACTAACTCGTTTTATGGATCACCAAGTCAACTTCAGAAGACCTGCACTTTTTTTAAGAATGGCGTTTTTGCTGCCAAAAGTAGAACTATTCACCAAAAATTGGATATCAACAAGAACAACAAGACTCTGAGACGTGGATATATAGAAGAACAACAAGACTCTGAGATGTGGATGTATTGAAGAACAACAAGACTCTGAGATGTGGATGCATTGAAGAACAACAAGACTCTGAGATGTGGATATATAGAAGAACAACAAGACTCTGAGATGTGGATGCATTGAAGAACAACAAGACTCTGAGACGTGGATATATAGAAGAACAACAAGACTCTGAGATGTGGATGCATTGAAGAACAACAAGACTCTGAGACGTGGATATATAGAAGAACAACAAGACTCTGAGATGTGGATGTATTGAAGAACAACAAGACTCTGATATGTGGATGTATTGAAGAACAACAAGACTCTGAGATGTGGATGTATTGAAGAACAACAAGACTCTGAGATGTGGATATATAGAAGAACAACAAGTCTCTGAGATGTGGATGCATTGAAGAACAAAACAAACTATGTGGAAAGAGAAGAAAACAAATGGTTTCTGGAAAGATTACACATCATATGAGGAAAACACTTTTAAAGGAATTACAAATAAAACAGAATATTTCAAACATATAAAAAGTCATGGCACATAACATGGTAAAAAAAAATTGTTGAAAACCTTACTTGATGGTGGGGTTGGACGTGAGCAGAGATACGTGACATGTTGTTGAAAACCTTACTTGATGGTGGAGTGGGCAAGAAGTGGGTAGAGGTGCAAGTGGGAGGAAAACAAAGTATTTGTTTTGGGATGTAGCCCTTGAGAGTTGTCTCAGTGGACCCAGTCGTCAGCAGGGGGTCCTTGTTGTTGTTGTGGATATTCAAATGCTGATGAGTATTGCTACTCTTGTCAGTACCATTCCATTCTTTAAAAAGTGCAAGTCTTCTGAAGTTGCCTTAGTGATTCATGCATTAAGTTAGTGACTGTTAAGGGTGTCTGTAGAAGTATTTTCCTGGCAGTTGAAATGTAAGGGCAGTCAATAAGGAGGTGTTCCACTGTTTCAATGGGATGAGAGCAGTGTCTACAAGCGGGTAGTTGCTGGGGTTTGATACAGTTTAAATGGCCATTGATCCTTGCATGTTCTTTTTTAAACTGAAAAATAAGGGATTGGTTTCTCCTGCAAAGTTTGTTTATGTTGTCATTGTCCTTTGGCCATGTCATTTCACTAAATATATTTCGACCAATTAGCCCATCTGTTCAGCCAGATTTCCCTGGTGTTGTTTCTGTGAATGTGGATGGGAGGCATGTAACAACGGGAGGTCCTCGTAAGAACCTAAGTTTGTCATCTCATAGATCTGCCTGTGTGTTGCCAGGGTCTGAAAGGGGAGCCAAGAATAGCAACACTGTTACCTTCCATGCATGTCATATGAGACGAATAAGGAGGTATGGAGACACATCTCACATTTCAGTGGCTCTGCTATATGAGGGTGGAAGCAATCTCATCTCCCTCACAGTCCTTACTTCCTGGATAAATCCGGTATCCAATTTACTTCTTGGTCGACTCGGGAGCTGTTGTGATCTGAACATTTCTGCCTTAACTGGGGATTGAACCCAGGACCACTCATATGTGAAACCAATGCATTAACAACTGCGCAATGCTGTCCCTGTAAAAGTTGTACCAAATAGAAAATTAGTTGTACTGTTTTGTGAATATCTTTAGCAGACAAAATGGTTGCAGGTGAATCTCCACCAGATGCTCATGATCTTCCAACCAACTGTGACTCATGATCTTCCAACCAACTGTGACTCATGATCTTCCAACCAACTGTGACTCGTGATCTTCCAACCAACTGTGACTCATGATCTTCCAACCAACTGTGACTCGTGATCTTCCAACCAACTGTGACTCATGATCTTCCAACCAACTGTGACTCATGATCTTCCAACCAACTGTGACTCATGATCTTCCAACCAACTGTGACTCATGATCTTCCAACCAACTGTGACTCGTGATCTTCCAACCAACTGTGACTCGTGATCTTCCAACCAACTGTGACTCATGATCTTCCAACCAACTGTGACTCATGATCTTCCAACCAACTGTGACTCGTGATCTTCCAACCAACTGTGACTCATGATCTTCCAACCAACTGTGACTCACGATCTTCCAACCATGACTCATTAATTTCTAACCAACTGTGACTCATGATCTTCCAACCAACTGTGACTCATGATCTTCCAACCAACTGTGACTCATGATCTTCCAACCAACTGTGACTCGTGATCTTCCAACCAACTGTGACTCGTGATCTTCCAACCAACTGTGACTCATGATCTTCCAACCAACTGTGACTCATGATCTTCCAACCAACTGTGACTCGTGATCTTCCAACCAACTGTGACTCGTGATCTTCCAACCAACTGTGACTCATGATCTTCCAACCAACTGTGACTCATGATCTTCCAACCAACTGTGACTCATGATCTTCCAACCAACTGTGACTCGTGATCTTCCAACCAACTGTGACTCATGATCTTCCAACCAACTGTGACTCATGATCTTCCAACCAACTGTGACTCGTGATCTTCCAACCAACTGTGACTCATGATCTTCCAACCAACTGTGACTCATGATCTTCCAACCAACTGTGACTCGTGATCTTCCAACCAACTGTGACTCATGATCTTCCATCCAACTATGACTCATGATCTTCCAACCAACTGTGACTCATGATCTTCCAACCAACTATGACTCATGATCTTCCAACCAACTATGACTCATGAATTTCTAACCAACTGTGACTCATGATCTTCCAACCAACTGTGACTCATGAATTTCTAACCAACTGTGACTCATGATCTTCCAACCAACTGTGACTCATGAATTTCTAACCAACTGTGACTCATGATCTTCCAACCAACTGTGACTCATGATCTTCCAACCAACTGTGACTCATGATCTTCCAACCAACTGTGACTCATGATCTTCCAACCAACTGTGACTCATGAATTTCTAACCAACTGTGACTCATGATCTTCCAACCAACTGTGACTCATGATCTTCCAACCAACTGTGACTCATGATCTTCCAACCAACTGTGACTCATGATCTTCCAACCAACTGTGACTCGTGATCTTCCAACCAACTGTGACTCATGATCTTCCATCCAACTATGACTCATGATCTTCCAACCAACTGTGACTCATGATCTTCCAACCAACTATGACTCATGATCTTCCAACCAACTATGACTCATGAATTTCTAACCAACTGTGACTCATGATCTTCCAACCAACTGTGACTCATGAATTTCTAACCAACTGTGACTCATGATCTTCCAACCAACTGTGACTCATGAATTTCTAACCAACTGTGACTCATGATCTTCCAACCAACTGTGACTCATGATCTTCCAACCAACTGTGACTCATGATCTTCCAACCAACTGTGACTCATGATCTTCCAACCAACTATGACTCATGAATTTCTAACCAACTGTGACTCATGATCTTCCAACCAACTGTGACTCATGAATTTCTAACCAACTGTGACTCATGATCTTCCAACCAACTGTGACTCATGAATTTCTAACCAACTGTGACTCATGATCTTCCAACCAACTGTGACTCATGATCTTCCAACCAACTGTGACTCATGATCTTCCAACCAACTGTGACTCATGATCTTCCAACCAACTGTGACTCGTGATCTTCCAACCAACTGTGACTCATGATCTTCCAACCAACTGTGACTCATGATCTTCCAACCAACTGTGACTCATGATCTTCCAACCAACTGTGACTCATGATCTTCCAACCAACTGTGACTCATGATCTTCCAACCATGACTCATTAATTTCTAACCAACTGTGACTCATGATCTTCCAACCAACTGTGACTCATGATCTTCCAACCAACTGTGACTCATGATCTTCCAACCAACTGTGACTCATGATCTTCCAACCAACTATGACTCATTAATTTCTAACCAACTGTGACTCATGATCTTCCAACCAACTATGACTCATGAATTTCTAACCAACTGTGACTCATGATCTTCCAACCAACTGTGACTCATGATCTTCCAACCAACTATGACTCATGATCTTCCAACCAACTGTGATTCATGAATTTCTGTAACATATAACCCATGAAAATCTCTATTTATGCCCCCCCCCCCCATGAATGTTGACAAATTGTTCTCTGTTTTCTTATTCAGGTACAGCAGCAAGGTAAACTACTTACTGTCTTCTCATCGTCACGTTACTGTGGTGGTTCCAACGAAGCAGCCTGTGTGTTAGCAGACAACTATAAACTACGGTTGATGCGTATTGACACAGCATAAACTTATCATTCATCGCCCTGACACCGTCAACTTTTACAGACTTTTGTATATTCAGCATGCCTCCGATGTGAACATTGAAATACATTTTAGCCTTGCTTTTATGACTGCGCCACAGTTGGCATTGCATGCAGTGCTACGCCTAAATTATATCACACGTGATGTTAATATGTCTTGATTTACAAATTGTACAAATATGCCAGAACAAATCTGAGATGTATGATTTTGTTTAACTTGGTTACACAACTTGCAGCATGATTGTCTTTCAGTGTATGTTCCTGGAGGATGCGCTCTTTGTGGGGGATGGGAACTCTTATTCCGAGATCATAGCTGGGTTTATTTACCTTTAATGGTTGGCAACCCTTGTCCTGGGCACTTCATCCCTAGGCTGGATGCTACAACCCATGTTGTGGGCACTTCATCCATGACTGGGTACTGAACCCTTGGCACTTCATTCCTTGACTTGGGCTGTAACTCTTGACCTGGACACTTCATCCCTTGACTTGGGGCTATAACTTTTGTCCTGGGCACTTCATCCCTTGACTTGGGGGCTGCAACCTTTGTCCTGGGCACTTCATCCCTTGACTTGGGGCTGCAACCCTTATTGTGGGCACTTAATTCCTTGACTTGGGGCTGCAACCCTTGTCCTGGGCGCTTCATCTGCAATTTTAATCTTGAGTTTTTCATTCCATGGCTGGAGACTATATCCCTTAAGTCTTCTAATAACTCTTGTCAACATTGACTTTAGGCTGCATCCGTTATCTAGATCTATTGTTCTCAATGTCGGCTAAATGACCTACACTGGGAACACAGCATTTTGCAGGTGGGCCACAGAAAGGTAACTGTTTGGGTGATAATTAATAAAATATCATAATATGGTTTAATCAGTGGTAGAGTGGTTAGCAGGTTCATCCTGTACAAACAACTCTGTCGAACTTGCTAGGTAATTCAAGAGCAGTACACAGTATGTCCATATTTTACAGTTGATATGATTGGATGTATTATAATATTTGACAAAATATCCTGTATGTGACATTGCTATTCAACCACTCATTTAAGTGTCATTAATACATCCAATCGTATCGTCAGGATGTCGATGATCGACTTTCAAACCATGAAGCTAATTCTGCCAAGTTGGGTCTGCAAAACGATCTCGCTGTACGCTCTATCATGATGCCGATAATTGGATGTATTAATGGTTGCTAAAATTTCAACAATCGTTGAAATGTAATGTGCTGTACCAGATATGTTTTATTTATATTAATAAGTATTTGACAAAATTGGACACGCTTTTTATTTTAATCAGAGTGAGAGGGCCGTGACCACTGAAGAAAAGGGAGTCACGGGTGGAAAATGTTGAGAACTGGTGGTTTAGAGCAGTGGTTCTCAATGGAGGTGATATAGGTTCCCCGGTGGGCCATGGTGAAAATATGGGGAAGGAGAGCCACAACACTGGGGGGGAGGGGGGGGGGGACAAAAATTAATATAGAAATGATATTTAATGAGACCTGGACACTGTCAACAAGTTTTGTTTCTGGGGCCACAGAAGAAATGTTCCAAAAGAAGGCCACACACAGAAGAAACATCTTAAAAGGAGCCAGTGAATCGAAAAAAGTTGATCACTTCTGGTTTTAGAGCAACAAAACCTGTTTTAAATGCTACAACACAAAGTTCTAAATACTTCAACTCTTGTTTAAACTGCTGTTTTTTCAATCGTTACTTCATTTGGAGTATTTATGTTTGTTATTTTATTCAATGTTAGTCTTCTGTGTGGCAAGATTATGCACTGTATAATCATTGACAGGATCAATAAGTTGTACTAGCACATGTGTTACATGCTCATGTGTAGCACGCTCACGTGTAGCACCCTCGCTCAAGGACTGGATTCATGATTAGAATTTAATATCATTGCACCGTGGACATTCCTATCAAGTGATCTTCATTCCAGAATCCATCCAAGTGTATGCAAACTCAAAGTACCAGCCAGTTGCAATGTTCCCTCTCATGTGTGCTGTCACACACGTCACTAAAAGGTACTGCTCATAAACTGTACCACCCCTCGCTGAAAGACTTTGATTTTGAAGAAATCAGATGCCCGCGTGAAAATATTTGCAGCTTAAACAATTTCAGATTTGCTGACATTTGAGGGAACATCGGTCAGTTGTTGATTAGTGATCTTGAAATTTTTTCCTAGAGAAAACACTTTCCTCCCTTACCCCTAGTCACTCCCTTTTCTATCATTCTTTGTATATGCAGCTAAATATAAAATAAGTTACACCAATGCAATAACACATGGTTTCCCATAAGTGCTCGGCTACCTAAGCAAGGGTTGATCAGAAATTGTCTTGACTAGTGTCGCCTACCACGCTTGCTCAGTAACAATAGCACCATTTGTCAACCTTCCTCAAACATCAGTCTTGGTACTCTATTTCCTTGTTGCTGGATCAACCAGAGTTATTTTTACTTTGAATCACAAATAACGGGTACAAATAATTAAAAACCTGAGCCTGCTGGTCGGCGGGTGCATGACTTTAGCACTATATTACCACAACTCCCAGTCTTATGTAAACATCACCTCTAGCATAGTCTATTTAATTATGTAGTAAACTTATAACCGCCTTGATTAAGTTTGCCCAATCTCTTCTTAGTATTGTGCCATCAACCACATCATTGCCTACCAATGAATCTGCTCTTTCCTTGCCTATGACCACAGCAGTATATCCATGCAATGGCATAGAGTCCTTGGAGTACAATCCCGCCTGACGGCAGATAGGAAGGCATAGCCCCTATCCAGATCTACCCAGCTGGAGAATCATCTACCAAGAAAAGAGGACCCTCATCAAAGCTATTAGGAAAGTTGACCACCCAAAAGAGGACCCTCATCAAAGCTATTAGGAAAGTCGACCACCCAAAAGAGGACCCTCATCAAAGCTATTAGGAAAGTCGACCACCCAAAAGACAACTATCTTGACAAGTTATGATCTTTCACATAAAGACAGGACACAACAGACTAAACAGCCACTTATATAGACTAAGACAGGTTCCATCACCTCTGTGTCCATGTGGGCAAGCAGCACAGACCACAAAACATATCCTGTAAGACTGCATTAAACTAAACCAGTTATAGTAGGAACACTGGCCCACAGAGATGGGTATCCACAGCAAGTTGTATGGAAGCACTGAGAACCATACAAATACAGCAGCTTTTTATTAAGAAAAGAGGACTTGTTGTGTAGACATGCTAGACTGTGAGCGAGAAGACACAGATCTGTCCACCTTGGTTCTTGGTTGAACCTACTTCGGCACAAAGCCGTATGCAAACGTAATATGTATGTTACAGACATTGACACGGAATTACTGGAACAGGTTGCCATGGACTGTGTTGCATGGAGGGAAAAGATCAGGATTGGTATGAACACAAAGGAGAAAGTGGTAGCAAATAACTCGAAGATTTGCGCATCTAGAAGACGCAGAGCATCATACAATGATACAAGTGGGCCTGTGATTCCTTGTACATACTGTGGCAGACTCTTTGTGGCTGAGATTCGTTTTCGGAGTCACATCCATCATTGCCATGGATCGTAGATTATATTTCTTATATACAACAATAATACTATCGCATGGAAAGACGGAAAGTTGCCTACTACCCAAGGTTTAACCTACCATAAGTAAAACTCTAGCTGGTATGGCTCTGGTGTTGTCAGAGTAGCCATGCTGTTTATACCCCAACAAGGTGTGTCTAGTAGATTGCAGTTCCTTGTAAAAACTAGATAGAAATATGGTGGGTCCAGATACATGGATCACCTTGTACAAACTAGATGGTGCCCAGATACATGGATCACTGTGTACAAATTAGATGGTTCCCAGATACATGGATCACCTTGTACAAACTAGATGGTTCCCAGATATATGGATCACCTTGTACAAACTAGATGGTGCCCAGATACATGGATCACTGTGTACAAATTAGATGGTTCCCAGATACATGGATCACCTTGTACAAACTAGATGGTTCCCAGATACATGGATCACCTTGTACAAACTAGATGGTTCCCAGATACATGGATCACCTTGTACAAACTAGATGGTTCCCAGATACATGGATCACTGTGTACAAATTAGATGGTTCCCAGATACATGGATCACCTTGTACAAACTAGATGGTTCCCAGATACATGGATCACCTTGTACAAACTAGATGGTTCCCAGATACATGGATCACCTTGTACAAACTAGATGGTTCCCAGATACATGGATCACCTTGTACAAACTAGATGGTGCCCAGATATATCGATCACCTTGTACAAACTAGATGGTTCCCAGATACATAGATCACCTTCTACAAACTAGATGGTTCCCAGATACATGGATCACCTTGTACAAACTAGATGGTTCCCAGATACATGGATCACCTTGTACAAACTAGATGGTTCCCAGATACATGGATCACCTTGTACAAACTAGATGGTGCCCAGATATATCGATCACCTTCTACAAACTAGATGGTTCCCAGATACATGGATCACCTTGTACAAACTAGATGGTTCCCAGATACATGGATCACCTTGTACAAACTAGATGGTTCCCAGATACATGGATCACCTTGTACAAACTAGATGGTGCCCAGATATATCGATCACCTTCTACAAACTAGATGGTTCCCAGATACATGGATCACCTTGTACAAACTAGATGGTTCCCAGATACATGGATCACCTTGTACAAACTAGAAACAGGTTTCTTCTTCTTCAGCTTTCATTCTCAAATTCCCACTGGATTTCTCATGTAACAGTACAATGGTCCTACAAGATTTACAGTTGGATATAGTCCAGAGAATGGAAATGCATTGTGTTGCCGTTTTATTTGCACTAATGGCCCAACACATCCGTCTTCGATGGGAAACAGGTTTCTAGACATGATAACAATTCCTAGATTGTTGAATCTTTTAATGTGTCTTCTCCATTTGCTCACCGTTTCTCCTGACATCTTTAACCAATATTTGTGATCAATATTTTTGCTTGTTTCTTGTTGTACATGCAAAAATGGCAGACATCAAAGCCCGGATCATTTGTAATGAGTATTCTTATATCTGCATATTATTGATTTTTATGGATAATGGCAGACAAACACGATGTCTGTCACAGAAGTTTCTATTCTGATAATATTAAGATTTTTGGGAAATTCTAATTCCATAAATAGTCAGATTCATGGAACATTTAAATTCATGTAGTATTATTTCAGGAATAGTCAGATTCATGGAACATTCAAGTAAATTGATTTAGCATTCACACTTCAGGAATGTTCCAATTCTTGGAAACTTGATATTCTAGAACCATTAACAATGATGGAACACTCAATCCAAGTTGAAGTTTATATTAATATTCATTCAATAATGACATTAAAAGAATATTCACTAACAATGAAAGTTAACATCCAGGGAGCAGTCACACTAATAACATTCACGACTGCTCAAAATTCACATCCACTGTTCATTGATTCAGATATATTCACATCCAGTGAACATTCATTCACTCTTCATTGATTCAGATATATTCACATCCAGTGAACATCCATTCACTGTTCATTGATTCAGATATATTCACATCCAGTGAACATCCATTCACTGTTCATTGATTCAGATATATTCACATCCAGTGAACATCCATTCACTGTTCATTGATTCAGATATATTCACATCCAGTGAACATTCAAGAAACATCTATTGCTCAAAATTCATATCCACTGTTCCAAGATTCAAATATATTTACATCCTGTGAACATTCATTCACAGTTCATTGATTCAGATATATTAACATCTTGTTAACATTCATTCACGGTTCATTGATTTAAATATGTTCACATCCTGTGAACATTCATTCAAGAAACATCTATTGCTCAAATTTCAACATTCTCTGCCAACAGTTGACACATTGTGCAAGTTCACGTGTACCAGAATCTGAAAAGGGAGCAAAGAATAGCAACACTGTGAATTGCCATGTTTATCGTAAAAGACGAATAAAGATTAGAAAGACAAATAATTGTAGAGTACCTAGGAGGAGGAGAAAGGGCAGACCAAGAAGATGATGGACTGACGACATTAAAGATAACATGAATACATCGCTAGAAAATGCAAGCTACATCGCTAGAAAATGCAAGCCACTACGCCCAAGACAGAGAGAGGTTCAGAGAGTTCATTGGGAAGACAACGTTCTGGAAAGAATACGTCACATGACAATCATAAAAGACAACAAGAGATCTCTGCAACTGAGTTTGCCACCTTCCATCCCATAAGTGAAAGTAACCCAAATGTTTTTATTTTAAATTGGATATGTCTGGCCATAAGGTGCAGATATCACAGTCAATGTGTAAACCGTGACACAATATTCTGTTTTCCTGACTACATCCTGCTAACAAGCAGGAGGCTTGAAAATGAATGCAGGAGAAGAATCCAGTCTTCTTGAGGGAGGAGACAGCAAATACCAGCTCAGAAATGTAGACCTGTCTCAGCTTCCAGAACCATACTGGATATATTTGTGTTTCCTTGCATGACTTGGTTCAGTTTTATATTTATACTCAAAAATATTGAGAGGAATATTGTTCTTCCTTCGTTCTCAAACTCCTGCAGATTAGTCCAGAGAACAGAATGTGTTGTGTTAATGGTTTTTAGCTTGGCTGTAATCTCTGCGCCTTCCAGCCTGGCGCATCCGACTTCACCATGGCTTCAGGGTCAGCTTGACCATCTACGGGATGGGACAGTCAACTCCACTCCAAAACCCACTTAGTCACATCTTGTGACATGCATGACAGGTAACTCACTACTCTTTGTTTCCCTTTCACGCCCTGGCAACACAGGAGAGAATTCACATTCACATCTAGTTCACTTTTCAACACAGGAGAGAATTCACATTCACATCTAGTTCACTTTTCAACACAGGAGATAATTCACATCTAGTTCACTTTTCAACACAGGAGATAATTCACATCTATCTCACTTTTCAACACAGGAGAAAATTCACATCTATTTCACTTTTCAACACAGGAGATAATTCACATCTAGTTCACTTTTCAACACAGGAGATAATTCACATCTAGTTCACTTTTCAACACAGGAGATAATTCACATCTAGTTCACTTTTCAACACAGGAGATAATTCACATCTAGTTCACTTTTCAACACAGGAGATAATTCACATCTAGTTCACTTTTCAACACAGGAGATAATTCACATCTATCTCACTTTTCAACACAGGAGAAAATTCACATCTATTTCACTTTTCAACACAGGAGATAATTCACATCTAGTTCACTTTTCAACACAGGAGATAATTCACATCTATCTCACTTTTCAACACAGGAGAGAATTCACATATATTTCACTTTTCAACACAGGAGAAAATTCACATTCACATCTAGTTCACTTTGCAACACAGGAGATAATTCACATCTATCTCACTTTTCAACACAGGAGAAAATTCACATCTATTTCACTTTTCAACACAGGAGATAATTCACATCTAGTTCACTTTTCAACACAGGAGATAATTCACATCTAGTTCACTTTTCAACACAGGAGATAATTCACATCTAGTTCACTTTTCAACACAGGAGATAATTCACATCTAGTTCACTTTTCAACACAGGAGATAATTCACATCTAGTTCACTTTTCAACACAGGAGATAATTCACATCTATCTCACTTTTCAACACAGGAGAAAATTCACATCTATTTCACTTTTCAACACAGGAGATAATTCACATCTAGTTCACTTTTCAACACAGGAGATAATTCACATCTATCTCACTTTTCAACACAGGAGATAATTCACATCTATCTCACTTTTCAACACAGGAGATAATTCACATCTATCTCACTTTGCAACACAGGAGATAATTCACATCTATCTCACTTTGCAACACAGGAGATAATTCACATCTAGTTCACTTTGCAACACAGGAGATAATTCACATCTAGTTCACTTTTCAACACAGGAGATAATTCACATCTAGTTCACTTTTCAACACAGGAGATAATTCACATCTAGTTCACTTTTCAACACAGGAGATAATTCACATCTATCTCACTTTTCAACACAGGAGAAAATTCACATCTATTTCACTTTTCAACACAGGAGATAATTCACATCTAGTTCACTTTTCAACACAGGAGATAATTCACATCTATCTCACTTTTCAACACAGGAGATAATTCACATCTATCTCACTTTTCAACACAGGAGATAATTCACATCTATCTCACTTTGCAACACAGGAGATAATTCACATCTAGTTCACTTTTCAACACAGGAGATAATTCACATCTATCTCACTTTGCAACACAGGAGATAATTCACATCTATCTCACTTTTCAACACAGGAGATAATTCACATCTAGTTCACTTTTCAACACAGGAGATAATTCACATCTATCTCACTTTTCAACACAGGAGATAATTCACATCTAGTTCACTTTTCAACACACATAATTCATTTCAAAGGAAAATTGTGTCCTCTGGTAATTAAGTTATGAACCATATCATAGCTTCTAGTTTTTATCCATAATTATTCTTGTCTTGCCAGTGATTGATTATCTTCTTCTTCTTCAGCGTTCATTCTCAAACTCCTGCTGGATCTCTCTAGTAGCACGACCATGATCCATTCTAGATTTCCAGCAGGATGTAGTCCAGAGAATGGAAATGTGTTATTTCGCCATTTAATTTGCATCAATGGCCTGACACATCCGTCTTCGGCGGGGATTGATTATAAACCACCTGATGGTGTTCCGTTGCCAAACCAGTGATTGCCTATAAACCACCTGACCAGTGTCATCCTTAGCACAGACTCCATTAGTTATGCCGCTATTCTTTAACCTTCCCAGATCATGAACCTCCGTACACATTTTCTAGTGCCTGGGTCCTCTGGGGGCATTCCAAGTGCTTGTACAGACATCAACATCTAGTTTCATGCTGGTAATGAAAATCAGAAAGTACACATTTTGTAGCCAGACTCACACATTTCACAAGAGCTCTTCAGTTTAATAATCAAAACTGTTTAATGGATGCGGATAAAAACTTGCCTGTTTAATGGATGCGGATAAAAGCGGATAAAAACTTGCCTTAATGTGATTCTGCAGATTATCTAACATGGGTTTAAGTAATGATAGTTATCTCTCTTTGATATGTCCTTTGTTCATGAACTGTCAGATAAGTTTTAATATTTTTTGTAATAAAACTTTCTTCATGATCCCATTCCATAACCTGTGTTGTCGTTGAGATGTTGTGTCATGTCACAACTTGTGTTATTGTTAAAAAAATTATGTTATGTCACAACTTGTGTTACTGTTGAGATGTGTCATGTCATAACGTATGTTATCTTTTTAGATGTGTTATGTCATAACAAGTTATTGTTGTGATGTTGTGTTATGCTACAGTTTGTTATTGTTGAGAAGTTGTGTTATTGTTGAGATGTTGAGGTGCAGAGATCCTCAGACAAGTTTCAACAACAAAAATATCCTAGAAGAAAGGAAAAAGCTGGTAAAATGTTCTAGAAGAAAGGAAAAAGCTGGTAACATGTTCTAGAAGAAAGGAAAAAGCTGATAAAATGTTCTAGAAGAAAGAAAAAAGCTGGTAAAATGTTCTAGAAGAAAGGAAAAAGCTGATAAAATGTTCTAGAAGAAAGAAAAAAGCTGGTAAAATGTTCTAGAAGAAAGGAAAAAGCTGGTAAAATGTCCTAGAAGAAAGGAAAAAGCTGGTAAAATGTCCTAGAAGAAAAGCAAGAGCTGTACCTTGTCCCACAGTTTTTTCCCACTTGTTCAGAGTGTAGATGGAAGTTTCAGGAAATCAAAGGGCTCACTAATCGGCCTGACACTGTAGTCATCATCTTCATCCCAGTTAAACCAATTATTCATCATCAACTACAACGGACGAACAAAATTGAGATAATAGTTTCATGCCACATTTATGATTGAGTGTTAATATTTAGATTCTGGTGTCATGTCACAACTTGTATAAAACCCATTCTGTTCTCCGGAATACATTCTGTTAACTGGCACAAGTGTAAGAGCAAACAAAAATAAAGACAGACAAAATCTATTTCAAAAATAACATTCTAGAATAAATTTGAAGTAGGTGTTCATTATATTTATTGCACAAACTGGTATTATAGAAGGAAAAACCAAATAAAGATATAACATAAAAATGCAGCAAAATCTGGACAAAATAGAACTGTAAACCAAATGTATTGCAAATAATGTTGACTTGCAACACAAACATTTTAAATATTACAAATAATATATATTGTTCTGTCATGGCTATTTCACATGTGAAGTTGGTCAACAGATTTCTTTTACAATTCTTTCCTTATTTCTTATATATTGACATTTTTTTTTAGATATTCCCTTTCAAATTTGGAACCTTTGGTTTATTTAAGACCAAATATATTTTTGTGATACACTGATAATATAAACATTTTTATGATACACTGATGATATAAACATGTGAAACAAACTGTCAGCTCGGTGGTCAAGTTATTAGTGGCCTGTCTTACAAAACACAACTTGCCCACAGCTTGAAAGTTTATGGTCCACATTGTACTGGCAATGCCATTAGATGTATTACTGGTGTCTACAAATTCAATACCAGCAAGCCCTTATGTGGACACCTGAGGGAACAAGAGGAAGACTCAAAAATTACCCTAAAAAGCATCATACTTAAAGAAGAAGAAATAATAGGCTGCAAGTCCATACAAGAACTAAAAGTACAGGCAGCGGACCGCAACACATGCAGAATCAAAGCCTCTACCCTGTGTGCCTCCTGTGATATGAAAGGAACAAACAAACAAACAAATTCAACGGTAGCTAGAAAGGTATGGCCTATACAGGTTCTGTTTCCATTGGTTATGTTCTATACAGGTTCTGTTTCCATTGGTTATGTTCTATACAGGTTCTGTTTCCATTGGTTATGAAATGACATCATTGCACTCTAGGCAGTCCCATTTGTGCTCAGTCTCCCCTAGCAGATGACGAAATATGTGCATACTGTCAGTTCTCGTTGGCCTGTCAGAGCAACATGGTAACTTGTTATCAAAGGTTACGACTACGGGATTGTATAGATGATGTGCCATGAAGCTTCTATAAGAAGATAACCTCAATATAAAGGCATGTCATCTACTAAGTTTTTCTTTTGCATGGTTGGTTTGTCTAGTGAGCTATTGGTGAAACCCACAGACGCGACCGCATGCGCAATACAAATCCAAATCATACAATGCTTGAGCTCATGCCATCACAATCTCATCTGCCTGTTTTCTGAACATGTACAACCTTTGTAAGTTATAGCTATTCAATTCTTGTTGAATTCTCTGTGCCACTAATACATCCAATTGCATTGCCAGTACAATGTGGTCGAGAGTGAGAACAGCCATGGCCCGTAGAGAAGCTGTCATGTGTATTCTTTCCAGAATGTAGTCTTCCATAGCGAAATTCATGAAATTCTCTTGTCCAACGATGTCTTAGTTGGCCTCTGCCTTCTGTCGCCCTCTCCAACAACTCTTTCCATGCCATCGTGTTTCTTCACATGGCTGACAAAAAATATAACTTTCTTCTTAATATGATGTTTAAATGTCAGCCTTCATGAATGTTGATTTTTCATAGCACGTCTTGGCTGGTTTTTCTTGATGTCCAGAGAGAAGACTTAAATAGAATTTCTAAAATAACACTTAACCAACATAGAATCAGAACTCTGAGAGATTTACTGAACCAACATAGAATCAGAACTCTGAGAGATTTACTGAAGTGGAGATCTGAGCACTTCTGGGCATGTCTGGTGTGTGAAGACAATAATCAATATAACTAATACCTGATGTGGACCATCAATTTCTGTATTGTAAGATCCAACAGCCACCACTGTGGAATAAAGAGACAGAGGCAATATGGCTACTCAAAAAGCAAGTGATAAAGGATTGGCAACGCATTAGGAAACAAGCAAACATCACACTCAGTGATAGATTGGAGGCACAGAGTGCAATGAAGAAGACAATAGAGTCTTTTAAACAAGTTGCCGAAGTAGCAAAGAAGTAGTGTTGGAATAAATTCACCAAGGAGACAAAGCATTACACAAGTTTTGGAAACTACAAAGGTCAATGAAGCGGAGAACAGAATCGAAACCCAGTACACGCGTGAGGGACGACACAGGGCAGACACTGATATCAGATGATATGAAAGGTAGAGCTTTCTTTGATAGATATCTTCAACAAACGAATCAGGGTGACTTAGATCAGCGCAAAGAAATGCTGCATATCCTGACATCCATCACGGATTTTAGGGCTAAAGAAGACCAGCTTGCAGATGTTAAAGAAGTGCAACTGGCTATTAAGAATGCATCCGATGGCGCTCCAGGTCCGGATGGAATCAGGTACAGCTTACTCAAGGACATTGAGGAGAGTATGCTAGCTAAAATAACAGACGATTATAATACGAGTCTGAAAACAGGAGTAGTACCAGAGGAGTGGCTACATAGCTATCTTATACCCGTGCCAAAACCAGGCAAAGATTCTACGGACATAAAAGGTTATCGCATCATCACACTGCAGAATGTGTACGGTAAGATTCTGGAACGAATTGTGGCTAGACGCATAACCAGGGAACTAGAGATAAAAGGCGTTCTCCCAAATAACCTAGGGGCATACAGACCTAGATGAGACACAGTCACAAATGCAGCAGTTCTTGCATATGAAGTTTATGAAGGTTTTCAAAACAAAGAAGAATCTGCAGTTGCAGCGATAGACCTGGAAGATGCATACAATAGAGTTAGCTACACCCATCTCATCGACATGCTAAGGGAACAAGATATCCATCCCTGGATCATACGCTGGATAGCAAATGTGCTAATCTGTAGAAAAGTCACTCTGAGGTGTGGATCCTGGACGTCTGAGATCAGAACAATAGCATCTGGTCTGCCACAAGGATCTCCTCTGTCCCCAGTACTATTTAATGTGTATACATTGAGAATCGCTCAATTGCAAACTCCCAGCAATTGTAGAGTTCTAACATACGCTGACGATATCCTACTATACAACATGGGCAGGAACAGAAGAGATATCGCTGACAGTGTACAAAATGGACTAGATCAATTGTCGATATGGTGCAGAGCATACAACGCTGTGATCAATCCCTCGAAAGCAAAGGTCGTCTGGTACTCCTTAAATAATAATCTGGTCAATGACACACTGCCAGCTGTTAGTTGCATGGGCTCACTCATTGAAAGAGAACAGGACCTTAAATATCTTGGGATAATCTTTGATAGAAGTCTCTCATTCAACAAGCACGTCACAAATATGATTCAGAAGGCTAGAAGAGGGATCAGTGTTATCAAGGTTATGGCGACCTTCGACATGCAGCAATGGGTACTTTTTCTGCTCCTGCAAGTGGTGGTGCTATCTGTAATAGATTATGGCCTCGGCCTACTAACTTTGTCAGACACAAGTCGATAGATAGGAAAAAGTTCAAAATGAGGCAATGAGAGTGGTACTGGGGTGTACTAGAGATACACCCATCTCTGCTATGAGATTTCTGCTTGATCTCCCCAGCATTAGAGTGCGACATCAGGTAGCACAAGTTAAGTCGTACCTTAAAGTGACAGAATACAACCACCACCCATTACACCATCGTCTAGATGAGTCAAAGGGAAAACGAATCAAGCGTGGCAGATCATGGATGGCAGAGGCTGAAGACACACTGCGAATAGTATGTGAATTGGAAGAAATAGGAAAGGGCAGTGAATGGGTGGAGGTAGACACTGAGAAGAAATCACTGACTAAAGTAATAATACAACTAGATAAAGCGTGTCGAAAATGGATGGCAGTCAGGGCTCAGGATACAGTGCAAGAACTCGCCCAACTACACTCGAAACCACAAGACATAATTATATACATAGATGTCTCTGTTAGCAGAAACACAAATAAAAGTGGTTGGGGTTTTGTTGCCTACAGAAATGGCGTGAAGTTGGTTGAGAAATCTTCAGCATATTCTACTGTCACATCGAGCATGGAGATAGAGGGAGTTACAGCAGCACTTCATTGGTTGATAACTGATACATCAACACACTCGGTTATACTCACAAACTCTCAAAGCATGTTGCGCAAGATAGAAAAGTTCATGCTAAGAAAAGAATGGTGGGACTTATTGAACATCTCAGTTGTCCAAAGCATTACATGGATATTCTGCCCTGGTCATGCTGGGGTCAGAGGAAACGAGAGAGCCGACTTACTGGCAGGCAATGCGGCGATAGACGGCACATTGCTGAGAAGAGATAAAGCAGATTTAATAAAGGCAGTAATAAATTCATTTCAAGATAAAGATGATGTCAATGAGGTTGAGAAAGTACACATGCAGAGAATGTTAGAAATGGGAGTATTCAGAGGTGAGGGGAGGAAAAGTAAATTTTTTGGAAAGTCCCGAAGATCACACAATCAACACCTGACCGGAACTATGAGTCTACATACACTGGGATGGCTGCTGGAGCGGAGGGCGGAGCACTTATGGGAATGTCCCGCGTGCTGTGAAGCTAGTTTCTAATCAAGAATCAAGAAGAATCAATTTCTGTATCACAATCAAGCTCAACCAAGTTTTTTGTGAATCAAGTCCACTAACTACTTCACCACATTATGGTCATATTACCTGTATAAAATTCCACCATGCATTATGGTCATTTATCGCTGTGTAACTCTCTGCTAAAATTAAAAAATTTGAAAAACATGTACATTGTCCAGTGATAACTTGACTAACTCATCTTAATTTCTCAGTGAAAGACTAACTTGGAATATGTGGCTGATGCATCCATTCAAGTGATTAACTAAATCAAATCAAATTAAAACAAAAGGGTACTTTATGCAATAAACAAATCTGCTTCAAATCCAAACTGGTTTATGGTGAAAACCTGCCAAATTAATAGGCACAAGATAAAATATTAAATGTGAAATATTTACACGTGATTTCCTTGGAAATTAACAAAATAAAAATACCTGAATAAGAAAGAATAAATTGGTTATAAGAAACATTGAATGGAGACATTATGCAAAGGGAATGTACACATTTCTGGAGTAATTCAGCTCGACGGCCGTGCAGAGAATTTGAATAAAAATGTGCTGCAAGTGAAAAACATCACCAAGTCTACCATTCTGAATAACGCACGCACACACACACACATAACATGCAAACACTGATATCTTGTTAAGGGCTTGTTCAAGTATTATCAAAAATATTGGATAAAATAAATAGAATTTAAAAAATTTGTCAATTGGTGTTTTTTTTTGATTTTAAAAGCACACACTATGAGACACACCTGAGATGAATAGAACATGTCACTATCTTAGGTATTAAAATATCAGGACAATATTTCAGACATGGACACCGGATCTAATTACAGGATAATGCATACATATATCAGTTAAAAAATTTATCAAAATCTTGATTGACATTGATGAATGATTGTGTATTCCAGCTCATGTGAAAGTTCAACTTTTCAAACCTGGAAGGTTCTACTAACAGAAAGTCCAACTTCTCAAACGTGGAAGTTTAAACTTGACACATCAAATTTCTCAAACTTGGAAGTTTAAACTTGACACATCAAATTTCTCAAACGTGGAAGTTTAAACTTGACACATCAAATTTCTCAAACGTGGAAGTTTAAACTTGACACATCAAATTTCTCAAACTTGGAAGTTTAAACTTGACACATCAAATTTCTCAAACTTGGAAGTTTAAACTTGACAAATCAAATTTTTCAAACTTGGTTGGTTCAGCTTGATACATCAAATATCTCAAACTTTGAAAGATTCAATTTAACAAATAAAATTTCTAAATCTTGGAAGATTCTACTAAAGAAATCTAATTTCTCATTCTTGTAAGAATCAAATCAAGAAATCCAATTCCTCAATCTTGAAAGATTCAATTCAAGAGATTTCTCAATATTAGAAGATTCAACTCACAGATTTTAACAGAAAAACCTTGGAATATTCCACTCAAGAAATTTCACTTCATACTAACTAAATTCAACTTTAATAATTTATTTTAAACACAAAATACTTTGCAATAACCAAACAATGTTCCCTCTAATTTTCTCCACTTCTAAACATCGTCTGAGTGGTGAATATTTCCATGTGGGTACCTGCTACCTAAAAAAAATTAAAATTGAATTATATACTAAATCTTTCGCTAGTACTTTATCTGCGGTACATTTCAAGAGCAGTACCTTTTAGTGGCTGTGCCCCAGCACACCTTAGAGGGAACATTGCCACCAAACAAAACTATACAACACCATGAGCTGTTGATACACAGACACAAGAATGATATAAATGTATTCATTGCATTTCTTATTACAAATATCCTTATTTCAAGGCTAGGGTAAAACAAGGCTTTGGGTAAACAGCACTACAAAAATTGTCCAATCAACAGCTGGGGGTAGTGAAAAAGGGCGGGGTTTCGTTGTGTAACAGTGAGGCAAGGCAAAAATCTGGGCCATAGGGTGTGTGTAAAATTTATGAGCAAGTGCGCAATGTTCTAATGAGTGCACACACAAAATTCACATGTAATAGGTACACATGATGTTATAATGAATACTTTTGATGAATTATTAATGTGTGATTATAAATGATAAGTGTACACCTACCTGAAGCGTGCAGATATAACGGCTGATTGTACTGAATGACAAGTGTACAGCTACCTGAAGCGTGCAGATATAACGGCTGATTGTACTGAATGACAAGTGTACAGCTACCTGAAGCGTGCAGATATAACGGCTGATTGTACTGAATGACAAGTGTACAGCTACCTGAAGAGTGCAGATATAACGGCTGATTGTACTGAATGACAAGTGTACAGCTACCTGAAGCGTGCAGATATAACGGCTGATTGTACTGAATGACAAGTGTACAGCTACCTGAAGCGTGCAGATATAACGGCTGATTGTACTGAATAAGTGTACTTACTACCTGAAGCGTGCACATTGTACTGAGATTTGCAGTTCTTAATATAATTATCATTTTCTATATGAAAGCAAAACAATCTACTGACATATCAAACATGTGTGCACAAACTAGCATACAAGAATGTAGATTAATCATTTTCATTGCATACAAACTAGAACAAAATAATTCTCATTGTATACACACTAACACAGAATAATAATTTTCATTGTATAAAAACTAGCACAGAACAATTTTCAGTGTATACGCACTAGGATAGAACAATTTTCATTGTAACAATTTTCATTGTCTACAAACTAGCATAGAACAATTTTCATTGTAAACACACTAGGATAGAACAATTTTCAGTGTATACAAATTAGAGCAGGACAATTTTCATTGCATACAAACTAGAACATGCACAGCCCAGTGCACAAACTGAGATACAATACACTCTATAATTATTTATTACATTATAATTATTGGATATAGAATACATCCATACATGCTTTGATCTCCCTTAAATATATCTACAAACACAAAATGTTACAGTTTGATCTCCCTTGAGTATATCTACAAACACAAAATGATTAAATGTTCCAGTTCTCTGTTGGTTGACAAACATTCTTCGAAGTTGATAATGAAGCTTATTTATTGCGACACTACATTTCAAGCCCAGCTCCTTTATTCCCAAAATTAAATGGAAAAGGAACCATCAATCTCATCAATTTCCTTTGTCCATATTATTTCTCATTTACAGATAAATACAATGGCTTGTGAAAAAAAAAACCACTTAAATTTACAGCATGCAAAAAAAAAAGAGAAAGTGCAACCTCTCTGGAAAGATTAGGATGACATAATCAACATGTGACTATGACTTTGAGTCTGCATAATCATGAATAGCTGCTGAAACTAAGAGTCTAGCACTTATGGCATGACAATTTTAATATGCTATAGACATTTCTAATATTATTAATCATAAGCCTAATTGTTACAAATTTGTTTAAATCCAAAAACCTAAGATATTGTATTTTCTGAATACAAAAATGTTGGACGGGGTTTCAGGTCCTGCTCGATCGATGTGAGGGATGGCCCAACAAATTGTAGTTTCCAGACTCTGTTGGCTGTACTAAACCCCAGCTCAACTTCAAAAGGTTGGCCTCGATGGGGTTATGGCAATTTTATTTGCTATAGACATTTATGAGATTATTACCCGTTAATCATAATTATTACAAATTTGTTTACATCTTTTCTTCTTCTTCTTCAGCGTTCATTCTCAAACTCCCACTGGATATTTCTTGTAACAGGACAATGGTCCTACAAGATTTCCAGTTGAATGTAGTCCGGAGAATGGAAATGCGTTGTGTTGCCATTTTATTTGCGCCAATGGCCCAACACATCCATCTTCGGCGGGTGTTTACATCCAAAAACCTAAGATATTGTATTTTCTGAATTAAAAAATGTTCGAGTGGGTTTATATTGCCGTAACGACATATATTTCTGTATGATGGGGGGTCTAACATACACTGTGATAACATTCATTAATGTACAGCCTGCGGGGGTCTAATATATGTTAATGTGTGGATGGGATCTAACCAATGCTGTGATAACATACATTATTTCATGGAGCAGTCAAATAACTATAACCGAGTACAGAATAACAACAAACGAGGAAGGCACACGAGTGTAAGGGTGGGTAATAAATGTGACCACACATTTAAAGGGAGATCAATATAACATCGTGAACCCTGTAAATCATCCAATGATGTCAAGATATGCTAACATTGATCAGTGTTAAGTCAAATGAGAATTGTGATCATCAACAAGATAACATCACAACACAGCTTCTCTAAGTTACTGAGTATCATCAATCAAGTTCTCTGGTATTATCAATCAAGTTATCTGGTATCATCAATCAGGTTCTCTGGTATCATCAATCAAGTTATCTGGTATCATCAATCACGTTTTCGGATATCATCAATCAAGTTCTCTGGTATCATCAATCAAGTTCTCTGGTCTCCTTGAATGTTTTCACAACCTCACACATATTGCGATCAACAAGGATTTTCCATTTGTCTTAGCTTACATTATAGTTGATATCTCCACTGTATCTAAATAATGTATGCTTCAATTTCTAATAATTATATAATTAACAAAGATAGCAAGGCATATAATACCTACAACAACAAGAAGATAGACAGGGATGTATTACCTATCACAACAAGATAAGTTATTTATCTAGGTGTCCCTCTTTATTATTTGTCTAAGTATCCCTTATCTTTCTATCTTTGTTATTTGTCTAAGTATCCCTTATCTTTCTATCTTTGTTATTTGTCTAAGTATCCCTTATCTTTCTATCTTTGTTATTTGTCTAAGTATCCCTTATCTTTCTATCTTTATGTATGTCTTCTCTTGCTATCTTTGTTAACATTGTCAGAAATAAGTAAACATTTGGAAACAAACAGAGCAAGTATGAAATAAATGTGGAAACAACTATAATACATGTTTACAAATGTGGAAATAAACAAGTTGAATGAGCTACCTAAGAGAATAAGAAAAGTGTATAACCTGAAAATCACAAAATTGAAACTGTTTGCATGCATGCATACCTGTCCATGAATACAGATGCTTGCATACCTGTCCATGAATACAGATGTTTGCATGCCTGCATACCTGCCCATGAATACAGATGTTTGCATGCCTGCATACCTGCCCATGAATACAGATGTTTGCATGCTTGCATACCTGTCCATGAATACAGATGTTTGCATGCTTGCATACCTGTCCATGAATACAGATGTTTGCATGCTTGCATACCTGTCCATGAATACAGATGTTTGCATGCCTGCATACCTGCCCATGAATACAGATGTTTGCATGCCTGCATACCTGCCCATGAATACAGATGTTTGCATGCTTGCATACCTGCCCATGAATACAGATGTTTGCATGCTTGCATACCTGTCCATGAATACAGATGTTTGCATGCTTGCATACCTGTCCATGAATACAGATGTTTGCATGCTTGCATACCTGTCCATGAATACAGATGTTTGCATGCTTGCATACCTGTCCATGAATACAGATGTTTGCATGCTTGCAAACCTGTCCATGAATACAGATGTTTGTATGCTTGCATACCTGTCCATGAATACAGATGTTTGCATGCTTGCATACCTGTCCATGAATACAGATCTTTGCATGCTTGCATACCTGTCCATGAATACAGATGTTTGCATGCTTGCATACCTGTCCATGAATACAGATGTTTGCATGCTTGCATACCTGTCCATGAATACAGATGTTTGCATGCTTGCATACCTGTCCATGAATACAGATGTTTGCATGCTTCCATACCTGTCCATGAATACAGATGTTTGCATGCTTGCATACCTGCCCATGAATACAGATATTCTGTATTCTTATAAAATTTACCCAAGTATTATTAAATATGTCTAGACTGAGATTTAGCATTTACTTTTAGTCAAGTGTCCGGCTGTATAGCGGGAAGCTACAGAGGGTGGACAAAGTGTCGAGATCAATTTCATCTACAGGTAATTATACATTCGGATCATTATGAAAGCAATGGTAACCTATTGATTTTACATACTACCTAGAAAATCACTACAATTAAAAAAATGCAGTGTTATTACCATCCTGAATAAGACATGCAGCTAATATTCTTTTCTTTTAGTCGAATGATACAGAATTTGGACAGAAATTGGGGGGTTAAATACACATCTTTAAATGTAATTTAGATTGACATACATATTTTAAAATGTATTTTAGACTGAAATACACAATTTAAAATATATTTTAGACTGAAATACACACTTTTCAATGTATTTTAGAATGACATGCACATATTTTTCAATGTATTTTAAACCCTGAAATACACATTTTAAAATGAGTTTTAGACTGGCATACACATTTTAAAATGTATTTTTAGACTGAAATACACATATTTCAATGTATTTTAAACTCAAATACATATTTTTCAATGTGTTGGCAGAATTTGGGGTTAAATACACGTTTAATGTATTTTAGACTGACAAACACATCTTTAAATGTATTTTAGATTGAAATACACACTTTTCAATGTATTTTATACTGACATACACATTTTTTTCCAATGTATTTTAGACTGAAATACACAATTAAATATTTCTGGAAGTTGACAGTTACATAAATATCCTGTGACGTCTCCTGAATGAGACTGAGTACGTACAGGTTTGTCTAGAGTGTCATAAATTCTGTTTCTAATAACCAATAAATGTTTTTAAAAACACTAAAATGTGACGCACATCTAAATATGTGCCATGACTATGGCAGAAAGTGACCGATAGCATTCCAACAATAAATATAGTAGTAAAAATATAAACTCTATTAAATGTAACCATCACAACATGTGTTATAATATTCAATAAATACATGGAAAGCTATTTGATCTATATTTATAAACAACCAAATGTCGTAAGACGTGACACATAAATGGAGTGATATTACATTTTATACGCTGGTCTGAGGCACAGTAATGTACTACACTGGTTCTCAATGTAGGCTGTATGGTCCTCCAAGGGATCACGGAGAATTCGGGGGGGGGGGGGGGGAGAGGGCTATGAATAAAAATATTTAAAATTAGGGGTCACAGACCTACAAAAAGGAAAATATTTGAAATTATGAATCACAAGGATTCTGGACAGAGGAAGTTAATAGTTTAATTTTACATTTTGTTTTTAAAAATGTGCAAAAATTCCACATTTATTACATTCAGACAACAAATAGGTGTTTTAATACATAAAATAAATTTGACTTCAAATTTATAAAGCAGTAATTTATCTGGACAAATGTCACTATTCTCAAATATCTATCTGCCAGGTTGCACACACAATTTTAAATAGTTATATTATTTTGGTCACAGTTATGTCTTGTAGACTTGTATATTGGATACAGAGCTGGCCATGTTATATGGACAATGTGGTCAAAAGTGGTCAACATTAATACCATTAAATAATTGCAGGGTTTTATGTGATTAGATATGTGTACACAAAATGATGGAATATGAATGATAACTAGATACAACTGTAGCAAAACTATTAACCTGTAGACATAGTCATAAAGTTTTGCTTGGAAACACAAAGTACAGATGTGTGTGTTTTCCTGTGTGTTTCTAATATTTATAATTTTGTTACTGCGTTTTCTTGTGTTTCTAGTGTTTAGCAAAGCTTTGTTACTGTGTTCTCTTGTGTGTTTCTAGTGTTTAGCAAAGCTTTGTTACTGTGTTGTCTTGTGTGTTTCTAGTGTTTAGCAAAACTTTGTTACTGTTTTTTCTTGTGTTTTTAGTGTTTAGCAAAGCTTTGTTACTGTGTTGTCTTGTGTGTTTCTAGTGTTTAGCAAAACTTTGTTACTGTTTTTTCTTGTGTGTTTCTAGTGTTCAACAAAACTTTGTTACTGTTTTTTCTTGTGTGTTTCTAGTGTTCAACAAAACTTTGTTACTGTTTTTTCTTGTGTGTTTCTAGTGTTCAACAAAACTTTGTTCCTGTGTTTTCTTGTGTGTTTCTAGTGTTCAACAAATCTTTGTTCCTGTGTTTTCTTGTGTGTTTCTAGTGTTCAACAAAACTTTGTTCCTGTGTTTTCTTGTGTGTTTCTAGTGTTCAACAAAACTTTGTTACTGTTTTTTCTTGTGTGTTTCTAGTGTTCAACAAAACTTTGTTACTGTTTTTTCTTGTGTGTTTCTAGTGTTCAACAAAACTTTGTTCCTGTGTTTTCTTGTGTGTTTCTAGTGTTCAACAAAACTTTGTTACTGTTTTTTCTTGTGTGTTTCTAGTGTTCAACAAAACTTTGTTACTGTGTTTTCAATTTTCTTCTTATTCTTCTGTGCATTCTTTCTTCTACAGGATGTGTTAGTAGGATCTGGCCTGCAGACAAGAATGTGTTATGTCATGACTTACGGCTTAACTCAAATATCTGTGTCTTTTCGGCCTGACACATCTGACTTCAGCAAGGCTTCTGGTTCACTTTCACCCAGTATGGAATGGAACAACCAACGCTGCTCAAAGACTACCTTTATTATCTCTAACTTTGCAGATAACCCCATCCAAAGACCACCTAAATCAACTCTTACTTCGCAGATAACAGTGTTAATATTCTTTGCTCATCTTTAGGGCCCTGGCAACACACTAGTGTTTCAATGTTTGTCTATACATACACACATGGAACCCTCCAACAAATAGGAGAACACATAGACCTCCCTTCTCAAATAAGAGAACACATAGACCTCCCTCAAATAAGAGAACACATAGACCTCCCTCAAATAAGAGAACACATAGACATGTCTCAAATAAGAGAACTGACCTTCCTCAAATAAGAGAACACATAGACATGTCTCAAATAAGAGAACTGACCTTCCTCAAATAAGAGAACACATAGACACGTCTCAAATAAGAGAATAGTCCTCCCTCCTCAAATAAGAGAACACATAGACATGTATCAAATAAGAGAATAGTCCTCCCTCCTCAAATAAGAGAACACATAGTCCTCCCTCTTCAAATACGAGAAGACATAGACCTCCCTCAAATAGGAGAACACGTATACCTCCCTCAAATAAGAGACGTCTTAAAGAATAAGTAACTCTTATAGTTGAAATCATCTTCTTTTTCTTCATCAATCATTCTCAAACTCTCGCTGGATCTCTCTTGTAGCAGCATCATGGTCCTACTAGATTCCCAGCAGGATGTAGTCCAAAGAATGGAAATGCATTGTATCATCATTTCATTTGTACTATTGGCCCAACACATACATCTTTAGCGGAGAAGCCATTTGAGAAGCAAATAAATCCCCAGAGAAAACAGTAAACTCCCTCTACAAATAGGAAATATGAGCTTCAGAGTTCATAATTCCTGGGTACTGGCAGAACAGTAAACACACAAAGAAAATTTGATGTCATGTTAACACTTGTCTACACCTAGTACACCTGATGTCAAGTTAACACTTGTCTACACCTAGTACACCTGATGTCAAGTTAACACTTGTCTTCACCTAGTACACCTGATGTCAAGTTAACACTTGTCTACACCTAGTACACCTGATGTCAAGTTAACACTTGTCTACACCTAGTACACCTTCTCATCATGTAACCACACGGTTCTTACCTCTCTTCGCCTCTATTTATTGTTTTCTATAGGGAACATAAGACCAATGTGTACGTAAGAAATAAAGTAGAGATATGTGCAGGTGTCCAGGAGCCATTTCTTTCAATAGTTAAACGATGAAAACTAGCATGGTTCGGACATGTATGCAGGCACGATTTCTTGTCAAAAACAATACTGCAGGGAAGTGTAGAGGGTGGAAGAAGCAGAGGAGGGCAAATAAAGGCATGGACAGACAACATCAAGGAATGGATAGGGCAAGATATTTCAACACTCATCCGCATCGCTGAGGATAGAATTCGCTGGAATACTCTGTGTGCTTAGGCATCCAATGTGGTACCCCTACGACCGTGAAGGGTTAGGGGTTGATTGAATGAGTGTTGTCTAGACATGTATACTGTATAATATTGCTTTAGTGTTATTTTGAATACACAAAATCAAAGTGTAGTCTCTGATTTTGTGGTTCCATTCTGTGTTTGTTCATCCCTTCCTTGATAAAGACCTTCTGGTCACAACATTGAACCAATGTATTGCTTAATATAAAACTGCTATTTAACCCTTTTATATATTTTTCTTTCAATATTTACTTACCAAGCAGTGCACAGTTTTACTGCAGTCTGTTGACCACTCAATTCTTGGGGAAAGGAATAAACACAGAATAAAACATACATTGCTTGGAAAATTAATTAATTTTTATAAATTAACCCTCCTCTGTTGACCACTCAATTCTTGGGGAAAGGAATAAACACAGAATAAAACATACATTGCTTGGAAAATTAATTAATTTTTATAAATTAACCCTCCTCTGTTGACCACTCAATTCTTGGGGAAAGGAATAAACACAGAATAAAACATACATTGCTTGGAAAATTAATTAATTTTTATAAATTTACCCTCCAGTTACATTGCTTTTTTTTCTCCAACTAGATGGCAACTATGCTTTTAAAGAAAACTGCATATTGTCTGCTTTTGCAGAAATGTAATGTTATCTTTTTATATAATTATCATCATTTATTTAATATACTCACAGATTATATACAAGTCTTATGTCTTTCTAACCTGGAAGTAGGAAGACTTTCTGAAAATACTCAAGCTTTGGCACCAAATTATATTGCATGGCACCAAAAGAGATTTATGGAATCAAATGAAATTTTATGGCACCACATGAGAACATATGACACCAAATGACATTTTATGGCACAAAATGAGATTGTGTGACACCAAATGACAGTGTATGGCACAAAATGAGATTGTGTGACATCAAATGACAGTGTATGGCACAAAATGAGATTGTATAGCGCAAAATGAGATTATGTGACACCAAATGACATTTTATGTCACCAAATGAAATTGTGCTGCATTAAATGAGAATGTATGGCACAAAATGAGATCGTATTGGAACCAAATAAGATTGTATGGCACAAAATGAGATTGTATTGGAACCAAATAAGATTGTATGGCACCAAATGAGATTGTGCAGCACTAAATGAGTTTGTGCAACACCAAATGAGATTGTATGGGTCAAAATAAGATTGTACGCCACCAAATGAGATTGTATGGCACCAAATGGGAATGTATGACACCAAATGAGATTGTGCTTCACTAAATGAAATTATGTGGCATCAAATTATATTATATGCCATCAAATGAGATTGTATGGCACTAAATGAGATTGCATCACACCAAATAAGATTGTGCTGCACTAAATGATATTTTATGCCACCAAATTATATTATATGGCACAAAATGAGATTGTATGGCACCAATTATGTTTGTTTGGCACCAACTGATACTGTAGCAAAAATATCATTCCTCTATACCCTTCTTGTGGGCTCAGTGCTAGAATTGATAGTAAGCCCATCTCACAAACCCAACTCTAGGAAATGAGCATGTAGTTCAATAATCAACATCGTACAAATGATGTGATTGGATGTATTAGCAGCGCCTAAAATATTCACCAATAGTAGGGAAGCTATAGAGAAAATTCTTTCATTACTAAATTATTTTATCTCTATCTATATCTATAGATTCATTCATTTTCCGTTTGCGCTGAAGTTAGCGCAGAGGTCAGATTTCTCCAATTCTGTCTGTTCAAAGCTATTCTGTGCAGTTCTTGAATAGTATGAATATTGGTTGTTTTACTTTCTCTAAGTATTGTTCTTCTGAGTGTTTCTTTTGGTCTACCACTTGCTCTTTTGCCTGTAGGTATCCATTCAAGAGATTGGTGGTGTATTCTGTTGGTGTCTGCTCGTAGGACATGTCCAATGTAGGACCACCGGCGTTTTCTAATAACATCTGTGATGAGGTGTTGATGCGTCACTTCTCTGATTTTTTTGTCCGATTTGAATTCGCTCCAGTGGCTGTTAGTTATCCTACAAAGACATTTGTTCTCGAAACTTGTTAATTTCTTTTCTGAAGATAAAGAGCTTTTCCATCTCTCACATCCATATGATAGCACCGGAATAACGCAGGAATTAAATAGGCGCATATTCGTGCGTGTGCTGATTGACTTTGACTTCCAGATATTAGACAGTCTGTTAAAGGCGCTTGATGCTAGGGCAATGCGAGTTGTAATTTCTGTCATGACATCACCATCGAGTGTTTATCTATAATTAGACTAAATTATTAGAATGGATACTCATCTAGGTATCCACACTAAAAAAATATTGTAGCAGGACAGGAGATCCCTTACAGTGGGAGAAAAAGAGATAACTTAGTCGAAGGTTAACACTCTTTTCTTTGTTTAATCCCATATTTGATAACTAATTCCAGTTTTCCAGATGTATTTGTTACTTACTTACTTATCCCATGGGTTGCGAGCTTGCACTCTTTTATTTCCTGTGCCAGGTGGGAGTAGGAATCAAGATGCATTTATTATTTACTTATCCGATTCCATGGCTTGCGAGCTTCCACTCTTTTATTTCCTGTGCCAGGTGGTAGTAGGAATCAAGATGCATTTATTATTTACTTATCCGATCACCTTAGTTGCGAGCTTCCACTCTTTTATTTCCTGTGCCAGGTTGTAGTAGGAATCCAGATAAATTTACATGTTCTTGGATCCACAATGCCAGTAGTTCTCAACTTGTTGCAATAATTATATTATTTCTGTACCCATGTACTATGTAACTAGTATTACATTATAATCATAACAAAATATAACATCTCAAATATATGTGTCCAGCAGCAAATACACAAATTTGCAGGATATCAAGAACCACTTTTGGCAGTGGTGAAATAGTGCAAACTTGTTTGATTTGGACATATAACGAGACACGATTCTCTCTCTCTCTCAAATTATTTCGCAAGGAACAGTTGAGGATGGAGGAGAAGAGGAGGACAGAGAAAATTCTGGATTGAAAATATCAAGGAATGGTCTGGGTGTGATTTTTCTACACTTCTCCGAATGACTGAGGACAGAACTGTTTGAAGGGCATTTTGTGCTGATGTATGCAGTGTAGCACCCCTACAACTCTGACGGGTTATGTGTCTTATTTTTGTTATTACTATTTATTATTATTACTAGTATTATTATTATTATCTATTTTATTATTATTTATTTTATTATTATTTTTATTATTATTATTATTATTATGAAGCTACGTCTTGCCTGCATTCCCTCAACTCTACCCTCAAAGTAAGGTCTTCAACATGGTGTCCTGTACTTTAATATTTCCAAAATACTTAATTTTTTAATCTTAATTTTCTTTAGTAGTTCTTTTTTTAATACAAAGTGTTGTTAGCACCTCTTTGTTTTCTTCTCTTTTCATGAAGTTCTCTCTATTCTTCTATATAAAAAAAAGTAAAGTAACCCATAACATTTATTAAAGCCGTACGGGTGTGAGATGTTAGCGATCTCAAATTTCAGAGGCTCTACAAATGAGGGCAGTAGCCATCTCCTCTCCCTTGCAGTCTTTACCTCCCGGATTAATCCAGTACCCATTTAAGGCTGGGTTGACCCGGGAGCCGTTGCGATCTGTAAAACATTTCCGCCTCAACTGGGGAATGAACTCAGGACCACTCATATGCAAAGCCAGTGCGCTAACCATTGCGCTAACGCGTCTCTTCTATATATTGACATCTCAAAAGCATCAATTACAAAACATGCTATATGAATAATTCCATAAAAAATAGGAATGCTAAAACATGTATGTACAGGAAGTTTGGATAGTTTATAAAAACATACATGGTATTTCAAGAAATAATATGGCACGAAACAAACCCACTGTCAGCGACAGATTGATATAATGACATATTACAATGTCATGTTTCTGCCAGCAAAGCTGCATAAGGGATGGACAGCTGGAATATAGACAATCATTCATTCATTCATTTTCCTTTTGCGCTGAGGTCAGATCTCTCCAATTCTGTACGTTCAAAGCTATTCTGTGCAGTTCTTGAATAGTATGTATATTGATTGTTTTACTTTTTCAAAGTATTGTTCTTCTGAGTGTTTCTTTTGGTCTACCCCTGGCTCTTTTTCCTGTAGGTATCCATTCAAGAGATTGGTGGTGTATTCTGTTGATGTCTATGCGTAGGACATGCCCGGTGTAGGACCACCAGCGTTTTCTGATAACATCTGTGATGAAATTTTGATGTCTCTTCTCTGATTTTATCATTCGATTTGAATTCACTCCAATGGGTGTTAGTTATCCTACGAAGAAGACAATCATCAGTTTAACATATATTAATATTTTTTTAAATCACTATAAAATGTGAACTAATTGTAAAATCCTCAGATTCATACAACTTTTGTTGTAGTATATTCAATGTTCAACACTAGAAGGGCAATGTCAATCTACATACTAAACATCAACTTACGAGAATATGAACTTAATAAAACCATCAATTTACTAACACCATCAACCTACTGAACTAATCTACTTACTAAAACCATCAACTAATTAAATATGTCAATATAAAACAAACACTTCTTTAACTTGCTGCATTCCAAAACTGTGAGAAAGCTTACTAAAAACATCAACTTACTAAAATTGTGAGACAGCTTACTAAAAACATCAACTTACTAAAATTGTGAGAAGGCTTACTAAAAAAACATCAACTTACTAAAATTGTGAGAAGGCTTACTAAAAACATCAACTTACTAAAATTGTGAGAAGGCTTACTAAAAAAACATCAACTTACTAAAATTGTGAGAAGGCTTACTAAAAAAATATCAACTTACTAAAAAAACATCAACTTACTAAAATTGTGAGAAGGCTTACTAAAAAAACATCAACTTACTAAAATTGTGAGAAGGCTTACTAAAAAAATATCAACTTACTAAAAAAACATCAACTTACTAAAATTGTGAGAAGGCTTACTAAAAAAACATCAACTTACTAAAATTGTGAGAAGGCTTACTAAAAAAACATCAACTTACTAAAATTGTGAGAAGGCTTACTAAAAACATCAACTTACTAAAATTGTGAGAAGACTTACTAAAAACACATCAACTTACTCAAACTGAATACATTTCTTAAAAACAACAACTTTTTTTAAAACTAAAGATACTAAACAACTCATTACTTCTAGCAACTATAGGTTGTTACAATCATCTCATTACTTGTAGTAACTTATACAAACCCTTTTAAATTATTGAGAACAAAATAAACATGTCACACACAAACAGAAGATTGAGAACAGAGAGAACCATGACAGAATTATTGTGTTGATGTTATATGGCAGCTATATAACCTTGAAGAGTTACAGATTTGATGATGAAGATGATAATTGAACTGATTATGTACACCTAAAATCAGAAGATTCCAGATGAGATTTGATCTTGATATAATTTATGTACATCTGCTGCGATTCACGTCATCTCGTTAATTTATCTCAATATTTGTTTCTCCCTGCAAATAATACAGATTTTGACAATCCCAGATACTTACTAATAAATATGAACACACATTTTTAATTATCTAAAATTAGGAATGCAATTGCACACTAGTGGAACAAATAAAAACATTGACCATTGCTATATGTGGAATAATGAAAAAAAAGTTCAATACAGTAAAATTAAATAAGACAAATATATCTTGAATTCTTGTGATCCACACTCATGGAATGACAAATACAAAATTTTGTAATAACAAAAAAACTATTGTAAATGTTACAATATTTTGCAACAAAAGACTATCGTAAATGTTACAAATTGTATCTAAGGACTATAGTAAAAGGTACAGAATTCTGCAATAAAGGAATATCATAAATGTTACAGCCACTTGAATACTCCCTTTAACTCCCTACCGGGAATAATACAGTAGTATGACAGTTGGTTTTTTTAATAAATGTTACAAAATTTTGTAGCAAAAAACCAACTAAAAACTATTGTAAATCTTACCAAATTTTGTAACTAAGGACTATCATAAATATTAATGAAATTTTGTACCAAAAAGTTCTCAAGGATTTGCAGAAAGGTCAGGAAACTGACCCAGACATAAACAGTCGTAAGGGCAGAGAATAAACTAGATTAGAAAGTAATGTTTCACTGGTACAGTTGGTTGCTTGAGTGGGAAGGCAATGATTTACTGGTACAGTTGGTTGCTTGAATGGGTAGACAATGATTCACTGGTACAGTTGGTTGCTTGAGTGGGAAGGCAATGATTTACTGGTACAGTTGGTTGCTTGAGTGGATAGGCAATGATTCACTGGTACAGTTGGTTGCTTGAATGGGTAGGCAATGATTCACTGGTACAGTTGGTTGCTTGAATGGGTAGACAATGATTCACTGGTACAGTTGGTTGCTTGAATGGGTAGACAATGATTCACTGGTACAGTTGGTTGCTTGAGTGGGAAGGCAATGATTTACTGGTACAGTTGGTTGCTTGAGTGGATAGGCAATGATTCACTGGTACAGTTGGTTGCTTGAATGGGTAGGCAATGATTCACTGGTACAGTTGGTTGCTTGAATGGGTAGACAATGATTCACTGGTACAGTTGGTTGCTTGAATGGGTAGGCAATGATTCACTGGTACAGTTGGTTGCTTGAATGGGTAGACAATGATTCACTGGTACAGTTGGTTGCTTGAATGGGTAGACAATGATTCACTGGTACAGTTGGTTGCTTGAATGGGTAGACAATGATTCACTGGTACAGTTGGTTGCTTGAGTGGGAAGGCAATGATTTACTGGTACAGTTGGTTGCATGAGTGGATAGGCAATGATTTACTGGTACAGTTGGTTGCTTGAGTGGATAGGCAATGATTCACTGGTACAGTTGGTTGCTTGAGTGGATAGGCAATGATTCACTGGTACAGTTGGTTGCTTGAATGGGTAGACAATGATTCACTGGTACAGTTGGTTGCTTGAGTGGGTAGGCAATGATTCACTGGTACAGTTGGTTGCATGAGTGGGTAGGCAATGATTCACTGGTACAGTAGGTTGCTTGAGTGGGTAAGCAATGAAAGTCTTCTGTTGTGATGCACAGAATTTCTACTTCATATATGACTCAATTTCAGTTATATTAGGGTGTATAACCTTAAAAAAATATGGCATGGCAAAGTTCTGGATACCCTGTCACAAACGCCTGCCAGAAATTTATGGCGAAGTTCAGGATACCTTGCCACAAACATTGGTACTATGATTGCAGTCCAACCCCAAATGAGTGCCAACCCATGTGATTATTTTCCTTGCCTGTGTTTATCAGTTTATGCTAATTATTTATTAATTTAAATATAATAATATTTAGGGTTAGGATTAGTTGTGTAAAACATAACTAACCCTCACTACTAACCTTAACAAAAAATATTCCAATTAATTATTGATTATTTATTGACATAATATTTAGATCAATTAACCACAAAATACATTAATAGGCACTAATGGGGAAAAAAACGAAAATGGGATTGGACTGCAATCATAGTACCCAAGCTCATGCCAGGACTTTAATAAAATACCTGGCATATAAACAAAGTGTGCAGAACTTATGCTCCCTTGAACATTAAAACACATATGCCCTATCATTAATATACAAATATATAAATATGAATATAATCACATAACAATTCATTTATAAATTTAATATTTTGACATATATGGCACAATGAATCAATCAGTTTTAATCATTGATTTCCTGTGGATATTTCCCACACTATGGAAATATATTTTTGAAATGTTTGTATTAATGTCTAACATAATGGAAGATTTACTACGTAATTTATAAAGAAAGCAGTCATACAATACATTCATTTCAAGATATCAAACATTATTAACTATATACCAAAAATATATCACTGGATGTTAAGGATGTCACTGGATATTTAAAAAATGTCACTGTATGTCAACAATGTCACTACATGTCACAAGATATCAATGATGTCATTGAATGTCGAAGATATCACTGGAAGTCACAGACCTTAATGAATGTCAAAGACCTTAATGAATGCCAAAGACCTTAATGAATGTCAAATTTGTCAATGAATGTCAAAGATGTCAATGAATGTCAAAGATGTCATGGATATGAAAAATGTAACTTATCTGGTACATAATATGAGATGATCTGTCAAAGCAAAAAATATTTTTATGAGATTCCATCTCGAAGATGAAAATAATTTCAGAAATTCCATCTCGAAGATGAAAATAATTTAAGAAATTCCATCTCGAAGATGAAAATAATTTAAGAAATTCCATCTCGAAGATGAAAATAATTTCAGAAATTCCATCTCGAAGATGAAAATAATTTAAGAAATTATATTTTTAAGATGAAAATAATTTAAGAAATTCCATATCGAATCTAAAAACTGTTTCTGATTCCATCTAAAAGTAAAACAAAAATATTTTGATATTTCATCTCAAAACCAAATACACTTTCAGAGATTCCATCTCAAAGCTAACAAACTGTTTCAGAGATTCCATCTCAAAGCTAACAAACTGTTTCAGAGATTCCATCTCAAAGCTAACAAACTGTTTCAGAGATTTCATATCAAAGCTAACAAACTGTTTCAGAGATTCCATATCAAAGCTAACAAACTGTTTCAGAGATTCAATCTCAAAGTTGAAATACAATTTCAGAGATTCAATCTCCAAACTAAACAACAGTTACAGTTTTCCACTTTAAAGATAAAATACAGGTTCAAAGATTCTATCTCAGAAGCAAAAAAAAAAAGGGTTTGAGATTTTCTCTATAGTAAAAATAAATTTCAAATAAGATCAAAAATGATAAAATAGTGAATGTTTCCTTAACATCAAAATATTATCAGATTCAGGTTAAAGATGTGATCTTAAAATCAAGTGATCTTCTTCTTCTTCAGCGTATTCTCAAATTCCCACTGGATTTCTCTTGTAACAGGACAATGATCCTACAAGATTTCCAGTCGGATGTAGTCCAGAGAATGGAAATGCGTTGTGTTGCCGTTTTATTTGCGCCAATGGCCCAACACATCCGTCTTCGGTGGGAATCAAGTGATCAAAACTACTATGCCATTTGTCATCCATCATATTATGCCGGCTGGATCTTCATCAATTTCAACATGAACATGTATATCAGACAAATAAAACACAGACAGACAGGTGCAACATGTACATCAGACAAATAAAACACAGACAGACAGATTACAACATGTACATCAGACAAATAAAACACAGACAGACAGATACAACATGTACATCAGACAAATAAAACACAGACAGACAGATGCAACATGTACATCAGACAAATAAAACACAGACAGACAGATACAACATGTACATCAGACAAATAAAACACAGACAGACAGATGCAACATGTACATCAGACAAATAAAACACAGACAGACAGATGCAATATTTACAGCAGATACGCATGAAACACAGACAGACACACCATGTACATCAGACATATATGAATCACAGACAGACAGATACAACATGTACATCAAACATATATGAACCACAGACAGACAGATACAACATGTACATCAAACATATATGAACCACAGACAGACAGATATACCATGTACATCAAACATATATGAACCACAGACAGACAGATACACCATGTACATCAGACATTAAAAAGAAACGAACACTGACAGAATCAAAATGTTGCCACAGGCAAGGATTCTTATCTGTCTCGACCCTTGGGTAGGTTTTCAGCCTCATTCCCCATAATTTCATTCTCTGTCAAGTCCTTTATTATTTTCTCTTGTCCATGTCTTTCCATGCTTTTCCTGTTTACCTTTCCACTGTGGGTTATTTTCTCCATAATTGTCATTGACCATCTAGTTGTATATCTAGTTATATTTTACTCTTTTTCTGAGCTTAAATCCATCTCAATTTTCTCTCCTTTATCTTGTTATCCAACAGATCTTTAGACTTTTTGTCACCATATCTCTAGTTTAACTGCAATTTTATTGTAGTTTAAGTTTAACTTTAAATTTGCCATAAATAAAACTGTTTTTAAAGCTGTTTACTGTAATGTTCATCATCATCATCAAGTGCCGTCTCCGCAACGAAGGTTGGCTGTAATGTTACTGTGATATTACTATAATGTTACTGTGATATTACTATAATGTTACTGTGATATTACTATAATTTTACTGTGATATTACTATAATGTTACTGTGATATTACTATAATGTTACTGTGATATTACTATAATGTTACTGTGATATTACTATAATGTAACTGTGATATTACTATAATGTTACTGTGATATTACTATAATTTTCTCAACAAATAAAAGAGAAATACAAACATGAAATTCCTTTTACATCTCCTGTTCACCATCAGGACATACAAACCACAAGGACACAACCAAACATGAATCCTAATGTACAGAATATTCATTCAAGCAACAATGTAAACAATACTGAAGCACGTACAACGTATTCAACACACACAACATATTCAAAACGTACAACATATTCAACACTTTCCACTACAACAAGTGGTCTTCCCCGCTGACGCTACTGCTCACACTCCGAGACCGAGATGAATGTGAAAGTCTCGGGCTAGACTCGACAAAGGTCTCATGAGACATTGCCATTTGTTCTGTAACATCTAGAAGACCTGATACCATTGCTAGATTGGCCATAGCTTCTGCGTTTGCTTCGGATGCCACTCCTGGTTGCTTTGGGTCCTTGCCAGCTATGGTCATGCGTAGATCATGTTGAATTTTCCTGTTTGGATGAAGATCATATATGCATAGTATAAGTAGTCTTGAGTTAACATTTACAAGATCTTCTTCTTCAGCGTTCATTCTCAAACTCCTGTTGGATCTCCCTTGTAGCAGGACCATGGTCCTACTAGATTTCCAGCAGGATATAGTCCAGAGAATGGAAATGCGTTGTGTCGCCGTTTTATTTGCGCCAATGGCCCGACACATCCGTCTTCGGTGGTATTTACAAGATCAAATATGCATAGTATAAGTAGTCTTGAGGACTCAAGATCAATGGGAAAATAATAAACAACATTAGATATTCAGATGACACTGTTCTTTTAGCAGAAAGTGAACATGAACTACAAAGACTAATAGATCAAGTCAATAAATCAAGTAATGAATATGGACTGGATATAAACATTCAAAAAACAAAAACCATGATAATCAGCAAAGACACAGAAGAACAGGAGGTAAACATAAACATACAGGGAGAGAAACTACAACAAGTAAAACAGTATCAATATCTTGGACACATAGTCACAAATGATGGCAGATGTGAAACAGAAGTTAAAAGGAGAATAGGAATGGCTAAAAGTACCTTCAATGACATGAGGAAATTATTAATATCTAAACAAATTACAAACAAGTTAAAAATGAGAATTATAAAATGCTACATCTATTCCATATTAATGTATGGCTCAGAAACATGGACACTAAATAAACAATTAGAAGACAAAATTGATGCCTTTGAGATGTGGGTATATAGAAGAATAGGGAGAACATCATGGAAAGAGAAGAAAACAAATAAAGAGGTGCTAAAGACACTTAATATGAAGAAAGAACTACTAAGAGAAATAAAGATCAGGCAAATAAAATACTTTGGACACATTAAAAGACATGACACCCTATTGAAGACCATACTTGAGGGTAAAGTCAAAGGGAAGCGAGCAAGAGGTAGGCAGAGATACAAGTGGGAGAGTAACATTACACGATGGACAGGTTACAGTCTAGCAGAGTGCACCACCAAGACAAGAGACAGGAGATGTTGGAGATCCGTTGCAGCCAACCTTCGTTGCGGAGACGGCATTTAATGATGATGATGTGTTAACATTTACAAGATCAAATATGCATAGTCCACCTAGACCTCGGTCATCTCCTACCACTTGCATGGCAGCCCATGTTGCTATTCTTTACTCATTTTCAGGCCTCATCATCATCAAGTGTCATCTCCACAATGAAAGTTGGCTGCAATGGATCTCCAACATCTCTCATGCCTTGGTGGTGCACTCTGCTAGACTAATCTGCCCATCTCATGATATTTCCCTCCCACTTGTATCTTTGCCTACCTCTTGCTCACATCTTCTCAACTCAAGTAAGGTCTTCAACAAGGTCTTTTAATACGTTCAAAATACTTTATTTGTTTGATTTTTCTTTCCATTTAATAGTTTTTTTTTATAAGAAGTATTGTTAGAACCTCTTTATTCATTTTATTTTCTTTCCATAAAGTTCTGCCGATTCGTGTATATCCTATCCTATAATTCTGCAACCTGTCAGGGTCATAGGGTTACCACATTGGACTCTTTAGCACACAGAGTCAGGATAGTAGGGGTACCACATTGGACTCTTCAGCACACAGAGTCAGGATAGTAGGGGTACCACATTGAACTCTTCAGCACACAGAGTCCTCTAGCGATTTATATTTTTAACAATGTGGATGATTAAGATAAAACCTTGTCTTATCCAGTCCTTGATGTTGTCTGTCTTATATATATATATATATATATATATATATATCCACATCTCAAATGCATCAATTCTGTCTTCTAGTTGGCCGTTCATTATCCATGTTTTAACCTAGCACCACGCAGATGCACTGACATCAAAATAGTTCCCACATGATCATTACAGCAACCATTTCACTAACAGTACATACTGAAAGCAGAACCACAAATTACCGTATCTTTTCTTTGCTGTTGGCAATCTGGCTGTAGATAATTTGTGCATCTACATCTGGATCCAGTGGATCTTGCCAGTCCCCGATGACAACTCCATGGTAGGTTGGGCTACAACCTGGAGCTGTGGAACAAACATTAAACAATATGAGCACAGTGGGTCTTGTCAGTCCCCGATGACAACTCCATGGTAGGTTGGGCTACAACCTGGAGCTGTGGAACAAACATTAAACAATATGAGCACAGTGGGTCTTGTCAGTCCCCGATGACAACTCCATGGTAGGTTGGGCTACAACCTGGAGCTGTGGAACAAACATTAAACATAATATGAGCACAGTGGGTCTTGTCAGTCCCCGATGACAACTCCATGGTAGGTTGGGCTACAACCTGGAGCTGTGGAACAAACATTAAACATAATATGAGCACAGTGGATCTTGCCAGTCCCCGATGACAACCCCATGGTAGGTTGGGCTACAACCTGGAGCTGTGGAACAAACATTAAACATAATATGAGCACAGTGGATCTTGCCAGTCCCCGATGACAACCCCATGGTAGGTTGGGCTACAACCTGGAGCTGTGGAACAAACATTACACATAATATGAGCACAGTGGATCTTGCCAGTCCCCGATGACAACCCCATGGTAGGTTGGGCTACAACCTGGAGCTGTGGAACAAACATTACACATAATATGAGCACAGTGGATCTTGCCAGTCCCCGATGACAACCCCATGGTAGGTTGGGCTACAACCTGGAGCTGTGGAACAAACATTACACATAATATGAGCACAGTGGATCTTGCCAGTCCCCGATGACAACCCCATGGTAGGTTGGGCTACAGCCTGGAGCTGTGGAACAAACATTACACATAATATGAGCACAGTGGGTCTTGTCAGTCTTCGATTGCAACCCTATAATAAAAAGGTCACGATAAATTGAGTTATGAACCAGCGTCAAAGCACACAGTTACTCGTATGTGCTCAACTGCAAAGTCAGTGGTTGACCGGAAACTGCCTGATTAGTTTCGCCTACTGTATTTTCTTAGTAGTGCTAACATGAGTCCTAGTGACCTACTTCAAGGTGGCTGGGTGAACCATGGGAGCAATTTTTAATTCTTTTCTTCTTATTCTTCATCGTTCATTCTCAAACTCCTGCTGGATCTTTCTTGAAGCAAAATCAAAGTCCTACTAGATTTTCAGCAGAATGTAGTCCAGAAAATGGAAATGCGTATTGTTGCCTTTTAATTTGCATCAATGGCCCGACACATCCGTCTTTGGCCGAATAGTTTTATTCACACCACAAAATAACGAGTGGACTCACAACCCTGGTTTTCAGGTCAGCAATTAAATGAATTAACATTACACTATCATAGTTGCCACATTATGGTAAGTTTTGACTATAACCTGGGTCTGTGTAACAAACATAAACATAATTACCTCCCATAGAAAAAGCTTTTGTACATCAATAATGGCTCAAAAACTAGCGCCCAGCGGCAACAGAGATCATAGATAATAAACAAAGAAACAGATAGGATATATATCTTGACAAGCACTAAATTAGAACCCACAGGCAAGAGGTGAGAACCCTTGAGCTCATATTATGTTTAGCATCTAAAGAATACTTGGTAACGCCCAATAGGAAGAAGAGGTTAGATCAATTTGGGAGTCAAATGGTTCTGTCACCTTATGAGAATGAACCCAAACCAAATACCAATACGAGCATATAACACAAGAATATCTGGATATAAAGTCAAAGGTAGACCAAGAAAACGGTGGATAGAAAACATCAAGATAACCTTGGAAAAACATGGATTCAACGCAATCAAGGCAACACATCAGGTCTTGGAATGACAACTAAAGCTGCCACCACTATGCTTAACGACAAGCGTGAATACAATGAACCATCATCCACCTGGGGAAAGACAATCGACAATAGTTGAGGAAGTGACTGGTATTTGAATACTCCACATTCACATGGATAATTCCGTGGTAATGTCTGTTCTAAATGATATCAAAATGTTTAAATCTTCTTCGTCTTCAGAGTTCATTCTCAAACTCCTGTTGGATCTCTCTTGCAGCAGGACAATGGTCCTAGATTTCCACCAGGACATAGTCCAGAGAATATAAATGCATTGTGTTGCTGTTTTATTCATGTCATTAGCTCAACACATCCGTCTTCGGCAGCAAAATGTTTATATAAAATATAGTATTAATAATCTAGCCTTTAATTTTAACAGAAATAGCACAGAGTTTCAGTTTTTGTTACTCTCTACCTCCCCTCTCTCACTCTCTCTACAAAATTTACCTCTTATGGTGAGGCACACTCCTTTTAATCACTGATATTAATCCAATTTAGTTATATCAAAACTATTAACCCTCCGACAACGTATTTATTTCTGGAAGTTTGGTTTTAAAATAATGTATTTCAATGCCAGGCACGTAATCGCTATTATCATCAGATTCCCATTCAATGTCATTTCTGTCCTTCAAATTCATGTTGCTAATTGAAGCCTTAAATTTCTGAAAATAAACACCTTAAATACACATATTCATCCTCAGTTATTTATTACAGCAGTGAATACAACACAAGAAACGCAAACCAAATATTTTATTACTAGTGAACAAAGCACTCTGCACACGTCCTCATAGACAAATTTTGCGCGCGAATTCCTTTCACAAGCGATAACACGTGATATCTAGCGGGAAATTTAAAAACTATATCAATTTAAATGGCAGGTCTAGCTTGAACAGGGAAATCGCGGGATAGCAATGCAAAGAAACAAAAATAATTGCGAGCACGAAGAAATCGCGGGATAGCAATGCAAAGAAACAAAAATAATTGCGAGCACGTGGAAATCGCGGGATGCGCAAAATTAAGCCAGTAAGTGCTGAACGGGGAAATCGCAGGATACCCAGTCGGAGGGTTAACCATAAAAAAATAATGGAGCTCACAGTTCTGGTAAACCAGAGAAGTATAGAAATGAGGGTTCTTGTTTGGAACCTGTGTCCCCCTATTTGTTTATTTCCCTTGGCTATGTTTATAAGTTTATGTTTATCATTTATTAATTTAAATATAAATTTATTTAGGGTTAGGGTTAGTTATGTTTTAGTTATGTAAAACATAACGAACCCTAACCCTAAATAAATTTATGTTTTATTAATTATTGAATAATTATTGATATAATATTTAGATTAATTTATCCTAATATAAGCAAAGAAATACGGATTCCAAGCAAGAACCACACAACCGAAACGGGGGGTAAAAAAACTACAAGCATTGTGTATGTATGCTCACATACATATATTTTTTTTATAAGGGAGACAATCACCTGTGTCTTGCTCCTTCCGACAACAGTTCCATTTATCTCCCTTAAACACTCCTGGATGGAATGTTTCTATGCGACAAACATTATACTTGCATGTCTTTCTGATGGCAGATATCCAAGCCGTCAGTTCATTCACATCCTAGAAACATAAAAACAGAAAGATCTGTCAACAGACAAATAGGTTGGCTTCTTCTGTCAACAGAAAAATAAGTCCGCTTCTTCTGTCAACAGACAAATATGTCTGCTTATTCTGTCAACAGACAAATAGGTCTGTTTCTTCTGTCAACAAACAAATAGGTCTGTTTCTTCTGTCAACAAATATGTCTGCTTCTTCTGTCAACAAACAAATATGTCTGCTTCTTCTGTCAACAAACAAATATGTCTGCTTCTTCTGTCAACAAACAAATAGGTCTGCTTCTTCTATCAACAAACAAATTTGTCTGCTTCTTCTGTGAACAGACAAATAGGTCTGTTTCTTCTGTGTTTACCAGAAAGGGGCCTGACTTATAATAATTCATTTTCCAACAAGATTGCTGATATAGGCCTCTCAGTCTGATATTTGTTTTCAGAATAATACAAATGTGTGTTTCATGTTTTGTCTTTCCTCCTCAATTTCTAGTCACTTAGCCAGATTGCAGTGATAGAGCTTATTACCAGGGTCACTGCTTGGAGTAATGATACTGCTTAGCTTTAATCATGCTGACACTGACCTCCCATTGTTTTAACTGCTAGATAAGACTCACTTTCAGTAAGTTACATAATACTATGTGAGGGGTGGCCAAGTGTTAGAGCATTGGTCTCACAACCGTGAGGTCCAGAGTTCATCTTTTAGTAAGGACTGGTTTCTTTTAGAATGTCAAAGGGTAAATTAAAAAACCCACCATGTGCATTATGTTGTGACTGTAAAGGCATGCAGACTTAAGATTTATCAACCGTAATTCTTGAAAATCCAAGCAAACAAATCAATGGGTACTTGTAACTAATGTAGTATTTTATTTATTATCTCCCCAATGGCTGTAGTTTGGTTTTAGATGAATGTTAGAAATCCTTTTTCTGGTGAATGTAAGGGAAGCCAAGTAAACTGGTCCAAACCCTAACTATTTCCTGCAGACAACGGCAATACTTGCATCTTTCATAGTTATTCATCATCAGGAACAGCAACCTAACATGCACCATTTTGAATACAAATCCCGCCGAAGACGGATGTGTCGGGCCATTGGCGCAAATAAAACGGCGACACAACGCATTTCCATTCTCTGGACTATATCCTGCTGGAAATCTAAAAGGGCCATTGTCCTACTGCAATAGAGATCCAGCAGGAGTTTGAGAATGAACGCTGAAGAAGAAGAATACAAATGAAACATGTAGAACATCCCTTTCATGAAGAAATTTAACACTTCATTTTATCTCGTACATGTTCCAACAGTTCTTGAACAATCATTGCTGTCATGTACCACAGACAGAGATGTAGGTTGACAGGACATGTAGGTTGACAGGACATATAGGTTGACAGGACATGTAGGTTGACAGGACATGTAGGTTGACAGGACATATAGGTTGACAGGACATATAGGTTGACAGGACATATAGGTTGACAGGACATGTAGGTTGACAGGACATGTAGGTTGACAGGACATGTAGGTTGACAGAACATGTAGGTTGACAGGACATGTAGGTTGACAAGAAATCATGTCTTACTATCTGGCAGTAATCTATGAAAAGGGGAGCTAACTATATGAGGCTTATTTGATGACTAGTACCAATTAATATTACAAATGCTAGTTCTTATACTCAATTACATACATCAGATTTGATAACTCAACTGTATACACCAGATATGATAACTCTGATAACTCAACTGCATACATCAGATATGATAACTCTACTACATACTCCAGATATGATAACTCTACTACATACACCAGATATGATAACTCTACTACATTCACCAGATATGATAACTCTACTACATACACCAGATATGATAACTCTACTACATTCACCAGATATGATAACTCTACTACATACACCAGATTTGATAACTCTACTACATACACCAGATTTGATAACTCTACTACATACACCAGATTTGATAACTCTACTACATACCTCAGATATTATAACTAAACTACATACCTCAGATATTATAACTAAACTACATACCTCAGATATTATAGCTAAACTACATACCTCAGATATTATAACTCAACTGCATACCTCAGATATTATAACTCAACTGCATACCTCAGATATTATAACTCAACTGCATACCTCACATATGATAACTCAATCACAAACCCCAGTACCTCAGATATGATATATAAGTCTAACCTTGGCCTGGAAATATATAATAGCTGTGTTCTCATCTGATGTCTTGTGGATTATCTGACCCATGTTTGACTTTCCTAGAGCTCCATAGTCCAGCTTTTCTACAGCACAAATATTTTCAACCATCACCATTGTATCCTCCTGGGTATTTCAAAATATGTTACAGCAGATATTGAAATATTACAGCAGACATGGAAATATTACAGCAGACATTGAAATATTACAGCAGACATTGAAATATTACACCAGACATTGAAATATTACAGCAGACATGAAAATATTACACCAGACATGGAAATATATTGCACTAGACATGGCAATATATTACACTAGAAATGGCAATATATTACACTCGACATTGCAATATATTACACTAGATATTGCAATATATTACACTAGAAATGGCAATATATTACACTAGACATGGAAATATATTACACTAGACATGGAAATATATTACACTAGACATGGAAATATATTACACTCGACATTGCAATATATTACACTAGAAATGGCAATATATTACACTCGACATTGCAATATATTACACTAGATATTGCAATATATTACACTAGAAATGGCAATATATTACACTAGACATGGAAATATATTACACTAGACATGGAAATATATTACACTAGACATGGAAATATATTACACTCGACATTGCAATATATTACACTAGAAATGGCAATATATTACACTCGACATTGCAATATATTACACTAGATATTGCAATATATTACACTAGACATGGAAATATATTACACTAGACATGGCAATATATTACACTAGACATGGAAATATAGTACAGCAGACATGGAAATATTACAGCAGACAAGGAAACGTTACAGAAGAAATGGAAATATATTACAGCATTGTGTACATGTGGACAGGCAACACAGAGTACCAAACATGTACTTCAAGAGTGTTCTGAGCATGAAACGCTGAGGCATACATATTGGCCAAAGGAAACAACACTGGAATCAAAACTCTATGGGACACTGTATGAACTACAAAAGACAGTGAGTTTTATTAAGGAGACAGAATTACAGATATAGACATGTTTCAAGTGAACGAAAGAAGAAGAATTACAGCAGAAATGGAAATATATTACAGCAGACATTACATCAGACAAGGAAATATTACAGCAGACATGGAAATATTATAGAAGACATGGACATAGAATATATTGTCAACAGACATGGAAATATGATATCTTAACAACAGACATGGAAATATGATATCTTAACAACAGACAAGAAAATATGATATCTTAACAACAGACATGAAAATATGATATCTTAACAACAGACATGAAAATATGATATCTTAACAACAGACATGGAAATATGATATCTTAACAACAGGCATGGAAATATGATATCTTAACAACAGACATGGAAATATGATATCTTAACAACAGACATGAAAATATGATATCTTAACAACAGACATGAAAATATGATATCTTAACAACAGGCATGACATAACATATGCAGACAGACAGCATACATAGAAACAGCATAGAGTAACAGAAAGTGTACATAGAAAAATAAAGCACAAGGTGACATAATAAACAGACACAAGGCAAGAATAATGTATCAGAGAAGCAACAATAAAAAAACTAGACATAGTTACTCATGTCCTCATCAACAAAACAACAAGATACTCATGTCCGCATCAAACAAAACCAAAAAGATACATCCTTATCAAATAAACCAACAAGATACTCATGTCCTCATCAAATAAACCAACAAGATACTCACATCCTCATCAACAAAACAACAAGATACTCACAACCTCATCAACAAAACAACAAGATACTCACAACCTCATCAACAAAACAACAAGATACTCACAACCTCATCAACAAAACAACAAGATACTCACAACCTCATCAACAAAACAACAAGATACTCACAACCTCATCAACAAAACAACAAGATACTCACAACCTCATCAACAAAACAACAAGATACTCACAACCTCATCAACAAAACAACAAGATACTCACAACCTCATCAACAAAACAACAAGGTACTTACATCCTCTGGAGTTTTCCTGTAACACAACATGACTCGAGTGAGGTAGAAATAGCATTTTTTCAGAACTATAGGACGGAACAACCGTCTACAGTGGTAGTGACACTTATAGAGATGACCTTGAATAAGGACAGTCTCATTGCTCTGCTGTCTCACAAGATACCGGTGGGATGCTACCAGAAGGACAGATGTAATGGTCAGAATTTATGTTTGAAAGTTTTTACTTTTGCTCTTTATGGAAACTCACCTCTTTGTTGTGGTCTGATGTGGCTTATGAGGACTATGGTTCTACTTTTTCATTGTTCTGGTGTTGTTAATATAAATTAAGAATCATCAATAAATTATAGAAAATCTCAAAGAGCAGTAGATGTGATTTGAACCAGGTCTGTTTAACTGGCACTTATTTGCCACGCAATTTGAGTCAAGAACACGTTTTCCATATCTGATAAATAAGCAGAGAATTGGATTCCAGCGCTCCTACCACTGAATGAAGCACTTCTGGTAGACATATTTCTGAATAGCCCTAATTTTTCTAATCAAGTTATCTTGAATCTCATCAATGTCACCAAATCTGTGATAATTAAATGTTCCGTTAAATTGTACAATCAATAATTGATAAGACTTTTGCGAAACTGTATATAAATAGTACTTATATAGAACAAGATTATTGTAGTTTCACGATCACCAACAGACTATCAGACTATGTGATGTACATATATATATATATATATATATATATATATATATATATAGGTAAACATACAAATAACAATATACAAGACATTACCAATGTTTCAACCGTAAGGTCTTTTTCAAGAATAGACAAAACAAACAGTGAACAAATGATAAATTCAAGAAGGAAGCAAGAGGGGATAAATGAAAATAATTCTTATAGTTAATGGGAATTGAACCAGGTCCATTTTAGCAGCAATGAATCGCCTTATAACTCAAGTAAACAGGTTTTCCGCTATGAGATGTGGTTGGTCAAGTATGGAAAACCTGTTTATTTAAGTTGCAAAGGTGATTCAGTGCTGCTAGAATGTACCTGGTTCCATTCTCATCAGCTGTAAGAACAAATAATAAATTCAGTAAAAACAATGGTACTATCATAGGGGCACTAGAACGCAGAAATTAAATTGTATGACGTGCAAAGTGACATACACGCACACAAGTTATCATGAAAGCATGATAGTCATCATGGTGCCCTTGATATCCAGGTCACTGCCATCAGATACTGCACCACTGATGACAGATTCAGATACCCCCTTTGAAAATTAGTTTATTTTCGAGTTTGTTAAGATTTGGTAAGTTTACTCTCAGACTTTAGGCCATAATTCTGATCATTCATTATTTAAATTTTGGTTGATGTGGTCCTCGTTTTATTGCTGTCCATGTTTTTATTGCTGTCCATGTTTTATTGCTGTCCATGTGATTTTCAGGATAATTATTTCATCATGTTATCATGTACAGTTTACTTTTTTTAAAGAACCAGTTTCCATGACAACTTGTGAACATTGTCACCTTGGACGTCATACTATTTAATGTCTGTGTTCTAGTGCCATTGTTTTTATTGTTTGTTCACTTGTTTGCTGTATACATCAAATATTTTGGACACATTAAAAGACATGACACCTTGCTGAAGATCTTACATGAGGGTAAAGTTAAAAGGAAGCAAGCATATGAAAGCAAGCTAGAGGCATGCAGAAATACATCACAAAATGGGCAGGTTACAGTCTAGCAGATTGCACTACCAAAACAAGAGACTGTTGGAGGTCTATTGCAGCCAATTTTAGTTGCAGAAACGGCACTTGTTAATAATGATGTGTATAATCTTGAACAAGACCTTACGGCTGAAATGTTGAAAATGTCGTATATTGTTATTTGTCTGTTTTCATATATATATATATCACAGTCCGAGAGTCTGTTGGTCATCGCAAAATTACAAAAATCTTGTGTTCTACTATTATTCTTATGTCAATATCAGCAGTGCTGGGCCTACCAAGTGCATAACTGTGGTACAATGTAACTTGTGGCACAATGTAACTTGTGGCACAATGTAACTTGTGGCACAATGTAACTTGTGGCACAATGTAACTAAGCGTCCGGCGGAAATCGCATGAATCTTCGTATAGATTATTATGAAGTGAAAGCAAGAAGAAGAAGTACTATTCTTAAATTGTAGGAACAAGAAAACGTCATACAGGTTAAGCTCAGATGAGTATGGACACTGTGAGAATGGTGTGTTTCATCCTAAATGTGTAATGATGTGCACAATCCAATTGCCCATGCACCAGTTCTCAGTGCGATGTCTGCACACAGCGGTGCACATCTTCAGTTACCTTTTTATGATACATACCAATTGATATTTCAACTCTCTCTACAACTTCTCTTACAGACGGACATTTGTCAGAAGAGTGTATGATTTCTTGTACATGGTCTCGTACAAGGTGCTGGTCATTTCAAACTTCTCGTACAAGGTGCTGGTCATTTCAAACTTCTCGTACAAGGTGCTGGTCATTTCAAACTTCTCATACAAGGTGCTGGTCATTTCAAACTTCTCATACAAGGTGCTGGTCATTTCAAACTTCTCGTACAAGGTGCTGGTCATTTCAAACTTCTCGTACAAGGTGCTGGTCATTTCAAACTATCTGCATTCATTATTGAAATGGAAATATCCCTTAAATGTTGCAGATCTACTTAGACAGGACTCTCCTAAAGCTTTTTTTCTACTTTCATTCTCAAACTCCTGCAGATTAGCAGGATGTAGTCAGAAGAATAGAATATACTGTGTCATAGTTTACAGCTTAGCTGCAATATCTGCACCTTTTGACCTGATACAATTTAGCATGGCTTTTGGGCCAATTTGATTTATATGGGATGGAACAGCTAACTTGAGCCCATAAAATCCTTAATTGTCTCTTATGCTATGCATGAAAGTAAATAGTATTGATATTCTTGGCTCCCCTTTCAGGCCACATCAACACATGGATGGAAATCCAATTTCAGTATTTCAATAGTTTTGAAACAAATTTCTCCAAGCAGAAATCAATTCACACACATTACCACAGATTAGCATCTATTTTTTAAATGTGACAAACTAGGTCACCTTCACATATAGAAACAAAAACAAAGCATGCTCAAGTTATATACTTCTGGTTGCATACACAAATTAGCACAAGGTCTTCTTCTTCAGCGTTCATTCTCAAACTCCTGCTGGATCTCTCTTGTAACAGAACCATTGTCATACTAGATTTCCAGCAGGATGCAGTCTAGAGAATGGAAATGTATTGTGTCACTGCTTTATTTGTGCCAATGGTCTGACACATCCATCTTCAGTGGTTGGAAAATACTAATTTAACAACCCTCATAGCTACAATAATATATATTCCCTCCACTCATGTATCCTTCCATCACATATTCAACCTATTCTAACTTCTCTCACCCATTCAACAAATTCTGACTTCTCTCACCCATTCAACAAATTCTGACTTCTCTCACCCATTCAACAAATTCTGACTTCTCTCACCCATTATACAAATTCTGACTTCCCTCATCTATTCTATAATTACTGAAACATCATTTCTACTGTTTTATCCACATTATCTAAGCAATTTCTTAAAAACTTACCAGAGAAATCCCCAACGTCTACTACTGCATCGAGATATTCCTTAACTTCTTTAATCTTCTGCGTGATCAGCGGTGTGAGCGGCTCCATCCAGATTTCCTTGCCATGTTGTCCTGGAGTCAAGTTACCAATACTCTGAACAATCTGCAAACATTGTACCATAATTTCTAATATCAGCAATCAATAAATATCTTCTTCTTCTGCGTTCGCTCTCTGATAACCAACACAAATGTTTGTATGATTTCTGCCAAGAAACGTTGAATATGTTGTGTTGCTGGTCTGATATGGTTGGTTGGTTGCTGATCCAGTGGTCCATGGGCTCATGCCCTTTGACCTAATGCCATTAAAATGGCATAATATTGCTGGGAAGTCTGTGGATTTTTGACCCACCACGGGACAGAGCCAGAGAATAACTATCACACCTACAGGAAGGTAGGTTTCAATGTACTGCTCCTCGCCACTGCAGCCAAGATAGGGTACACTGTGCTCATTCCCCACCACCAATTGACTACTGGTTATGCCGAACTTCTCTATAGCTCCAGGCATGCAACCAAATGTTCAAATCAAAAGGATTGTCACTTCCTGAGTCACTGTTCCTCTATGATGGGCCTCAGCCATAGGAAAAAACAGTGCTGTCAGTTTCCTCCTCCCCAGTGCTGCGCAGTACATCTCTAGCTCATTCCCAATAACAGAGGGTGCATACATATATTCAAATAACAAAGCATACAAAAAACCAATGCAACAACAAAATAAAGACTACATTCCCAGCTACTCAATGAGCACAACCAGAAACACATAAATGCATTTGTGAATATTGTCTAACAAGTAGTTTTCCTTATTCGAACCTGATGCATATCGGGGGGGGGGGGGGGGGGATACATGTTAGACCCACATTTTAACTTGCCAATTGCATTCCAATGGATAATGTGGTCAACATTACACCCTCACTTTCCCAGAAGATCTGGAACCCAGGAGGCATAGATAATTTTAAAATATTTCCAGTTTAACTAGGAATTGAACCTGGAATCATCCTACTAGGAAGCCATTGCACTAATTACTGAGCTACTCAAACCCCACAGTTTGATGCTGCAGGAACGTACAAATTATCAGGAGTGGCATTCATTTTCATGTCATTCAGGTTAGTTTTAGCCATCAGACAGGGACATTTTACTCAGTGAAGATATGATCTATTTACAGGCACATTTTACTCAGTGAAGACATGATCTTTTTACAGGCACATTTTACTCAGTGAAGACATTGTCTATTTACAGGCACATTTTACTCAGTGAAGACATTGTCTATTTACAGGCACATTTTACTCAGTGAAGACATGCTATCTAGTTGTGTTGCGTGATACCATGGTTGCTGGTGCACCTTCTAGCCTGGTATCTATGACTTCAGCACTTGTGCTTGCTTGGGGGAGGAGAGGACTAGAGTCTGCTCGGTGTAGGGGAAGGCCTGACTAATCTTTCAGCTTCTGGACTAATCCCCATCTCCACTTAAACTAATCCCCCATCTCCACTTAAACTAATCCCCATCTCCACTTAAACTAATCCCCATCTCCACTTAAACTAACCCCCATGCACACTTAAAGGAGTTGGCCTTGATCGGGATATTCCAAAGAATAATTTAGGAATTCTGTCTTTGCCTACACTATTCTGTTACTTATTGCAGATATACTGAAGCAAAAAAGCTCTTGGTTATGACAAGACTTGAGCAAAAATCAGAGAAACTTTGGATGTGTCCAGATGTACTCAAGTAAAAATCAGAGCAACTATGGATGTGTCCAGATGTACTCAAGTAAAAAACATAGCAATTATGGATGTGTCCGGATGTACTCAAGTAAAAAACATAGCAACTATGGATGTGTCCAGATGTCATCATCATCATCAGGTGCCATGCCGGGTGGCGTAGGCGGTCATGGCTCTCCACAGCTCTCTGTCCACAGTATTATGTATCAAAGTCGTTGTTGTTTCTTTGCCGTGCCAGGTTGTCAAACTGTCTAATATTTTCTCACGTTGTCGCCCTCTGTCTCTGGTGCCTTCAATCTTGCCTGTTGTGATTATGTTCTCTAAACCTGCCTGTCTCATGAAGTGGCCAAAAAAAGAAGATTGCCTTTTTCTTATATTGTTGATTAAGGTCCGTTTCGCATTTAACTCTTTTAACACCTCTACATTAGTCTTTTAACACCTCTACATTAGTCCAGATGTACTCAAGTAAAAAAACAGAGCTACTATGGATGTGTCCAGATGTACTCAAGTAAAAAACATAGCAACTATGGATGTGTCCGGATGTACTCAAGTAAAAAACATAGCAACTATGGATGTGTCCAGATGTACTCAAGTAAAAATCAGAGCAACTATGGATGTGTCCAGATGTACTCAAGTAAAAAAACAGAGCTACTATGGATGTGTCCAGATGTACTCAAGTAAAAAACATAGCAACTATGGATGTGTCTGGATGTACTCAAGTAAAAAACATAGCAACTATGGATGTGTCCAGATGTACTCAAGTAAAAAAACATAGCAACTATGGATGTGTCCAGATGTACTCAAGTAAAAAAAACAGAGCAACTATGGATGTGTCCAGATGTACTCAAGTAAAAATACATAGCAACTATGGATGTGTCCGGATGTACTCAAGTAAAAAACATAGCAACTATGGATGTGTCCAGATGTACTCAAGTAAAAAAACAGAGCAACTATGGATGTGTCCAGATGTACTCAAGTAAAAAAACAGAGCAACTATGGATGTGTCCCAAGTGCAATGGTAATGATAATCTAACAGCTCAATTGTTTATTATTTTTCCCCAGGTAAATGATGATTGATAATATCCACACCTGTCATTAAGCATAGAGGTGAAGCTCAGTTGTCGTTCAAAGACCAGATATGTTGCCTTGATTATGTTGAGACCATGTTTTTTCAAAATTATCTTGATGTCTCTGATCCATCATTTTCTTGGTCTACCTCTGGCTCTAAAGATAGGTCCCATGGCATCTGCCGTCGGGGATGAAGATAACTCTTCATGTACTAAGCCGCAGCAACTATTAGGTGGGGTGGCCAGTTCCCTTCTTTGCTGTTTTTTTTTTACCTTCCCTAACTCATGCGTCAGGTACTCATTTACAGCTGAGTCGACTGGAGGAGTGGTCGTGTCAAGTGAGAAATCACAACCCGGATTTTTTTTTATGTCCGGACGTGGTTTCGAACCTGGCACGCTGTAACCAGATGATAGCAAGCAAGCTCACTATCCACTAGGCTACCGCGCTCCTCACCTCTGACTCTATATCCAGATATTCTTTTGTTATATGCTCTTAAATGCTAACTAAGTAATCAAGGTAAATGTGTGTATCTTACCTTAGCAAGCAAGGTGAATGTACGTACAACTTTACTGTTGGGATGCTGATCACTCAAGGAAAACAGTTTTGGAGACATGACAGCCGGTGCAAAGAACCGTAGAAAAATGAAACCACTCACTGCAGTATAGGGAACATCCTTTGAAATTACAATAAAACATTAAAGTTTCACTAAACAATAACATTAGGGTACAGTGAGATTTTACTAAAATAACAAGAGGGTACAGTGATATTTTACTTAAATAACATTAGGGTACAGTGAGATTTTACTTAAATAACATTAGGGTACAGTGAGATTTTACTAAATAACAAGAGGGTACAGTGATATTTTACTTAAATAACATTAGGGTACAGTGAGATTTTACTAAAATAACAAGAGGGTACAGTGATATTTTACTTAAATAACATTAGGGTACAGTGAGATTTTACTTAAATAACATTAGGGTACAGTGAGATTTTACTAAATAACAAGAGGGTACAGTGATATTTTACTTAAATAACATTAGGGTACAGTGAGATTTTACTTAAATAATGAGAGGGTACAGTGAGATTTTACTTAAATAATGAGAGAGTACAGTGAGATTTTACTTAAATAATAAGATAGTACAATGAAATGTTACTTAAATAACATGAGCGAGTGGTGAGATTTTACTTAAATAACAAGAGGCTACAGTAATATTTTATACAAATAACAAGAGGCTACAGTAATATTTTATACAAATAACAAGAGCACAGTGAGATTTTATACAAATAACAATGTGAGGGCACTATACCTCATAGACCTCCTCTGGCCACTTCTCTTTAACTCTTATCTGAATATTCCTTAACACTCGTCGCAGCACTTGAGGGCAGTAAGTCACAGATCCTACAATACTGTTGATTATATGGCAGATATAGTCTTCTATTGTTTCAAGGCTGTGACTAACAAAACTTTCCTCTGACTCTCTGTGCAGACTGTGACGTCGGCTGATGTGACAGACATTCAACGTATCAAACACTTCAGTTCACAATGTATTTAAGTAAATTTGGTCATATATATATATATATATATATATATATATATATATATATATAATATATATATATATATATATATATATATATATATATATATATATATATGACCAAACTATAAATATGTATAAATATATATAATATTTAATATAAAATATTATAATATATATATGGTTCTTGTATCCAATTATTTCCCTTGGTTATGTTTATCAGTTTATGTTTATCATTTGTTAATTTACATATAAATTTATTTAGGGTTAGGGTTAGGGTTAGTTATGTAAAACAAATTACTGGCCTTTTGGTTGAAATGTCAATTTTTGTGTGCTATCATCAGCATTCATTTTCAAACTCCTGCTGGATCTCTTTTGTAGCAGGACCATAATCCATTCTAGCAGGATGTAGTCCAGAGAATGGAAATGCGTTGTCGTCGTTTTATTTGTGCCAATGGCCCGACATATCCATCTTTGGTGGGTGTGTGATATCATGTGCATTTCCAATTATTAGAAATAACTTCAGGCCACTGCAGACTGTTGGGTCACCTTTACCGATTGAGGATCTCATACACAGATGAATGTCCATGTGGCTCCAGAACCCAGACTTCAGGACTGTTCAACATACAAAGAGCAGAGACAGAAGACCTGGCCAGAGTATACAGACTTGAGGCAAAAGCTATGGGGCAGCCGCTCTGACCATGAGAAGACGGTGGACTTCATCTTGACGACGGGCCTGACAATATAACATGACCGCAGTTGCTGAACACAGAAGAATAAGAAATAACCTGGCCATCATGGCAGTTACAAATATATAAATATTTGAGTCTAGCCAAAGCCAGCTTCTAAGACAGGTCTAGCAAGTCGATCAATTAATCAATCAATAAACCCGTAACCCTTCAGGATCGTAGGGGTACCACATTGGATGCTTCAGCACACAGAGTCCTCCAGCTAATTCTATTCTCAGCGATGTGGATGAATGTGGAAATATCTTGTCCTGTCCATTCCTTGATGTTGTCTGTCCCTGCCAAGGAATTGACAGTACAAGATATTACCACATTTGCGCTGAAGCAGCAAGCTGAAAGGAGTCCCTGATTTGCTGAGTTCTGACAACAGGAGCTAAGTCTAGATACTGTGTGAACTTTTTTGTGATTATTCAATAGAACACAGACTTTGGCTCCCCAGCACTATACAGCGCAAGTAACTGAGACAGGACAAGACAAGAAACACTTCATTCATCACCAAACGAATAACCCTTCAGGGTCGTATGGGTGTCTCTCTGGACACATAAAAAAACAATAATTTCATCTTGCCTCTCTGTTATCAGTTCTTTGTTTGAGTGTGGAGAATCTTAATCCTGTCCAGTCCTAAATATTGTCAACCTACACTTTCCTCTGACCTCCTTTTATTCTTCCAACCTCAACTGTTCCCTGTAAAATATCTTTGGAAAGAGAATCCGTGCCTCAGAACATGGTCTGACCACACAAATTTCCGATGCCTCACCACTGCCATGAGATGTTCTTGTTGGCCTGCAAGAGTATTATTTTTGCTTCTCACATATATATTGGTTTTATGTTCTGTATAACGGATATTCAATATTCATCTGTAATTTCATTACTTTTTCCAAAATCAACCTAAAGTGGGAACTCTGAACCTCAGACTGCTGTACTAGGAAGCCAGTGGATTAGCTAATGATGTGCTAGTGGAAGCTACCATTTTATCATTTGACATAATTATTTACTGATTATTTGTTAAACTTATGGTTTGAGATTAGAATAAAAATAAAAATTCACCTGCGCAAACTATTCACTTTAAATGGATCAATTTCGACTGCTTTTTTCTCGTTGATAATTCGATCTATGGTGGGCTGAAGAACTTTCTGTAAATATGGCATTGCCAGAACCTAGGAAATAGATAATAAGTGGCTGATTATTTAATACTAAATGCTGGCACAATTTTAGAATGTAGTGTTTCACAATGTGCTAAAGGGGTCCACAAGGGGAGCAAAGAATATTGATATTGTTTACCTGCATGTATATCAAAACAGACAATTAAGGAGGTTTTGGAGGTGGAGTTGTCTGCCTTATAGCACAAAAGGTTTGATTAGCAGGATGTTGTTCAGAGAACAGAATACGTTGTATCATGGTTTACAGCTTCGCTGCAATATATTCATCTTTCAGCCAGACACACCTGACTTCAACATGGCTTTATGGTTCACTTTGGCATGATATGTGAAGTTATCTACTATTTCTTACATAGATATGTGAACTTATCTACTATTTCTTACATAGATATGTGAAGTTATCTACTATTTCTTTTTCTTCCAGATGCACTTTTTCTACTTGTGTTATTACCTAGAATCACAAACCAACCTTGAAACCATCATTATCTACTGTCACTTACATGATTCATCTTATCAAAACTATAAACACAAAGACTAGAACCGAACCACCAACCTTCATGAAGTTGTCCACAGACTTTGTGCCGAGAGTATTCCCCCTAAATAAAGTATTAACATCCTCTGTTTTAGCGATGTCTCTGACCACAACCGCATCCAAGAATTCAAACACCAGCTCCTGACTCAGATAGAATCTAACTAAAGACATTGCAATAGCTCCCAGCTCAATCGTTCTGTCTTGTTCTAAAGAATCCCACAGCAGCTGACCAAGTCCTCGGTTCTGGGTATCAATAAAATACATTCTAATTAGACAATGCAGATAATGAATACATACAACAAGCAGTTTGTAAATTATTTACAGTTTACAAGTTGTTTGTAAATTATTTACAGTTTACAAGTTGTTTGTAAATTATTTACAGTTTACAAGTATTTTGTAGATTATTTACAGTTTACAAGTATTTTGTAGATTATTTACAGTTTACAAGTATTTTGTAGATTATTTACAGTTTACAAGTAGTTTGTAAATTATTTACAGTTTACAAGTATTTTGTAGATTATTTACAGTTTACAAGTAGTTTGTAAATTATTTACAGTTTACGTCACCCACATTTAGGTCATGGTTAGTGGCTGTTTCCTTTAAAAGTGTTACTGTGTTCGAAAAATCAGACGATTGGTGGGGCAGATGCAAAACTGCATGTTTAAATCACCACATTTGAGGTGGTAAATTAAGACCTTATTTAGAACAGCAGTTCTGAACTTTGTATGCTGAGTGTTAAATTCTGTGAGCAACATCTTCTAACAACAAATATATGCATCTTAGAGCGATTGTTGGTAGCTGGTTTGTTTGACTGGGTAAGGGGAAAGTGGCAACAAAAGCGTGTTCCCCCTTTTTTTCAATAGAAAAATGAGACAATTGAGAAAATGAGAAAAAGTGTAGCAATTTTTAGTGCTGAATTTAAAATTCACAAAACAAGTAAATTTACAAATCTGATCCATTTCGGACCTAAATGTGCACTTTTCTAAAATTTAAAAAAAAAGCGAACAAATTCAAGACCGTCACCAAAGCAGTTGTCTTCACTAAGGATAAAAAAACCAATGTTGGGACATCTGTTTTACAAGCCAATGGGTGAAGTCTCTGTCACACTATGCTTGCGTTGACACGTCACCGAGTACCAGGTGTAAAAGCTGCTGAGTTGCTGTTAAGAAGCGGTCAACAGATGCATCAACAGAATCAAATGACACAATACACTCCGTTCTCTGGACTACATCCTGCTATTCTGAAGGAGTTTGAGAATCAACACAGAAGAAGAAGACTTACATATCAGTAAGAAATGTGTGCATACCTTTCAACATATACGTTTTACTCTAATATACAAGTTTTTTTGTTGGTACTGGTTTAACAACAATAAATCAACTCAAAATTGTGTGTACCTTAACAGCATCGGACATCATCTCAACAAGAGGTCTGTAACAGGAAGATGGCAGAACTGTCTCTTCCAGCAACTGTAACTTCACACGAATCTTCCCTCTTTCAACACGACTGTAGAAATAAATTAGGAAATTTTAAAACAACTTACACAGAGATTAATATGATTTGTGTCTATATACAAATGTCTCTCTTATCTTTTAGAAGGTTATATAGCAGGTTCACATGTTTAGCTAGAGTTTATATAGCAGGTTTATGTGTTTAGTTAGAGTTTATATAGCAGGTTTATGTGTTTAGTTATAGTTTATATAGCAGGTTCACATGTTTAGCTATAGTTTATATAGCAGGTTTATGTGTTTAGCTAGAGTTTATATAGCAGGTTTATGCGTTTAGCTAGAGTTTATATAGCAGGTTTATGTGTTTAGTTGGAGTTTATATAGCAGGTTCACATGTTTAGCTAGAGTTTATATAGCAGGTTTATGTGTTTAGCTATAGTTTATATAGAAGGTTTATGTGTTTAGTTAGAGTTTATATAGCAGGTTCACATGTTTAGCTAGAGTTTATATAGCAGGTTCACATGTTTAGCTATAGTTTATATAGCAGGTTTATGTGTTTACCTAGAGTTTATATAGCAGGTTTATGTGTTTAGCTAGAGTTTATATAGCAGGTTCACATGTTTAGCTATAGTTTATATAGCAGGTTTATGTGTTTAGCTATAGTATATATAGCAGGTTTGTGTTTAGCTATAGTTTATATAGCAGGTTTATGTGTTTAGCTAGAGTTTATATAGCAGGTTCACATGTTTAGCTATAGTTTATATAGCAGGTTCCTGTGTTTAGCTAGAGTTTATATAGCAGGTTCACATGTTTAGCTATAGTTTATATAGCAGGTTCACATGTTTAGCTATAGTTTATATAGCAGGTTCACATGTTTAGCTAGAGTTTATATAGCAGGTTTATGTGTTTAGCTATAGTTTATATAGCAGGTTCACGAGTTTAGCTAGAGTTTATATAGCAGGTTCCTGTGTTTAGCTAGAGTTTATATAGCAGGTTCACATGTTTAGCTAGAGTTTATATAGCAGGTTCACATGTTTAGCTATAGTTTATATAGCAGGTTCACGAGTTTAGCTAGAGTTTATATAGCAGGTTCCTGTGTTTAGCTAGAGTTTATATAGCAGGTTCACATGTTTAGCTAGAGTTTATATAGCAGGTTCACATGTTTAGCTAGAGTTTATATAGCAGGTTCACATGTTTAGCTAGAGTTTATATAGCAGGTTCCTGTGTTTAGCTAGAGTTTATATAGCAGGTTCACATGTTTAGCTAGAGTTTATATAGCAGGTTCACATGTTTAGCTAGAGTTTATATAGCAGGTTCACATGTTTAGCTAGAGTTTATATAGCAGGTTCACATGTTTAGCTAGAGTTTATATAGCAGGTTCACATGTTTAGCTAGAGTTTATATAGCAGGTTCCTGTGTTTAGCTAGAGTTTATATAGCAGGTTCACATGTTTAGCTAGAGTTTATATAGCAGGTTCACATGTTTAGCTAGAGTTTATATAGCAGGTTCACATGTTTAGCTAGAGTTTATATAGCAGGTTCCTGTGTTTAGTTAGAGCAGTGTTTTCCAACCTTTTTTTAACCATGCCCCACCTAAGTCTTTCTTATATTTATTAAGTAATTCTTATGTTCCCCTATGTAACAAATATTTTTTTAATATTCAAAAATAAATTATTCCCCAATTTCTTTCAAAATTACCCCCCCCCCTCTAAAAGTTTAATTCTTATATCTGCTGTAGCATACAGCTGTTGTTCATTACTCTTCTTCTTCTGTGTTCATTCTCAAACTCCTGCAGATTAGCAGGATGTAGTCCAAAGAACGGAATGCGCTGTGTCATGGTTTACAGCATTGCGTGGCTTTGGGTCACTGACCCTATATGGGATGGGACAGCCAACTCCATCCCATAACCTCCTTAGTCACCTTTTACGACATGAGTGGAAGGTAAACAGTGTTGCTATTCTTTGCTCCACTTTCGGGCCCTGGCAACACATGGACGATCGTTTATTACAATATCTGCTGTAGCAAACAGCTGTTGTTCACTACAATATCTGCTGTAGTATACAGCTGTTGTTCCCTACAATATCTGCTGTAGTATACAGCTGTTGTTCCCTACAATATCTGCTGTAGCAAACAGCTGTTGTTCCCTACAATATCTGCTGTAGCAAACAGCTGTTGTTCACTACAATATCTGCTGTAGCAAACAGCTATTGTTCATTCTTGTGATTTATAAATTCAAAGTAAAATATATGTTTATAATATAACAATAATAATAACAACAATAACAACAATAATAATAAGACCCATAACCCGTTAGGTGGTAGGAGTGCCACACTGGATACATCAGCAACAAAACCTGTCCAAATACCTCTATCGTCAGCTATTCAGAGAAGTGTAGAAAAATCATGCCCATATCATTTGTTGATATTATCCGTCCAGGATTTTCTCTGACCCCCTCTCCTCCTTCGACCCTCAACTGTTTCTTGAAAAATAATTTTAGAAAGTGAGTCGTTTCTCGTTACATGTTCAAACCACACAAGTTTGCGCAGTTTCATCACTGCCAAAAGTGGTTCTTGACATCCTGCAAGTTTGTTATTTGCTCTCAAATGTTTATATGGGGATAAATATACTCACTTCAGACACAAAGAGATGGTTACAGGCCTTCGAATAAAAATGTTAAGACGAATTCTGTGCATCTTTTATAGAGAACATAAGACAAATGTCTACATAAGAAATAAAATAGAGATGTACACAGGTAATATATAGACTTATAATTCTCAAAAGTGAAGCAATAAAAACATCCATGGTTTGAACATGTATGCCAACATGATTCTTTGTCAAAAATCATAATGTAAGGAACTGTCGAAGGTCAAAGAAGCAGAGGAGGTAAAGACAGTTATGGAACACAACATCAAGGACAGGTCTTAATTTTCTCCTCACTCATCCACATCGTTGAAGATAGAAATTGCAGCCGGAGAATTTGAGTGTTGATGCATCCAATGTGGCACTAGTACAACCCTGACAGGTTACAGGCTTATGGATGGGGATAAATCTGTGTTATAACTGTTTATGTGAAGCTAAATCTGTGTCATAACTGTTTATGTGAAGCTAAATCTGTGTTATAACTGTGTATGTGAAGCTAAATCTGTGTCATAACTGTTTATGTGAAGCTAAATCTGTGTCATAACTGTTTATGTGAAGCTAAATCTGTGTTATAACTGTTTATGTGAAGCTAAATCTGTGTTATAACTGTTTATGTGAAGCTAAATCTGTGTTATAACTGTTTATGTGAAGCTAAATCTGTGTTATAACTGTTTATGTGAAGCTAAATCTGTGTTATAACTGTTTATGTGAAGCTAAATCTGTGTTATAACTGTTTATGTGAAGCTAAATCTGTGTCATAACTGTTTATGTGAAGCTAAATCTGTGTTATAACTGTTTATGTGAAGCTAAATCTGTGTTATAACTGTTTATGTGAAGCTAAATCTGTGTTATAACTGTTTATGTGAAGCTAAATCTGTGTTATAACTGTTTATGTGAAGCTAAATCTGTGTCATAACTGTTTATGTGAAGCTAAATCTGTGTCATAACTGTTTATGTGAAGCTAAATCTGTGTTATAACTGTTTATGTGAAGCTAAATCTGTGTTATAACTGTTTATGTGAAGCTAAATCTGTGTTATAACTGTTTATGTGAAGCTAAATCTGTGTTATAACTGTTTATGTGAAGCTAAATCTGTGTTATAACTGTTTATGTGAAGCTAAATCTGTGTTATAACTGTTTATGTGAAGCTAAATCTGTGTTATAACTGTTTATGTGAAGCTAAATCTGTGTTATAACTGTTTATGTGAAGCTAAATCTGTGTTATAACTGTTTATGTGAAGCTAAATCTGTGTCATAACTGTTTATGTGAAGCTAAATCTGTGTTATAACTGTTTATGTGAAGCTAAATCTGTGTTATAACTGTTTATGTGAAGCTAAATCTGTGTTATAACTGTTTATGTGAAGCTAAATCTGTGTTATAACTGTTTATGTGAAGCTAAATCTGTGTCATAACTGTTTATGTGAAGCTAAATCTGTGTCATAACTGTTTATGTGAAGCTAAATCTGTGTTATAACTGTTTATGTGAAGCTAAATCTGTGTTATAACTGTTTATGTGAAGCTAAATCTGTGTTATAACTGTTTATGTGAAGCTAAATCTGTGTTATAACTGTTTATGTGAAGCTAAATCTGTGTTATAACTGTTTATGTGAAGCTAAATCTGTGTTATAACTGTTTATGTGAAGCTAAATCTGTGTTATAACTGTTTATGTGAAGCTAAATCTGTGTTATAACTGTTTATGTGAAGCTAAATCTGTGTTATAACTGTTTATGTGAAGCTAAATCTGTGTTATAACTGTTTATGTGAAGCTAAATCTGTGTTATAACTGTTTATGTGAAGTTAAATCTGTGTTATGAATATTTTCAATACCTTTCAGCTCCTTGTTCCTCAACAAGTCTTTATTATGTTGTACTATCTTTAACTATTTCTTCCATGTCCTATCTTTAGTTATTTCTTCCATGTCCTATCTTTAGCTATTTCTTCCAGTTCTTTCCTTGTCCTATCTTTAGCTATTTCTTCCATGTCCAATCTTTAGCTATTTCTTCCATGTCCTATCTTTAGTTATTTCTTCCATGTCCTATCTTTAGTTATTTTTCCATGTCCTATCTTTAGCTATTTCTTCCATGTCCTATCTTTAGTTATTTCTTCCGGTTCTTTCCTTGTCCTATCTTTAGCTATTTCTTCCATGTCCTATCTTTAGCTATTTCTTCCATGTTCTATCTTTAGTTATTTCTTCAATGTCCTATCTTTAGTTATTTCTTCCAGTTCTTTACTTGTCCTATCTTTAGTTATTTCTTCCAGTTCTTTACTTGTCCTATCTTTAGCTATTTCTTCCATGTCCTATCTTTAGCTATTTCTTCCATGTCCTATCTTTAGCTATTTCTTCCATGTCCTATCTTTAGTTATTTCTTCCAGTTCTTTACTTGTCCTATCTTTAGTTATTTCTTCCAGTTCTTTACTTGTCCTATCTTTAGCTATTTCTTCCATGTCCTATCTTTAGCTATTTCTTCCAGTTCTTTACTTGTCCTATCTTTAGTTATTTCTTCCAGTTCTTTACTTGTCCTATCTTTAGCTATTTCTTCCATGTCCAATCTTTAGCTATTTCTTCCATGTCATATCTTTAGCTATTTCTTCCATGTCCTATCTTTAGTTATTTCTTCCAGTTCTTTACTTGTCCTATCTTTAGCTATTTCTTCCATGTCCTATCTTTAGCTATTTCTTCCAGTTCTTTACTTGTCCTATCTTTAGTTATTTCTTCCAGTTCTTTACTTGTCCTATCTTTAACTATTTCTTCCATGTCCTATCTTTAGCTATTTCTTCCATGTCCTATCTTTAGTTATTTCTTCCATGTCCTATCTTTAGTTATTTTTTCCAGTTCTCTACTTGTCCTATCTTTAGCTATTTCTTCCATGTCCTATCTTTAGTTATTTCTTCCAGTTCTTTACTTGTCCTATCTTTAGCTATTTCTTCCATGTCCTATCTTTAGCTATTTCTTCCAGTTCTTTACTTGTCCTATCTTTAGCTATTTCTTCCAGTTCTTTACTTGTCCTATCTTTAGCTATTTCTTCCATGTCCTATCTTTAGCTATTTCTTCCATGTCCTATCTTTAGTTATTTCTTCCAGTTCTTTACTTGCCCTATCTTTAGTTATTTCTTCTAGTTCTTTACTTGTCCTATCTTTAGCTATTTCTTCCATGTCCTATCTTTAGCTATTTCTTCCAGTTCTTTACCTGTCCTATCTTTAGTTATTTCTTCCAGTTCTTTACTTGTCCTATCTTTAACTATTTCTTCCATGTCCTATCTTTAGCTATTTCTTCCATGTCCTATCTTTAGTTATTTTTTCCAGTTCTCTACTTGTCCTATCTTTAGCTATTTCTTCCATGTCCTATCTTTAGTTATTTCTTCCATGTCCTATCTTTAGCTATTTCTTCCATTTCTTTCCATGTTCAATTTTTACCCATTTCTTTCAGTTCTTTCCATGTCCTAACCCAATCTTTTTTTGCATATGTATCTAATTTTTTCCTCCAGTTATTACTTGGTATTCATATTTTCCTCTGAGTTCCAGAACAATACCTCTCTTACAATGATTTCCATTGGTCGTATTAGCATAACTCCTATCCAGCTCCGCTTTTCGAGTTTCTATCTTGGTCCTGACTACTCTGATGACCACAGAAGTAAACAATGTGTTGTCATTTTTTTAAACATCCTATAATGTGGCAATCTTCTTTTTTTTTTTGGCCACTTCATGAGACAGGCAGGTTTAGAGAACATAGTCACAACAGGCAAAATTGAAGGTAACAGAGACAGAGGGTGGCAACGTGAGAAAACATTAGACAGTTTGACAGCCTGGCACGGCAAGGAAACAACAACAACCTTGATACATAATACTGTGGACAGAGAGCTGTGGAGAGCCATGACCGTCTACGCCAGCCGGCATGGCACTTGATGATGATTACGATAATGTGGGTCATAGAATATAATGCAAATGAGGTTTCTATAGTATTATAATTATTATAATAATAATAATAATAATAATAATAATAATAAAACCCATAGCCCGTCAGGGTCGTAGCGGTGTCACACTGAGACATTTGGTACAGAAATATCTTCATGTCAGGGTCGTAGCGGTGTCACACTGAGACATTAGGTGCTGAAATATCATCATGTCAGGGTCGTAGCGGTGTCACACTGAGACATTTGGTGCTGAAATATCTTCATGTCAGGGTCGTAGCGGTGTCACACTGAGACATTTGGTGCAGAAATATCTTCATGTCAGGGTCGTAGCGGTGTCACACTGAGACATTAGATGCTGAAATATCTTCATGTCAGGGTCGTAGCGGTGTCACACTGAGACATTTGGTGCTGAAATATCTTCATGTCAGGGTTGTAGTGGTGTCACACTGAGACATTTGGTGCTGAAATATCTTCATGTCAGGGTCGTAGTGGTGTCACACTGAGACATTTGGTGCAGAAATATCTTCATGTCAGGGTCGTAGTGGTGTCACACTGAGACATTTGGTGCTGAAATATCTTCATGTCAGGGTCGTAGTGGTGTCACACTGAGACATTTGGTGCTGAAATATCTTCATGTCAGGGTCGTAGTGGTGTCACACTGAGACATTTGGTGCTGAAATATCTTCATGTCAGGGTCGTAGCGGTGTCACACTGAGACATTTGGTGCTGAAATATCTTCATGTCAGGGTCGTAGCGGTGTCACACTGAGACATTTGGTGCTGAAATATCTTCATGTCAGGGTCGTAGCGGTGTCACACTGAGACATTTGGTGCTGAAATATCTTCATGTCAGGGTCGTAGCGGTGTCACACTGAGACATTTGGTGCTGAAATATCTCTATGAATCTCTATCCTCTACCATCCTGATGAGTTTGGAAACTTCACACTCTGTCCAGTTCTTCATATTATCCAGCCATGTCTTCTTCTTGTCACCTCATATTCTTCCCCCCTCCACCATACCTTGAAGAATATCTATTTATCATCGAAGAACAATTTACATCTGTTTATTAGTGTGCTATTTGTTCTGTTAGTTTGTTTTCATTAGGGTGCTATTAGGGTGTGCTAGTTTGTTTTAAGTAGGTATGCATGGTTGTTGTTACAATAATGAATGTCAATTCTAGTATTTATTTAGGTTTGTGGACTAGTGAAGGGTGGAGCAGTTTTTCTGTATGATTTTTATGAATTTATTAGGAATTTGGGTTTGGATTACGCTGTATTGGTTGTTGATTAAGCTATTAGGGTTAGGTTGTATTAGTTGTAGAACAAGCCATTAGGGTTAGGGTTATGTTAGATTGTATTAGTTGTAGAATAAATTATTACAGTTAGAATTCATTTGTTGTAGAATAAGCTATTAGGGTTAAGATTCGAGAATAAAATAATAGGGAACCGCTGAAGACAGGTATGTAGGGCCGTTAGTGCAAATAAATAGGCGATGCAACATATTTTCATTCTCTGGACTACACCCTGCTGGAAATCTAGTAGGACCGTTGTCCTGCTACAAGAGAGATCCAGTGGGAGTTTGATAATGAACACCGAAGAAGAAGAACTAATTAGGTTAGGATTCTGATGCACTTTCTGTAAAATGAACTATCAGGACAGCAAAAAAAATTGTGGAAATGAGTTGTTGCAGGCATATTTCTTTCACAATTATGCCTTTTTTAAAGTGCACACAAATGAAATCATAACATAAAATCATGCTATATTTAGAGTGTGTGTACACGCAATCATGCTATATTTAGAATATGGGATATCTGTGGTAGTGACAGTCTGCAGTACCTCTATTGGCATCTAGTTTATTCCATGATTTCCTCTTTGGTGATTATGCAATTTCAAACCTTCTATTCTACGTGTGCATCCATTGAATGAAAGCTTGTTCTGGTTGTCACTTTTGTTTCTCTCCATGTTTCTGAGCATCACAACATCAATATTTATGTCAAGATAAATGTGGGCAACAAATATTATAGAGATAAATTAGAGATGTTGATTTCTGATGTTTGATATATAAATCAGAAATGTTGATTTCAGATGTTTGATATATAAATTAGAGATGTTGATTTCAGATGTTTGATATATAAATTATAGATGTTGATTTCAGATGTTTGATATATAAATTAGAGATGCTGATTTCTGATGTTTGATATATAAATTAGATATGCTGATTTCTGATGTTTGATATATAAATTAGAGATGTTGATTTCTGATGTTTGATATATAAATTAGATATGCTGATTTCTGATGTTTGATATATAAATTAGAGATGCTGATTTCTGATGTTTGATATATACAAAAATGATGTAGATGTTCACAAAATATATCCCATATGGGAGCTTGAAGAGGATTTGAAAAAAGCGTAAAGGATTGTACCAGGTTCACCCCCATATGTGTACCCCCTCTGAGTAGAAGGCTCCTCCGATAGGCATTGCACAAAGCTGAAAGGTGAAGTTTTCTGGTTATGAAAGAAAGCTCGGAGATATCTTCCCACTGCTCATAGGAAGCAAGAGCTAATTGCTCATAATTACTGGAGTTTGAAAACAAATAAACCCTCATATGTACTTCTGTCTCAACGAAGCGGCACATCACCTGCTGAGAGTACCACTTGTTTTTATCCCGTTCATTCTAAAACTCCCGCTGGATCTCTCTTATAACTGAACATTGGCCCTACTAGATTTCCAGCAGGATGTAGTACAGAAAACGGAAATGTGTGGTACGCTGTTTTATTTGTGCCAGTGGCCAGACAAAACCATCTTCTGCAGTAGAGTACCATTTATAACATGTAAATCAATGTTGTAGCTTCAAGCCATAATCCCCCAATGATCTCAGAAAATATCCAATTTGTAAACATCTGTAGTGGGATTTAAACCCACAACCCCTTGACCACAAAGCGAATGCCCTAACCACTATGCAATGAAGATCCCCAGACTTCTTTATCACTTTGACCCTCTATTGGATGAAACATTGAACTCTAACCCCAAATCCACTCTTGATATGTGTGGCAGGTCACAGCATAGCCATTCTTTGTAACCCAATTTGGGCCTCAGAAATACTTGAGTGAGGGTGTGTGTTTAATTAGAACCATGAGAACCATAATTATGCAGACCATTTGACATTTGCTTTAGAAAACTGAGCAGCTATAGGTTTGTCCAGAATGCAATGTTGTTCATTAACAATCACCTCATTTTTCTTTCTTCCTTCATTTTATAATCTAGCTTTACTCAGATTATAATCATGCTATAATCTTTCTTCACTTTAGAATCTAGTTTTACTCTAATCTTGCTATAATCTATCTTCCTTCATTTTAGAATCTAGCTTTACTCTAATCATGCTATATTATTTCTTCCTCAACTTAGAATCTAGCTTTACTCTAATCATGCTATAATATTTCTTCCTCAACTTAGAATCTAGTTTTACTCTAATCATGCTGTAATTCACATATTCATATACCTAGCCCTCCTAGCCCAACGATCGCTGGTTGGTCGTCTAGCTACGGCATGCCAGTTTCTGATTGTACCATGAGTGACATCTTCAGAATCAAGATGAATCTAAGAGAGACAGAATTTTTGACTGTCAAGTTCTAGTTACAATTAAATCAGTCAAATTCATTACATCTTACAGTCAAATTTCTGTTAGAATTAGTTGATAGACAAATTCTACAGGGTGTTCCATAAAGTTGCTGTGCACTCACTCACTTACATTGATGTGACAATATTTCAGATAAATTGTGGATAATTAGTGTGAATCTGTGAGATGTCATTGACTCTACATTTGTGAAAAATTACTAATGCTCATGTCAATTGCCTTTTGAGTAAAGTTGCTTATAGCATATCGTTATTTCCAAGGCAGATGCTGGAAGTATTCACAATTGGTCTCAGGGAATGCCATAAGATGTGCTTTGGATAAATTTAAGAAATTGATACATATTTCTTATCTTCTTCTTCTGCGTTCAGCATCTGTGGTCATGCTATATTGTTAGGCCTGTCGTCAAGACGAAGTCCACTGTTTTCTCCAGATCAGAGCGGCTGCCCCATAGCTTTTGCCTCAAGTCTGTATCCTCTGGCCAGGTCTGCTGTCTCTGCTCTTTATATGTTGGGCAGTCCTGAAGTATGTGTTCCGGGATCTGGGTTCCGGATCCACATGGACATTCATCTGTGTATGAGGTCCGAATCGGTAAAGGTGACCCAACAGCTGTAGTGTCCTGTTCTATTATCAAATTGCAGGTTTTCCATATCGGTACATCTTACATATGTATTACAAAACTTATCAAATCTCTAACCTTGATTCTTGATTAGAAACTAGCATCACAGCAAGTGGGACATTCCCATAAGTTCTCCGCCCTCTGCTCCAGCAGCCATTCTAATGCTGCCGAAACAGACGTCGACTTCAGGGCACAACTCTGCCCTTGCAACAGGTTTCTTTGTTGTTATGCTCACCCACGCCGTGCCCGTAACTAGTTCAAGCACAACGCCGGCCTGTCGGAACAACATGGTAACTGTTATCGAAGGTTACGACTACGGGATTGCATAGATGATGTGCCATGAAGCTTCTATAAGAAGATAACCTCAATATAAAGGTATGTCATCTACTAAGGTTTTCTGTTGCATGGTTGGTTTGTCTAGTGAGCCATTGGTAAGACCCACAGATACAACCGCATGCGCAAATCTCTAACCTCATTACAGTGAGAAACTTGTGTTTCGGAAAACTTCTGCACAAATCTTCAAATACTGCCTTCCATACAAAAGGGTTTTATAAACGGTTCAAACGTCATAGAGGATTGACTTCGCTATACTTGAGTTTCTCATATGTACTCCATCACTCTAAAAAAAAATTGACACGCCGCCTGCCAAGAGTACCACTCATTGCACGTAACTCTGTAGCTTCAAGCTATAATCCAGAGGGATAAAAAATAATCCACCTTGTAAACAAGACAAAACAAATCTGATTCAAACCTATGACCTCTTGAACATAAGGCAAACAGTTTCACCGCTACATTACATCATCATTAAAGACTCGTTGCACTACAAATAGTCTTTGTTGAGCGGTTAGCACTATTCTTCATTAGTGAATACAATTTCACTCTGCACCTAACAGCAATATCCACTGAGTCACAGAGTACACTGGACAATGGAAATACACAACTTTCAATGATGTCATATTGAGCACATATATTTCATTTCAAATTTAGTGCACAGTGACTTTATAGACACCATGTAGTTATAACTAAATGTTAACTTTAGTTAACTTATGGTCATAACTAAATGTTAGTTAACTTAGGATTATAATGAAATGTTAGATTATAATGAAATGTTTGTTAACTTACGATTACAATGAAATGTTAATTAACGTAAAATTATAACAAATGTTAGTTAACATGATTATAATTAAATAATCGCTAAGTATCCAGGAAACATAAGCAGACAATTGTTGTTCTCTAATGATTACTGCGCTGCGATGTCTTCTTCAACTAGATTCAAATTACTGCGCTGCGATGTCTTCTTCAACTAGATTCAAATTACTGTGCTGTGATGTCTTCTTAAACTAGATTCAAATTACTGTGCTGCGATGTCTTCTTAAACTAGATTCAAATTACTGTGCTGCGATGTCTTCTTAAACTAGATTCAAATTACTGTGCTGTGATGTCTTCTTAAACTAGATTCAAATTACTGTGCTGTGATGTCTTCTTCAACTAGATTCAAATTACTGTGCTGCGATGTCTTCTTCAACTAGATTCAAATTACTGTGCTGCGATGTCTTCTTAAACTAGATTCAAATTACTGTGCTGCGATGTCTTCTAGATTCACAAGACACCAAATTGAACTCATCTCCTTGCCTATTGTTCTGTACCAAGTATTTGTTGACATTCCAACTTGCCTCTTTGCCTGTAGGTTCTAATCCAACGCAAGTCTAGTTATCATGTCATGTTTCTGTCTGAGTGTACATCTTAGCCATCCCCATTTTGTTTCCATAACATCTATGCTCAATGGACACTGGTGTGTTCTCTTCCACAGATCATTATCAGATATCCCCTCCTACCATTTGAAAACACCTCCGATCATTTAATATCACTTCCTACCATCTGATAACATATCTGACCATCTGATATCACCTCCGACCATCTGATATCACCTCCGAACATCTGATATCACTGACCATTTTATATCACCTCCAACCATCTGATATCACCTCCGAACATCTGATATCACTGACCATTTTATATCACCTCCAACCATCTGATATCACCTCCGACCATTTTATATCACCTCCGACCATCTGATATCACCTCCGACCATCTGATATCACCTCCGAACATCTGATATCACTGACCATTTTATATCACCTCCAACCATCTGATATCACCTCCGAACATCTGATATCACTGACCATTTTATATCACCTCCAACCATCTGATATCACCTCCGACCATCTGATATCACCTCCGACCATCTGATATCACTGACCATTTTATATCACCTCCAACCATCTGATATCACCTCCGACCATCTGATATCACCTCCGACCATCTGATATCACCTCCGACCATCTGATATCACCTCCAACCATCTGATATCACCTCCGACCATCTGATATCACCTCCGAACATCTGATATCACCTCCGAACATCTGATATCACCTCCGACCATCTGATATCACCTCCGACCATCTGATATCACCTCCGAACATCTGATATCACCTCCGAACATCTGATATCACCTCCGACCATCTGATATCACCTCCGACCATCTGATATCACCTCCGAACATCTGATATCACCTCCGAACATCTGATATCACCTCCGAACATCTGATATCACCTCCGACCATCTGATATCACTGACCATTTTATATCACCTCCAACCATCTGATATCACCTCCAACCATCTGATATCACCTCCAACCATCTGATATCACCTCCGACCATCTGATATCACCTCCGAACATCTGATATCACCTCCGACCATCTGATATCACCTCCGAACATCTGATATCACCTCCGACCATCTGATATCACCTCCGACCATCTGATATCACCTCCGAACATCTGATATCACCTCCGAACATCTGATATCACCTCCGAACATCTGATATCACCTCCGACCATCTGATATCACTGACCATTTTATATCACCTCCAACCATCTGATATCACCTCCGACCATCTGATATCACCTCCGACCATCTGATATCACCTCCGAACATCTGATATCACCTCCGAACATCTGATATCACCTCCGACCATCTGATATCACCTCCGACCATCTGATATCACCTCCGAACATCTGATATCACCTCCGAACATCTGATATCACCTCCGAACATCTGATATCACCTCCGACCATCTGATATCACTGACCATTTTATATCACCTCCAACCATCTGATATCACCTCCAACCATCTGATATCACCTCCAACCATCTGATATCACCTCCGACCATCTGATATCACCTCCGAACATCTGATATCACCTCCGACCATCTGATATCACCTCCGAACATCTGATATCACCTCCGACCATCTGATATCACCTCCGACCATCTGATATCACCTCCGAACATCTGATATCACCTCCGAACATCTGATATCACCTCCGAACATCTGATATCACCTCCAACCATCTGATATCACCTCCAACCATCTGATATCACCTCCAACCATCTGATATCACCTCCGACCATCTGATATCACTGACCATTTTATATCACCTCCAACCATCTGATATCACTGACCATTTTATATCACCTCCAACCATCTGATATCACCTCCAACCATCTGATATCACCTCCAACCATCTGATATCACTGACCATTTTATATCACCTCCGACCATCTGATATCACTGACCATTTTATATCACCTCCGACCATCTGATATCACCTCCAACCATCTGATATCACCTCCAACCATCTGATATCACCTCCAACCATCTGATATCACCTCCAACCATCTGATATCACCTCCAACCATCTGATATCACCTCCAACCATCTGATATCACTGACCATTTTATATCACCTCCAACCATCTGATATCACTGACCATTTTATATCACCTCCGACCATCTGATATCACCTCCAACCATCTGATATCACCTCCAACCATCTGATATCACCTCCAACCATCTGATATCACCTCCAACCATCTGATATCACCTCCAACCATCTGATATCACCTCCAACCATCTGATATCACCTCCGACCATCTGATATCACTGACCATTTTATATCACCTCCAACCATCTGATATCACCTCCAACCATCTGATATCACCTCCAACCATCTGATATCACCTCCAACCATCTGATATCACCTCCGACCATCTGATATCACTGACCATTTTATATCACCTCCAACCATCTGATATCACCTCCAACCATCTGATATCACCTCCAACCATCTGATATCACCTCCAACCATCTGATATCACCTCCAACCATCTGATATCACCTCCAACCATCTGATATCACCTCCAACCATCTGATATCACTGACCATTTTATATCACCTCCAACCATCTGATATCACCTCCAACCATCTGATATCACCTCCAACCATCTGATATCACCTCCAACCATCTGATATCACTGACCATTTTATATCACCTCCAACCATCTGATATCACCTCCAACCATCTGATATCACTGACCATTTTATATCACCTCCAACCATCTGATATCACCTCCAACCATCTGATATCACCTCCAACCATCTGATATCACTGACCATTTTATATCACCTCCAACCATCTGATATCACCTCCAACCATCTGATATCACCTCCGACCATCTGATATCACCTCCGAACATCTGATATCACCTCCAACCATCTGATATCACCTCCAACCATCTGATATCACCTCCAACCATCTGATATCACTGACCATTTTATATCACCTCCAACCATCTGATATCACCTCCAACCATCTGATATCACCTCCGACCATTTTATATCACCTCCAACCATCTGATATCACCTCCAACCATCTGATATCACCTCCAACCATCTGATATCACTGACCATTTTATATCACCTCCAACCATCTGATATCACCTCCGACCATTTTATATCACCTCCGACCATCTGATATCACCTCCGACCATCTGATATCACCTCCGAACATCTGATATCACCTCCGAACATCTGATATCACCTCCAACCATCTGATATCACCTCCGAACATCTGATATCACTGACCATTTTATATCACCTCCAACCATCTGATATCACCTCCAACCATCTGATATCACCTCCAACCATCTGATATCACCTCCAACCATCTGATATCACCTCCAACCATCTGATATCACCTCCGACCATCTGATATCACTGACCATTTTATATCACCTCCAACCATCTGATATCACCTCCAACCATCTGATATCACCTCCGACCATCTGATATCACCTCCGAACATCTGATATCACCTCCGACCATCTGATATCACCTCCGACCATCTGATATCACCTCCGAACATCTGATATCACCTCCGAACATCTGATATCACCTCCAACCATCTGATATCACCTCCGAACATCTGATATCACTGACCATTTTATATCACCTCCAACCATCTGATATCACCTCCAACCATCTGATATCACCTCCAACCATCTGATATCACCTCCAACCATCTGATATCACCTCCGACCATCTGATATCACCTCCGACCATCTGATATCACTGACCATTTTATATCACCTCCAACCATCTGATATCACCTCCAACCATCTGATATCACCTCCGACCATCTGATATCACCTCCGAACATCTGATATCACCTCCGACCATCTGATATCACCTCCAACCATCTGATATCACCTCCAACCATCTGATATCACCTCCGACCATCTGATATCACCTCCGACCATCTGATATCACCTCCGACCATCTGATATCACCTCCGAACATCTGATATCACTGACCATTTTATATCACCTCCAACCATCTGATATCACCTCCGACCATCTGATATCACCTCCGAACATCTGATATCACTGACCATTTTATATCACCTCCAACCATCTGATATCACCTCCGACCATTTTATATCACCTCCGACCATCTGATATCACCTCCGACCATCTGATATCACCTCCGAACATCTGATATCACCTCCGAACATCTGATATCACCTCCAACCATCTGATATCACCTCCGAACATCTGATATCACTGACCATTTTATATCACCTCCAACCATCTGATATCACCTCCAACCATCTGATATCACCTCCAACCATCTGATATCACCTCCAACCATCTGATATCACCTCCAACCATCTGATATCACCTCCGACCATCTGATATCACTGACCATTTTATATCACCTCCAACCATCTGATATCACCTCCAACCATCTGATATCACCTCCGACCATCTGATATCACCTCCGAACATCTGATATCACCTCCGACCATCTGATATCACCTCCAACCATCTGATATCACCTCCAACCATCTGATATCACCTCCGACCATCTGATATCACCTCCGACCATCTGATATCACCTCCGACCATCTGATATCACCTCCGAACATCTGATATCACTGACCATTTTATATCACCTCCAACCATCTGATATCACCTCCGACCATTTTATATCACCTCCGACCATCTGATATCACCTCCGACCATCTGATATCACCTCCGACCATCTGATATCACCTCCGAACATCTGATATCACCTCCGACCATCTGATATCACCTCCGAACATCTGATATCACTGACCATTTTATATCACCTCCAACCATCTGATATCACCTCCAACCATCTGATATCACCTCCGACCATCTGATATCACCTCCGAACATCTGATATCACCTCCGACCATCTGATATCACCTCCGACCATCTGATATCACCTCCGAACATCTGATATCACTGACCATTTTATATCACCTCCGACCATTTTATATCACCTCCGACCATCTGATATCACCTCCGAACATCTGATATCACTGACCATTTTATATCACCTCCGACCATTTTATATCACCTCCGACCATTTTATATCACCTCCGACCATCTGATATCACCTCCGACCATCTGATATCACCTCCGACCATCTGATATCACCTCCGACCATCTGATATCACCTCCAACCATCTGATATCACCTCCGAACATCTGATATCACTGACCATTTTATATCACCTCCAACCATCTGATATCACCTCCAACCATCTGATATCACCTCCGACCATCTGATATCACCTCCGACCATCTGATATCACCTCCAACCATCTGATATCACCTCCAACCATCTGATATCACTGACCATTTTATATCACCTCCAACCATCTGATATCACCTCCAACCATCTGATATCACCTCCGACCATCTGATATCACCTCCGAACATCTGATATCACTGACCATTTTATATCACCTCCGACCATCTGATATCACCTCCAACCATCTGATATCACCTCCGACCATCTGATATCACCTCCGACCATCTGATATCACCTCCAACCATCTGATATCACCTCCGACCATCTGATATCACCTCCGACCATCTGATATCACCTCCGACCATCTGATATCACCTCCGACCATCTGATATCACCTCCGACCATCTGATATCACCTCCGACCATCTGATATCACCTCCAACCATCTGATATCACCTCCGAACATCTGATATCACTGACCATTTTATATCACCTCCAACCATCTGATATCACCTCCGACCATTTTATATCACCTCCGACCATCTGATATCACCTCCGACCAACTGATACATAGCAGATGGCAGTGTGTTCCCAAAGCTACTAGATTCCTTCCTGCAAGAAAGGTTTCACAGATTCATTGGATTGGTCACATGATATGTATGCCAGATCCTTACCAAAAACATATTTAATTCCCTCTTACGACATACATGGCAAGTCACAGTGTTGCTATTTTTTTCCCCCTTTCAGGCACCGGCAACACACAGGCAGTCTAAGAGTATATAAGTTCAGCACCCAGGTCATTTGTTGGTTTGAGTCCTTCTTTCAAACCAACATATATATTTTCAGAGAGGACGCACTTTCTCCTTTCTCTACCGTCACTTCCATTTCTATCATTCTCTGAACATGTACATCTGAAATTTGTACTTCGCTGGTGATATCGATGTTACAGCTGAGTCATCAATAAGCATCCCCACACACACACACACACACACACACACACACACACACACACACACACACACACACACACATACACACAATACTTATGAAGGCGCAGGCCATCTTGTGCGTATGGAGAACTCGCGTTTGCCAAAACAAATATATTATGGAGAACTCAAGGCAGGATTTCGAAAAATTGGTGGACAGAAAAAGCGTTTCAAAGACACGCTCAAGTCATCCTTGAAACATCTTAACATTGACGTAGGCACTTGGGAGAGTTCGCTCAGGATAGAACAGCATGGCGTTACAGCATTAGAACAGGAGCACTAGTGGCGGAAGAATTCAGACAAGAAACTGCAAGACAGAAGCGGACACATAGAAAAGAAAAAACATTTCAACCTCACACAGATACCTTCTATTGTTGTCAATTCTGTAAAAGAACATTTTGTGTGCGCATTGGACTTGCTAGTCATTTAAAAACGCACTATTAACTTTATTATTTTATTATTTATTGTTATTATTATTATGGTTGAGTTTTTGGTCATCATCGATCACGACGGACGAACATCATAGCTGAGTCAGAACAAGAATTACAAGAGTTAACAATTTTGGAAGTTACAGCAAGTATAGAATGGAAATCAACACAGAAAACAGAAAAATCTTGATTAACAACAGAGACACAGAAGCACAGACTAACATTATGATGAATGGGGTATTTTTTTTGTAATATGAAACATAAACTTGAGGAGTTCAATTCTTACAAATACCTCCGATCAAGCATATTCAGCGATGGAAAATGCAAAACAGAATTAAAGATAAGACTGAAGATGGTAGCAGCTGTTATGTGAAGGCTAAAGTTGCTGAGAGAAATCACCGTCAGTGTTAGAGTAAAAATGAAACTTTGTAACTCATTAATGCTTTCTAATGTGTTGAGTGGTGGAGAGAGTTGAACACTTACAGACATGAAGAGACAGTTACAGATCTTCGAATACAAATGTTGCGAAATTATGACATCCAATACAAACACAACTTTGATCATCATCAGCAGCAGGGGCGTCACAACTGACCTGTCCCATGAAGTCGTCACTGCTAAAGTTATCTTTGTCCCAGACTGTGACTATGACACTGAGGTCAGCGATGCATGTGTCTTCAGGTAGCAGGAATTCCAGTGTCTCGTTCCATTCTGGGAATCTTGTTTTCTTTTGTTTCTGAGAATAGCAGACATGATGGGAGTGTAGGTTAACATACATATTTAGAGTAGATAGGAGCATTAGTAATGAGATACACATTCAGAGTTGGGTCAATGAGGAGCAGCCAGGATGGGAGTATTGGTAGTAAGATACATATGTTGGTAGTGAGATAAAGAATAGTAGGACTTATTGAACAACTCACATTGTCCAGAGCATTACATGGATATACTGCCCTGGTCATGCTGGAGTCAGAGGAAACGAGAGAGCCGACTTATTGGCAGGTAATGCGGCGATAGATGGCACAATGCCGAGAAGAGATAAAGAATAGTGGGACTTATTTAACAACTCAAATTGTCCAGAACATATACTGCCCTGGTCATGCTGGAGTCAGAGGAAACGAGAGAGCCGACTTATTGGCAGGCAATGCGGCGATAGACGGCACATTGCTGAGAAGAGATAAAGCAGATTTAATAAAGGCAGTAATAAATTTATTTCAAGATGCAGATGATGTCAGTGAGGCTGAGAACGTACACATACAGAGAATGTTAGAAATGGGAGTATTCAGAGGTGAGGGGAGGAAAAGTAAATTTTTTTGAAAGTCCTGAAGATCACTCAATCAACACTTGACCGGGACTCTGAGTCTACATACACTGGGATGACTGCTGGAACGGAGGGTAGAGCACTTATGGGAATGCCCCACATGCAGTGAAGCCAGTTTCTAATCAAGAAGAAGAATGAACATACACATTCAGAGTTGAGTCAATAAGGTGGGAGTGAGAAATACATTCAAGTATGAGTCAATTAGGAGTTCATAAGATGAGAGACCTTTTGGTAGAAACATAGATTTGTTCCATCTTATGACACTAGGACAAAGTACAATCACATTGTCATTTATCTGGAACTTGCAAAATCTCTGAAGAAAAGTCTACCCATCAGAAAGAATGCAAGGTAACATCAATCTAGGGCTACAGTAAAATATTCAGTCTCGCTTAGGGACCAGTGAACAAACTCTCGTCTATTCGGGGTTTTTATCATCCTCACCATCATCACCAGCAATATCCTCTATCTATTGTATCTATTTAGTATCTATTGTATCTATTGTATCTATTGTATCTATTGTATCTATTTAGTATCTATTCACTAAACCATTTGTTATCTTTCAGCGTCAGGGGTAGAAGAGCTTTCTGGAGATGATCCTCGTGTGTGCTGAGTATATTATGGAATTTGTTGCCTCTTTTATTTTCAGTGATCCATCATATTCTTGGCCGGCCTCTAGGTCTGCATTCACTGTTTCCGTGTAGCATAGCTTGTTGTGGTACGCTGTCTGATGGTAGTCTGATGTTGTGTGCAAACCATTTGGTCTGTTGTCTCTTAATATATTCCAAGATTGAGGTGGTGTCTGTTCTTTTTCTAATGTTCTCATTCCTCAGTATGTCTCTTAGCAATATTCCTAGAATTCTGCATAAGCATGCCATTTCAGTTGTCACAAGTTCTTCTGCATCTAGTACAAGTTTTGAACCCAAGCTCTGCATCTAGTACAAGTTTTGAACCCAAGCTCTACATCTAGTATATAGCACAAAAGGCAAAGAGGATTGACTTAATTGTACTCAGGTTACCTAATACATACTCCATTCTTCTCAACAAAGTGTTGAGACTACCCCTCATAGCACATAACTCCATAGCTGCAAGCAATAATGCTCAGGGATATCAGACAAAAAAAATATGCTTTATAAACAATATTTTGCAAGAAAGATTCAAACCTACGACCTCTTAAGCCTAAAGTGAACAACTGAGATCTAACAACTACACCAGGGAGATCCTGAGGTACAGGATTATTCTTTACTTACTGAGGTCGCTTTGGTCTCATCGAAGCAGGTCACTGTGACATATGGGTCTGAATATCCTGTTCTGTCCTTGGGAGCCAGGTCACTTGAGATAGATGGTAAAATGATAAAACAGACTAGTCACTACAGATACATCATAGATAGGCAGGACAGCAGTAAAACTATGATCCAATCAGTGAAAACATGAGGTAATTAAGTTCTGTAAATCACTTCTTATCTGTGTTCGTTCTCAAACTCCTGCAGATTAGCAGGATGTAGTCCAGAGAATGGAATGCGTTATGTCATGGTTTACATCTTAGCTGCGATATCTGCATCTATAGGCCTGACACATCCAACTTTAACATGGCTTCTGGGTCAGTTTACCCTATATAGATGGGACAGCCATCATCAAATGCCATCTTTGCAACAAAAGTTGGCTGCAACAGATCTCCAACATCCACTGTCTTTTGTTTTGGTGGTGCACTCTGCCAGACTGTAACCTGTCCATCTTGTGATGTTACCCTATCACTTGTATCTCTGCTTACCTCTTGCTCGCTTCCCTTTGACTTTACTCTCAAGTAAGGTCTTCAATAAGGTGTCATGTCTTTTAATGTGTCCTAAATATTTTACTTGCTTAATCTTTATTTTCTTTAATAATTCTTTCTTCATATTAAGTGTTGTTAGCACCTCTTTATTTGTTTTCTTATCTTTCCATGATGTTCTCTCTATTCTTCTATATACCCACATCTCAAAGGCATCAATTCTGTCTTCTAATTGTTTGTTTAGTGTCCATGTTTCTGAGTCATACATTAATATGGAATTGATGCAGTATTTTATAATTCTCATTTTTAACTTGTTTGTAATTTGTTTAGATGTTACTAAGATGTTACTATTTTCCTCATGTCATTGAAGGTACTTTTAGCCATTCCTATTCTCCTTTTAATTTCTGCTTCACATCTGACATCATTTGTGACTATGTTTAGATGTTACTATTTTCCTCATGTCATTGAAGGTACTTTTAGCCATTCCTATTCTCCTTTTAACTTCTGCTTCACATCTGCCATCATTTGTGACTATGTTTAGATGTTACTATTTTCCTCATGGACTTAAAAATACTTTTTAGCCACATCATCAGCAGGTGCCATCTTTGCATTAAAGTGTGACTAAAATAGACCTCCAACATCTTCTGTCTCTTGTCTTGGTGATGTACTCTGTTAGACTGTATCCTTTCCATCCTATACTGTTTGTCTCTCATTTGTATATCTGCCTACCTCTTACTCTCGACCCATGGACTTTATCTTCAAGTAAGGTATTCAACAAAGTATTGTAGTATGTGCCAAGAGTAACACACATAGCACGTAACTCCACAGCTTCAAGTGATAATCCAAAGAGATCTCCCAAAAAATCTACTTTATAAACAAGACATCAGTGTGAGCAGGATTCAAACCCACAACTTCTTGCATACAATGTGAACGACTTAAAACCAATGCCAAGTGTGCAGTAGTAAAAAAGTCTTCAATGCACATCTTGCAAGACTGTTAGAAATTTGACACAAGTAGGAATGGAAATCTGGTCTACAGGATTAACTCTTCAGAGCCAATTGTGGGGAACTAGCAAAGATCTGAAGTGTACTGTACTATTCTTGACTCGTACTGGAATAGCAGACATTGATCGTTGAAGAAAAAGACTTAAAAAAACAGACTTCTTTCCTGAGCCTAGAATGTGTCTATCTATCTATCTATACGCTGTGGCCCTTGTTTGCCTTGCGCCGTCAGGGGTGGAAGAGTTCTCTGGAGATAGCCTTCTTGTAAACTTGTTCCTGTGGCTTCTTTGATTTCTGTGATCCATCTTTTACATGGTCTGCCTCTTGCTTTATAACCGTTATGTCTATGTGTCATAGCCATTTGTGGCATGCTATCTGTTGGTAGTCTGGAAGCATGCGAAAACCACTTGATCTATTGTCTTTTGATGGGTTCCAATACTGGTATTGATTTGGTTATCTGTCTGATGTTATCGTTTCTAATTCTATCTCTTAATGACACTCCGAGTATTCTTCGTAGACATGTCATTTCTGTTGTCACTATTTTTAGAATGTGTATACATCTGAAGTTTTGTCTTTTCTACGAAACTGACTGTTTTGTGTAACTCATACAGAGTTCCTTTACATTTTTCCAGTGTTCTATTTATTGAACACAGTGTGTTTCTGTGGGTCAACATTTGCCTCAGAATTTCATATTAGGGACGTTCTTAAAGTAAATGCTCTTCAGTCTGAGGTGCCTGTTTACAAAACAATAAACTTTTTTTTCCCTTGTTCTTCAGCCGAAGTCAGACACTGAAATGGATTTCATCAATGTACTGTATTGTGGTCACTAGCTCTGAGACAGGGCCATAGCGCTTATCCGTCAGAGCTGTTTTGAAGGATCAGTTTTCTTTTTGTGGTGTTGTACAAAGTGCAGTTATGGGAAGTTATGTTCTGTGATTTCTGGAGATTGTCAACTGGGGCACACATCGATGTCCCGAACTCCAAACTTTCCATACATGCGTTGTTTGAGTCTGCTGAGTCCTGTTCTCAACTGAAAAAAGGATTGTTTATTCCTGTCTTCCAAGATTGTAGATAGCACAATTTCTTTTAGTTGCATGGGTGAGTTGTTCCATTCCATGTTAAGGAGCTTTTGATGATGGACTTAATTTCCAGAAATGATATTCAATCTTTCATCTGTTGCTGGCAGTTACTTCCAGTTTTTTTTTCTGGTTGGTCTACAATCTCATTTCTCCTGATTTGTGAGTGGCTTAAAATCCACTGGACAACCACTTCTTTTTCTTGGTTGATTAGATGAGATAGTAGTGATTTTAAGTAATTCATGTGAAATATATTTGGCTCAGATAGTGGTGATTTTCACCTTTAGAAAACACAGTGCGAAACATTTAGCCCGAATTGTGTCATTTCTTGAATCCTGACGGTGAAATCCTTCACCCGGTGCTCGAAACCCAAATTAAAAAAAAAAAAACCAGATTTGTAATTTTTGTTAGAGAATGTTACGCCAACTCTGAGTAGATATATTATTTAACTTCCTGTTTCTGTTACTAAAATGGTGGTAATAAGAGATTTCATGTGATTACGAAATTGAAAACCCAACAATCTATAGCCATCAGCATAGAGGCGGAACGACATGACAGTGAATCGGGTTTTATATACTTTTGTGTTAACGTTTATTCAGCGAAATCATTATAGATTGTGATTCTGAAGTGGAAATTTTGAGAGGTAAGTACTTCAAATATATTAAATAAAATAGACCACGAGGTTTTCGTTATTTAAAATATATAATATTCAACAGATGTGGAGCAACCAAAAATAAAATAGGTCTAGATTTACATAACGATTTTACTGAAAATCTGTCTTTATCACTTTCTCACGTCTCGTATCACACACACACACACACAAACAAAACTTACACCAATATATGCAGAATTTAATGTTTTATTTATATGTGCAAATATTATTTAAATATCTCTAACAACAAAAAAGGTATCACAATTTCAAAACAGCCACCAACGATCACGTAACATTTCCAAAAAACAATTCAGCAGCAGGTGAGAAATTACGTAATTGTAAACATAGCATGCTTCTTCTTCTTTCGTTCACTTGAAACATGTCTATATCTGTAATTCTGTCTCCTTAATAAAACTCGGTTAAGTCATTCATGTGGAATATATTTGGTTGAGATAGTAGTGATTTTAAGTCATTCATGTGAAATATGTTTGGTTGAGATAGTAGTGATTTTAAGTCATCATGTGAAATGTCTGGGTTTTGGAGGTCCTGCAAAGGAAATTTGGCATCTTTCAGGATCGAACTCTTCTCTTCCTCCAGGTGGAATGATCCAGCAACAAAAGAGTTGCTTCACACTCTACCTTGAAATTTGTTGAATGAAACAATAGACAGAATAAAACATAACAAACATGGAACTTACCGTCCCTCCATCACAGTCACGAAGACAAAAGACTGTCCTGTTGCCTCGGACGTCCGTATGCCATATTCCAGCAGCATCTCACCCTGAATCTCTAGATCCTTGTTAGCTTTCTGTAGCGGCAACCAGCTTTCTAAGCCTTAGGTATTATATAAGGAGACAGTCATAGAACAAACATTCTAAATAGTCATAGAACAAACACTCAAGACAGTCATAGAACAAACATTCTAAATAGTCATAGAACAAACACTCAAGACAGTCATAGAACAAATATTCTGGATGGTGATGGAATAAACAGTCAAGACAGTCATAGAACAAATATTCTGGATGGTGATGGAATAAACAGTCAAGACAGTCATAGAACAAATATTCTGGATGGTGATGGAATAAACAGTCAAGATAGTCATAGAACAAACATTCTAAATAGTCATAGAACAAACATTCTAAATAGTCATAGAACAAACATTATAAATAGTCATAGAACAAACATTCTAGATAGTAATGGAACAAACATTCTAGATAGTAATGGAACAAACATTCTAGATAGTCATGGAACAAATATTCTAGATAATTATGGAATAAAATATTCGGTGAAATTACTGTGTGTGATGATGTGGTGATATGTGTTGTAAATAATTTGAGAATAAAGTTAAAATAAAACTTGCTTGTGTTTTGCCGGAGTCTGAAAGGCGAGTAAAATATAGCAACATTAAAAACTGACATACATGTCGTAGAAGGTAACTAAGGAAGTTTAGGATAGGATTGACCACCCCATCCCACAGAGTCAAAGTGAGGTAAAAACTATGCAGAAAACGGATGTGTCAGGCTGAAAGGCGCATATATCCCAGCCAAGCTGTAAACCATGGCACAACACATTCCATTTTCTGGACTACATCCTGCAAATCTGCAGGAGTTTGAGAACAAACACTGAATAAGAAATAAAAACTTCTATTATGATATTATTTTGATTCGTCTTGTGAACTAAATTACAGCTCTTCTAGATCAATAAGCTGCCAGAATATTCCGCATTTACTCTCAAACTTCTGCAATCTCAAACTCCTGCAGAATAGCAGGATGTAGTCCAGAGAATAGAATGTCTTATCTCGTGGTTTAAAGAAGTTTAGCTGTGATATTTGTGCCCTTATGCCTGACACATCCAACTTCAGCATATCAAGTTACTATAACCCTATATGGGATGGGACAGCCTCCACCCTAAAACCTCCTTAGTCGTCCTTGACAACATTCATGAAAGATAAAGAATCACTATTCTTTACTCCCATCAAGCCCTAAAACATAAGGGCAATTTTGTCATGATTTATAACTTAGCTGCAGTAACAAGGTATTTTGTCATGATTTATAACTTAGCTGCAGTAACAAGGTATTTTGTCATGATTTATAACTTAGCTGCAGTAACAAGGTATTTTGTCATGACTTATAACTTAGCTGCAGTAACAAGGTATTTTGTCATGATTTATAACTTAGCTGCAGTAACAAGGTATTTTGTCATGATTTATAACTTAGCTGCAGTAACAAGGTATTTTGTCATGATTTATAACTTAGCTGCAGTAACAAGGTATTTTGTCATGACTTATAACTTAGCTGCAGTAACAAGGTATTTTGTCATGATACGCTCAATTTCAGTATGGCTTTTCAGTTGCTATCTGTGGGTGCTGACAGCCAACACCCCTCTACCTTCTTAATCATCTCACAACATGCATTGCAGGTCACAGTGTTGCTATTCTTTTTATTCCATTATAAGATCCCAACAACACATGGATACAAGCCTCAACAACACATGGTCTCCAGCCCCAACAACACATGGTCTCAAGCCCCAACAACACATGATCTCCAGTCCCAATAACACATGATCTCAATCCCCAACGACACATGGTCTCAAGCCCCAACAACACGTTCTCCAGCCCCAATAACACATGATCTCAAGCCTAAAACAACACATGGGCCCAAAAGCAAAGAATATTAAAACTGTGACGTGCCAAGCATGTCCTACATGCCAAGCATGTCCTAAATGCCAAGCATGTCCTAAATGCCAAGCATGTCCTACATGCCAAGCATGTCCTACATGCCAAGCATGTCCTAAATGCCAAGCATGTCCTAAATGCCAAGCATGACCTAAACGACAACTAACGGAGTGTGGGATTGGCTACTCATCCTGCTAATCAATGCGACCCGAAAATGCCACACCAAGATGGATATGTTAGGTCAGGCTTTCTTAACCAAGTGCTCGCGAGTACCATACTGTACACACTGTCTTAACCAAGTGCTCACAAGTACCATACTGTACACACTGTCTTAACCACGTACTCACAAGTACCATACTGTACACACTGTCTTAACCAAGTGCTCACAAGTACCATACTGTACACACTGTCTTAACCAAGTGCTCACAAGTACCATACTGTACACACTGTCTTAACCAAGTGCTCACAAGTACCATACTGTACACACTGTCTTAACCACGTACTCACAAGTACCATACTGTACACACTGTCTTAACCAAGTGCTCACAAGTACCATACTGTACACACTGTCTTAACCAAGTGCTCACAAGTACCATACTGTACACACTGTCTTAACCAAGTGCTCACAAGTACCATATATCATATTATCACACACTAGCTAGCTAGTACACACTGTCTTACATTATCACAGACTGCTACATGACATGATTATACCCTTCCACACTGTATACAGACTGCTACATGACATGATTATACCCTTCCACACTGTGTACAGACTGCTACATGACATGATTATACCCTTCCACACTGTGTACAGACTGTTACATGACATGATTATACCCTTCCACACTGTGTACAGACTGTTACATGACATGATTATACCCTTCCACACTGTGTACAGACAGCTACATGACATGATTATACCCTTCCACACTGTGTACAGACAGCTACATGACATGATTATACCCTTCCACACTGTGTACAGACTGCTACATGACATGATTATACCCTTCCACACTGTGTACAGGCTGCTACATGACATGATTATACCCTTCAACACTGTGTACAGACTGCTACATGACATGATTATACCCTTCCACATTGTGTACAGACTGCTGGATGACATGATTATACCCTTCCACACTGTGTACAGACTGCTGGATGACATGATTATACCCTTTCACACTGTGTACAGACTGCTACATGACATGATTATACCATTCCACACTGTGTACAGACTGCTACATGACATGATTATACCCTTCCACACTGTGTACAGACTGCTGGATGACATGATTATACCCTTCCACACTGTGTACAGACTGCTACATGACATGATTATACCCTTCAACACTGTGTACAGACTGCTACATGACATGATTATACCCTTCCACACTGTGTACAGACTGTTACATGACATGATTATACCCTTCCACACTGTGTACAGACTGCTGGATGACATGATTATACCCTTCCACACTGTGTACAGACTGCTACATGTCATGATTATACCCTTCCACACTGTGTACAGACTGCTACATGACAAGATTATACCCTTCCACAAAGTGTACAGACTGCTGGATGACATGATTATACCCTTCCACACTGTGTAAAGAATGTTACATGACATGATTATACCCTTCCACAAAGTGTACAGACTGCTGGATGACATGATTATACCCTTCCACACTGTGTAAAGAATGTTACATGACATGATTATACCGTTCCACAAAGTGTACAGACTGCTGGATGACATGATTATACACTTCCACACTGTGGACAGACTGCTACATGACATGATTATACCCTTCCACACTGTGTACAGGCTGCTAGATGACAAGATTATACCCTTCCACACTGTGTACAGACTGCTACATGACATAATTATACCCTTCCACACTGTGTACAGACTGCTGGATGACATGATTATACCCTTCCACACTGTGTAAAGAATGTTACATGACATGATTATACCCTTCCACACTGTGTACAGACTGCTGGATGACATGATTATACCCTTCCACACTGTGTACAGACTGCAACATGACATAATTATACCCTTCCACACTGTGTACAGACTGTACTCTAGGCGCCCTTACCTTTAGGGTTCTTATTCTCGTACATGTAATCCCTGGTCACAGAAGCAGTCCCGATGATGTCATCCCCACTGAAGCATAGAAAAATTGCCATCATGTCATGCGCCAAATGTCATCATGTCAAACTCCAAATGTTATCATGTCCAACACCAAATGTCATCATGTCCAACACCAAATGTCATGTCAAACACCAGATGCCATCATGTCCAACACCAAATGTCATAACCAAATGTCACCATGTCCAACACCAAATGTCATGTCAAACACCAGATGCCATCATGTCCAACACCAAATGTCATACACCAAATGTCATCATGTCCAACACCAAATGTCATCATGTCCAACACCAAATGTCATCATGTCCAACACCAAATGTCATCATGTCCAACACCAAATGTCATCATATCATGCAATACATCTCCTCCAAAGATATCAACAGACCCTTGCAGACGGTTGGGTCACCTTTACTGATTGAGGATCTCATACATAGATGAATGTCATGTGGATCCGGAACCCAGACCCCGGAACACATACTTCAGGACTGCCCAACATACAAAGAGCAGAGACAGCAGACCTGGCCAGAGGATTCAGACTTGAGGCAAAAGCTATGGGGCAGCCGCTCTGATCTAGAGAAGACAGTGGACTTCGTCTTGACAACAAGCCTGATGGTACAGCATGACCACAGATGCTGAACGCAGAAGAAGAATGTCATCATATCAAACACCAAAAGAACAGATGAACTTTATAAAACAAACATATTAATTATAAAAGATATGTATGTGTTGTCGGGCCCAAAAGGGGAGCAAAGAATAGCAACACTGTTTACCTTCCACGCATGTCATAAAAGGAGGTTATGGGATGGAGTTGGCTGTCCCATCTATATAGGGTGAACTGACCCAGAAGCCATGTTGAAGTCGGATGTGTCAGGCCTATAGATGCAGATATGGCAGCTAAGATGTAAACCATGACACAACGCATTCCATTCTCCGGACTACATCCTGCTAATCTGCAGGAGTTTGAGAACGCACGAAGAAGAAGAAGATAAAAGATGTCAATTTCTGTCAATTTAGACCAGGGGCTCTCAAAGTAGGCTACGTAGTCCCTTGAGGCCATGGAATCTTGAAGGGGGTTTGGGAGGGTCATGAGTCATTAGAAGATTAATCATTTTTTTAACATTTCATGATCTGTTCTGTTCGATATGACAAGACATTTACCACATTTTGGATGACAAAAAAACAATTTTGTTTTGGCATTTCAAGATCTGTTCTGTTCGGTATAATGAGATATCTACCAGTCTCGCTGCTTCAAATTGTTCTTCCCTTGATGCTATTTTAAATTCCCCCCCCCCTTTATATTTCTCTATGAGTTCTAGTCTATCATCTGGTTGCACAACCAGTGCACATCTGGTTGCATTATTTTCTGAGACTGTGTCTACTCCTTCTTTGCAGTCTTCCTATTATCACCAGCTGCATTCATCGATTATCTCGTTTCTTTCCATAAGTTTGTACTTCTTACGACATACCTGGAAAGTAGACAGTATTCTTTGCGCTCTGAACTAGAAGTCTGGGCCCTGAGTGCCACACAAGCGGAACATACATTTCTTGCAGTCAATTTTTATTCGCATTCTTCTTCTTCTGCGTTCGTTCTCAAACTCCTGCGGATTAGCAGGATGTAGTCCAGAGAACGGAATGTGTTGTGTCATGGTTTACAGCATTGCTGCGATATATGCGCCTTTCGGCCTGACACATCTGACTTCAGCATGGCTTTGGGTCACTGACCCTATATGGGATGGGACAGCCAACTCCATCCCATAACCTCCTTAGTCGCCTTTTACGACATGCGTGGAAGGTAAACAGTGTTGCTATTCTTTGCTCCCCTTTCAGGCCCTGGCAACAGACGGGCAGTCGATTTTTATAATATGCACTCAAGTTCCCATTGGTTCTCTTTTGTCACAAGACAATCTATCTATTGTCTTTTTCACAAATGCTGTTATATGTCATAGGGAGTTGAAGTTTTCTGTCTTTTAACCAAATTTGTTGCACTTGTCATGGTTAGACTGTGATTTGTAACAATCTCTCTGATTGAATCTTCCCATCGTGGTCTTGGTCTTCCTCTTGCTTTGTAGCCGTTCTTTCTGCTGTTGTATGCCTGGTTGTGATAGTTCCATTCGCATGTGTCAAAACCAGTTGATCTGTTGCCTTTCTATACATTTTTTGCATGATATGGCCTTTACTATCTTTCTGATGTCTTCATTTCTCATTCTGTCTCTTCTGGTGACGTTTATATCCTTAGTCACAAGACAATGTCAATACCATAGATACATCACAATGTAGTTTAGAAAGTGTAGACATATTGTGTCATAGTTTCATTTGTACCAATAGCTCCACAAATCTGTCTTTTAAAGTTCTGGAGTAGGAATTTCTATTATACTAATGCAGTTTAGCCAGACAGTCTTGAGAAATCAGAGTGCAGCGACTGCTGTACAGAAATACTTCCCTGGAGCCATGGCATGAGCTAGATACAGAAATAGTTCCCTGGAGCCATGGCATGAGCTAGATACAGAAATAGTTCCCTGGAGCCACACATGAGCTAAGTAAGATACAGAAATAGTTCCCTGGAGCCATGAATAAGCTATATACAGAAAAAGTTCCCTGGAGCCATGCAAAAGCTAGATAGAGAAATAGTTCCCTGGAGCCATGAATAAGCTATATACAGAAATAGTTCCCTGGAGCCATGAATAAGCTATATACAGAAATAGTTCCCTGGAGCCATGAATAAGCTAGATACAGAAATAGTTCCCTGGAGCCATGAATAAGCTAGATACAGAAATAGTTCCCTGGAGCCATGCAAAAGCTAGATACAGAAATAGTTCCCTGGAGTCATGAATAAGCTAGATACAGAAATAGTTCCCTGGAGCCATGAATAAGCTAGATACAGAAATAGTTCCCTGGAGCCATGAATAAGCTAGATACAGAAATAGTTCCCTGGAGCCATGAATAAGCTAGATACAGAAATAGTTCCCTGGAGCCATGAATAAGCTAGATACAGAAATAGTTCCCTGGAGCCATGAATAAGCTAGATACAGAAATAGTTCCCTGGAGCCATGCAAAAGCTAGATACAGAAATAGTTTCCTGGAGCCATGCATGAGCTGAGTAAGATACAAATATAGACTGTACCAACTTTGGGCTTACCATTAACACAGAGAAAACAGAAGTCATGTTACAACCAGCACTTGGCAAAAGCTATCTCGAGCCCTGCATAAAGGTAAATGGTGTAGCACTGAAAGTTGTGAATAGATTCACATATCTAGGCAGTACGTTATCACAAAATGCCAACGTTGATGATGAAGTGTATACAAGGATCGCCAAAGCAAGCTGTACTTTCTGCAGATTGTACGCAAATGTTTGGCGTAGAAATGGCATTAACCTACAGACTAAGCTGAAAGTTTACAGAGCAGTGGTACTTCCAGTGCTTCTATACGCTAGTGAAACATGGACTGTGTATAGACGTCATGTGAAAAAACTCAATCATTTTCATACAAATTGTCTCAGAAAAGTTATGAACATCAGATGGCAAGACTAGATTCCAGATACCACTGTCCTTGATAGAGCTGGTATCCCATGCATTGACACGATCCTGATGCAGACACAGATTCGTTGGTAGGTCATTTGGTGCGTATGCCAGACCATCGTCTGCCAAAGATACTTCTCTATGGTGAGCTAGAGAAGGGTATACGATCTCAAGGTGGCCAAAGGAAGCGCTACAAGGACTCGTTAAAGAACTCACTGAAAGCCTTTGAAATAGACCACGATACATGGGAAGAACTTGCACAAAATAGATCTACATGGCGTTCTAAAATAAAAAAGAGCGCATCATCTTGTGAAAAGAAAAGAAATGCAGCAGCTCATCAGCGGAGAGCAGCTAGGAAGTCACGGATAGACCAAGATCCGTCTACAGTCATCATTCCATGTCCAAACTGTCCATGGACATTTACAGCTCGAATAGGGCTCATTAGCCATGTACGAACTCATTATCAAAGACATAACTAAAATTGAATTTTCAAAAGTGGATGTAACAAATGGTCATCATCATCATGTGATGGACGAACAACAGAATATAGAATAGAATATCATTACAACCAAAAAATGCTGGGTTGATGGCCACGTCCTGAATACAATATGCTACCAATACAGCTCTCATTCTTCATGCAGTGGCACAATTCATCACCTTTATTCTTCTTCTGCATTCTCAAACTCCTGTAGATCAGCAGGATGTAGTCCGGAGAACAGCAATTAATCATCAGAAGACCTACCATCATCATCATGTGACATATTCTTTCCAAAACATGGTCTTTCTTATGAATATTCTCTGAATACTCCGCGATTCTGGGTGAGTTGCCCTGCCACAGCTAGAGACATACCGAGTTCAAATAAAAGTAAATAAAACAAATAAAAATCAAATCAAATCAACAAGAATTCAAAGTCTGTATGGGTTGTGTTTTTTTATTTTTGCAGTTATTTTCATTGGTCACTATTTATATATTTGCTAACACCGGCCAATGAAATGCACAGGAATATCAAAAAATTTACCCATAAGGCTTGTTTGAATTCTGTTAATGGGTCATATATTGGCGAAAGTCACAGGAAAACAGAGTGTGTTGCAGCATAGTTTACAGCTTAGCTATAATATCTGGATCTTTCAGCCTGACACATCTGACTTCAGCATCGCCTCTGGGTCATTTTGGTCGCTATGGACAAGCGCTCTCAGCTGGTGTTAATGATATATACTTGTGCCATGCTAGTTTAAAAGTACTCACGAGCGCTAACGATTACATGTGGGCAGTGCTCACCATCTGGAGGGGTTGAGAACCCCTGCTCTATGGGATAAGACTGTTTATTCAACATTCTGAAGCATGGACTAAGTATCCAACATAACCTTTGATAGGTAAAATTCCACAAGCACATTTAAAGTAAACACATCAGAGAAAAGCATGGACAATCATGCATGAAAAAGATCATTCATCAATCTACAAACACTACTCACCTACTACTCTCAAGGTCATCACAGTCAGGGATGAATGGGCAAGAACAAGCATAAATAAAAGAAGGAAAAAAATAAAAAATTTTACAACATCAGGGAATTTCAAGGTTGGTGGTAAAAGGAATTCATAAAACACAGAGCCACAGCACACGTAGACACCCCTACATATTTGTAGTTATTTCCCTTGTTTATGTTTGTAAATTTCATGTTCATCATTAAATAAATTAAATATTTACTTATTTTAGGGTTAGGGTAGCTGTGCTTTACATAACTAACCCTAACCATAAATAAATAAATATTTCAATTATTAAACGATGAACATGAAATTTACAAACAGACAAGGGAAATAATTAAACTTATGGTGGCATATACTTGTACTGTACCAATACAGATATCAAGAGGAAATACTCAAAAGGAAACTTTAGAAAATAGAAAAAAAACACAATGTACAAGTGCACAAATATAGAACATTCTTATTAAGTGCACAAATATAGAACATTCTTATTAAGTGCACAAATATAGAACATTCTTATTAAGTGCACAAATATAGAAAATTCTTATTAAGTGCACAAATATAGAACATTCTTATTAAGTGCACAAATATAGAACATTCTTATTAAGTGCACAAATATAGAACATTCTTATTAAATCTTAGTGGATACATTTTCTATTCCATTTAAATCATGATCCATAACTTTTATTATCATTTTAAATCTTGATTTATAACTTTTTTTAATCATTTTAAATCTTGATTTATAACTTTTTTTAATCATTTTAAATCTTGATTTATAACTTTTTTTATCATTTTAAATCTTGATTTATAACTTTTTTTATTTCAAATATTGATCTATATCTTTTAATATAATTTCAAATCTTGATATATACATTTTAAAATTTCTAACCCTGATCGATACCTTTTCTTAACAATTCAAATTGTGATCTATACCATTTCTTATTATTTCAAATCATGATCACATACCTTTTCTTAGAATTTCAAATCATGATTACATACCTTTTCTTAGAATTTCAAAGCATGATTACATACCTTTTCTTAGAATTTCAAATCATGATCACATACCTTTTCTTAGAATTTCAAATCATGATTACATACCTTTTCTTAGAATTTCAAATCATGATTACATACCTTGTTGTATATATTTTACATATATAATTAATGTGTATAATATCTCAGAAGAATTAATTTTTTTGTTTTAATTTGACAGAATCTCAGTTCATATATTGTGTCCCTTCATTTATTTCCTTTGGTTCAAACTGAACAAATTGTTTTACTGTGTTTATTATGTTAAAAAAGTAGAAATTTGAAACATGCATTATGGGAAAACGGGAAATGCAACAGCAATAGGTAAACATATATATATATTTTTATACTCTTCAAGAAAAGAAACAACTTTTTTTACAACTTTTATAACAGATATTTCCTGATTGGACTTTATTCAACCTATCGACTGTGTCCACCTGGTCACTAACTTCTTGTGGTTACCTCAATTGTACTCACTTCATGATTCATGAGGTCATGAAGGAGGTCATGCTCAAAACAACATTTTTGGTAATAGCTCGTGACAGGTTCATGAGAATCCAGTGAAACTTAATGAACACAAAACTCTCTGACCATATTTACTGAATGCCTATAACAAATTGATGGTCTTCGAATAAAAATTTGCTGAACATTCAATGCGCAAGTATGGCTCATCTCACTACAGAACAATGATACATCGTCATTGGATGCTTACAGACTGGACAATCAAAAAGTGTCATGGCCAAACAATTTAATGTGGTTAGAAGTACCATTAGTCGCCTATAGAGGCGATTTCAACAAAATGGCTTAGTGGCAGACGCAGAGTTAGAACTCATGCAGAAGACCGCTTCGTCACCTCAGGAATTGATTTGTATCTGAGCCTTTCATGGTCTACTCAATGCCAGCAGCTCGTAAAATTTCAGATCAAACAATCAGAAACCGGCTGCATGACGCTGGTCTTTGAGCTAGAATACCCTACAGAGGTCCTGTTCTTATGGACCGGCATTGGCAGAATGAACTGCAGTGACCAAACCATCATCGTCAATGGACCATTGGGAATGACTGGAGATGGGTTTCATTTAGTGATTAATCCTTATTTTGTGCTCTAATGGCACAACAGATGAGAAGAGTTAACCGCAGAGTCGATGAGCAATGTGCTTTCAAGCTTGGGGAGAAGCAGGAACAAGTTCCAAATAACATAGGATATTTCAATTCAGGAAAATAAAATATATTTTAAAAAAACATGCATAAACATTGTGGCAACATTGGCAATCAGCTTTTTCTTCTTTTTTTTAACTCCCTTCCCATCCCCCCCCCCCCTACAAACTGGAATACACTAAAACAAATATAATTAGGGAAATACAGCAGTTTATTACCACATTTTTTAAACAACCTCACGTCTGCATTATTTCCTTTTGGAAATGAAAAAGTTCTTCTTCTATTACATGAAACAAATATAGTTTAATTCAATTTTAGTTTTCTGAATCAGCATTGATGTACTAGGGCCAAAACCGCCATTCCCTTCCAGCACATGATGAAGAGTATACATGCTGATTGTTCCTGTAGCTCTCTGGTTATACACACATACATACCTTAGATGCCTCCTCTGTCGCCCTGTTCTGCTCGCCCCTGAGGTAATTCCAAATTCTTTAGATCACACCCTCATATCACCTTCCAGTCTAGTGTCCTCATTTATAAAATTTTCTGGTTAATATCTTATATGTCATTCTTGTCCATATCTAATTCTTCTAGTACTGGTGCTTTTGAGGCTTGTGTGTTGGTTCTTTCACTTCAATGAATTCCTGCATGTCCAGGAGAATAAGTCCACAGAATTCTCCGTAGATATGTAATATACTTCATCCTCTTGTGTCGGAGCAATCCCTTTCTCAATCTTTCTAAACATGGATTGTGAGTCTGTGGCTATTACGGCTCTCAATGTTAGTGTGCCAGAAATCTATTTGAGTAACGCCATAACTACCTCCATTTTCATTCTCATGATGGAGGTTGTCATGTAAGCTCCATTCTTCTCCTTTACAGATCTTTAGCATTTTTTGGATGCACTGATCTTCTAGGAAATATCTATATTCAGTAGGTTGTCATTTCTTTCTAAATGGCCTGAGTGTCCAACTACCTGCAGATGATTTTGAACATGGGTCGAGACTCTATCTCATGATTGTGAGACATGATGTTCATAGCTGCTCAAATACTTAATACTCCCAGTAGTAGCACAAAGCTGTGAAACATGGTCATTACAAAGTGCCTGCAAAGAATATCACCTCTAAATAACTGGAGTACTATAGAACATCGTATCTGAATAGTTGGAGTACTGTAGAATAGTTTGAGAATATCTGGGACAGAACTTGTGGAGGGTGGTTGGGGGGATGAACCCTACAAAAACCCTCCCCTCAAATCTACGTTCTTGCTGCAATCCCTTATCTCCACTAGTGCTCCAACCACTTGCCTACGGCAATGTTCCAACCACCTGACTATGCCAGTGTCTAGTCACTATAATTTACCGGCAGTTGGAGCTAAATGTAATAAACACAACAGACTGATGGAACAAACCTGACTTTATCAGCATCATAAATGTAGAAGCTGAGAATCTGAAACCCACTTGGCATGTGCATAATGAACTCCTCACCCCACAGCGGATCTAATGTCTTGTACACGGTTGCAGTTCTGGGAATTCAAAATGTTAACTCAATATTCAACAGTACAAAAAATCTATTAAATATCATTTTTTTGGATCAATTTCTGACTTCTTCAGCATTGAGTCTCAAACCTTTGCTTGTTAGCCAGATGTAGCCTGGAGAAAGGAATGTATTGCATTATAGTTTACAGCGCCCGTGTGTTGCCGGGGCCCAAAAACGGAGCAAAGAATAGCAACACTGTTTACCTTCCACGCATGTCGTAAAAGGCGACTAAGGAGGTTATGGGATGGAGTTGGCTGTCCCATCCCATATAGGGTCAGTGACCCAAAGCCATGCTGAAGTCGGATGTGTCCGGCCGAAAGGCGCAGATATCGCAGCAATGCTGTAAACCATGACACAGCACATTACGCTCTCCGGACTACATCATGCTAATCTGCAGGAGTTTGAGAATGAACGCAGAAGAAGAAGAATAGTTTACAGCTAGACTGTATTAGCTGCACCTGTAGGTGGACATGGTGGGAGGAGTTCTTGTCTAGCTTGATGTACAAGTAGTTCTATACATTGAAATAGATGGACATTGTGGTAGAAGTTCTTGTCTAGCTTATTGTAGTTCTATACATTGAAATAGATGGACATGGTGGGAAGATGTTCTTGTCTAGCTTATTGTAGTTCTATACATTGAAATAGATGATGTTCTTGTCTAGCTTATTGTAGTTCTATACATTGAAATAGATGGACATGGTGGGAAGCTTAATGTAGTTCTATACATTGAAATAGATGGACATGGTGGGAAGATGTTCTTGTCTAGCTTGATGTAGTCATATATATATTGAAATAGGATATACTGTACTGTTTTTAATATGTTTTAACTGGTATGAGATCTGAGCTGGAAGCTATGACATTTTCATTCCACAGAAGCTATAGGACTTAGATCTCCTGTAACATTTTCATCCCACAGAAGCTATAGGACTTAGATCTCCTGTAACATTTTCATCCCACAGAAGCTATAGGACTTAGATCTCCTGTAACATTTTCATCCTACAGAAGCTATAGGACTTAGATCTCCTGTAACATTTTCATCCTACAGAAGTTATAGGACTTAGATCTCCTGCTCATACTGGACATTTAGTTATCCAGGGAATGCATAGATGGCAGTGTTTTGGCTAGGATGCAGGCACAGTGTACCACATGCACAATCTCTGCTAGCTGATTCAGGCACAATGTACCATGTGCACAATCTCCGCTAATCATAGAGGCACACTGTTTTAATCCTGTTCTATATACTTTATGGCCATGTTACATCAAGTTCTATATACTCTATGGTCATGTTACATCAAGTGCTATATACTCTATGGTCATGTTACATAAAGAACTTTTGCAAGGCTCCACATCTCAACCTTTACCCCCAATCACATTGTATTCACTGTAACACTGTACCATTACATTGCACCCACTGTAACATTGTACCATCACATTGTACCCACTGTAACATTGTACCATCACATTGCACCCACTGTAACATTGTACCATCACATTGTATTCATTGTATTCCCCAGTTGAGGTGGAAATGTTTTTCAGATCGCAACGACTCCCGGGACGACCCAGTCTTAAATGGGTAACGGATTAATCCAGGAAGTAAAGACTATAAGGGAGAGGAGATGGATACCGCCCTCATTTGCAGAGCCTCTGAAATGTGAGATCGCTAACATCTCACACCCCTACGGCATTAATAAATGCTATGGGTTACTTTTCTTTTTTACTATTCACTGTAACATTGTACCATCACACTGCACTCACTGTAACATTGTACCATCACACTGCACTCACTGTAACATTGTACCATCACACTGCACCCACTGTAACATTGTATCATCACATTGCACCCACTGTAACATTGTACCATCACATTGCACCCACTGTAACATTGTACCATCACACTGCACTCACTGTAACATTGTACCATCACACTGCACTCACTGTAACATTGTACCATCACACTGCACTCACTGTAACATTGTACCATCACATTGCATTCATTGTATTCCCCAGTTGAGGTGGAAATGTTTTTCAGATCGCAACGACTCCCAGGTTGACCCAGTCTTAAATGGGTAACGGATTAATCCAGGAAGTAAAGACTGTGAGAGAGAGGAGATGGCTACCGCCCTTATTTGCAGAGCCTCTGAAATGTGAGATCGCTAACATCTCACACCCCTACGGCATTAATAAATGCTATGGGTTACTTTTCTTTTTTACTATTCACTGTAACATTGTACCATCACACTGCACTCACTGTAACATTGTACCATCACACTGCACTCACTGTAACATTGTACCATCACACTGCACCCACTGTAACATTGTATCATCACATTGCACCCACTGTAACATTGTACCATCACATTGCACCCACTGTAACATTGTACCATCACACTGCACTCACTGTAACATTGTACCATCACACTGCACTCACTGTAACATTGTACCATCACACTGCACTCACTGTAACATTGTACCATCACATTGCATTCATTGTATTCCCCAGTTGAGGTGGAAATGTTTTTCAGATCGCAACGACTCCCAGGTTGACCCAGTCTTAAATGGGTAACGGATTAATCCAGGAAGTAAAGACTGTGAGAGAGAGGAGATGGCTACCGCCCTTATTTGCAGAGCCTCTGAAATGTGAGATCGCTAACATCTCACACCCCTACGGCATTAATAAATGCTATGGGTTACTTTTCTTTTTTACTATTCACTGTAACATTGTACCATGGTGAGCAGTGTGACTTTCTGGCTCTACACAATACTAACTGTCCCACGCTCTCATGTTACAACTGAGAAATCTTGAGTTCCCTGTTCCCTTCGGACTTGACTGAGCTAGCTGGGGCAGACAATAGGCTTGTTTGGATGTGGGTGGGCCTGGTTAGGCTTTCAGCTACTAATGATGCCCTTAAGCCATGACTTGAGAGCAGTTGCCATAAAATTAAAGGATCGTTGCTACAACAAAAATGTATGTTCACACATCCTTACCTTGCTATGCTCTTACCTTGCTATGTTCACACATCCTTACCTTGCTATGTTCACACATCCTTACCTTGCTATGTTCACACATCCTTACCTTGCTATGTTCACACATCCTTACCTTGCTATGTTCGCACATCCTTACCTTGCTATGTTCACACATCCTTACCTTGCTATGTTCACACATCCTTAACTTGCTATGTTCACACATCCTTACCTTGCTATGTTCACACATCCTTACCTTATTATGTTCACATATACTTACCTTGCTATGATCACATTATCAACTTTAATGACACAATAAGGATCACTTTTGCCATTGCTGAAATTTGAAATAAGAAAATTACATGATAGTTTATTCTTAATTCTTAGTAGACAGTTAGTTCTTAGTAGACAGTTAGTTCTTAGTAGACAGTTAGTTCTTAGTAGACAGTTAGTTCTTAGTAGACAGTTAGTTCTTAGATGGTTAGTTCTTAGTAGACAGTTAGTTCTTTGTAGACAGTTAGTTCTTAGATAGTTAGTTCTTAGTAGACAGTTAGTTCTTAGTAGACAGTTAGTTCTTAGTAGACAGTTAGTTCTTAGATGGTTAGTTCTTAGTAGACAGTTAGTTCTTTGTAGACAGTTAGTTCTTAGATAGTTAGTTCTTAGTAGACAGTTAGTTCTTAGTAGACAGTTAGTTCTTAGTAGACAGTTAGTTCTTAGTAGACAGTTAGTTCTTAGATGGTTAGTTCTTAGTAGACGGTTGGTTCTAATAATTATTATTTTGTACGACAGCATTTTCACTGATCTTCTTCTGCATTAATTCTCAAACTCCTGCAGATTAGCAGGATGTAATCCGGAAATCAGAATGTCTCAAACTCCTGCAGATTAGCAGGATGTAGACAAGAGAAAGGAATAAGTTGTTGTCATGGTTTTACAGCTTGACTGTGATATCTTCGCCTTTTGGCTGGACACATCTGACTTCAGCATGAAGTCATTCTGGGTCACTTGACTCTCTATTAGATGGGACAGCCAACTCTATACCCAAAAGCTTCTTAGTTGCCTCTTATGACATGCATGGCAGGTAATAGTGTCTGTATTACTTGCTTTCCTTAGGACCTCCGCAACACACATGCGAACATTTCAATTGATGTGTGCTGTAACATTATGATAACTTCTCCATACATTTTCATTGATGTGTGTTGTAACATTATGATAACTTCTCCATAAAACATTTCCATTGATGTGTGTTGTAACATTATGATAACTTCTCCGTACAAAATTTTTTTTATAAATGTGTTGTAACATTATGATAACTTCTCCCTACAACACTTTCATTGATGTCTCTTAACATTATGATAACTTCTCCCTACAACACTTTCATTGATATCTCTTAACATTATGATAACTTCTCCCTACAACACTTTCATTGATGTCTCTTAACATTATGATAACTTCTCCCTACAACACTTTCATTGATATCTCTTAACATTATGATAACTTCTCCCTACAACACTTTCATTGATATCTCTTAACATTATGATAACTTCTCCCTACAACATTTTCATTGATATCTCTTAACATTATGATAACTTCTCCCTACAACATTTTCATTGATATCTCTTAACATTATGATAATTTCTCCCTACAACATTTTCATTGATATCTCTTAACATTATGATAACTTCTCCCTACAACATTTTCATTGATATCTCTTAACATTATGATAACTTCTCCCTACAACATTTTCATTGATATCTCTTAACATTATGATAACTTCTCCCTACAACATTTTCATTGATATCTCTTAACATTATGATAACTTCTCCCTACAACATTTTCATTGATTTGTTGTGTAACATTATAATAATTTCACATGACAACATGTTCATTAATGCACTGTAACAGCTTGTGTAAGAAGCTCACTACACAGTTCTCTATACAATTATCTATTTACCATCTATTTAAACTGCTGGATCCTGTAGCCAGTAAATTGCGCATTGCCAAGTCTGTGGCACATGGTTCTCACATTGCGTATTGCAAAGTCCAGGGTACATGGTTCTCACATTGCGTATTGCCAAGTCCAGGGCACATGGTTCTCACTTTGCGCATTGCCAAGTCTGTGGCACATGGTTCTCACATTGCGTATTGCCAAGTCTGTGGCACATGGTTCTCACATTGCGTATTGCCAAGTCCAGGGCACATGGTTCTCACATTGCGTATTGCCAAGTCCAGGGCACATGGTTCTCACATTGCGTATTGCCAAGTCTGTGGCACATGGTTCTCACATTGCGTATTGCCAAGTCCGGGGCACATAGTTCTCATATTGCATATTGCCAAGTCAGAGGCACATGGTTCCCACATTGCATATTGCCAAGTCCGGGGCACATGGTTCTTACATTGCATATTGCCATGTCCGGAGCACAAGGTTCTCACATTTTTGTTCCACATCTGAGGGGTGTATCCTTTTTTTTATTGGTTCTCTCATGGAATGATTTGATTCCCAGATCTTGTATGGGAATGTACCTTATCCATTTTGCACAGACCTCCTTTAAATCTTGCTGCTTTATACCAGAGGAAAGACAAAGTTATTATATCTAGAGTAAAGTAAGGCCTGCGGTAGATGCCAGAAATTGATTGTATATCTGGAGTAAACCAAGCATAACTGTCAATTTATTTTTTTTATAAATCTGTATTTTTAACAATATATTTCCGTATTTCAATAAAAGCATCCATATTTAGCACCCACATAAAAACTATTTTAAAAAATCCACAAATTTTTTAGGGAGGTGATTATGGGGGGCATCAATACATGCAAAACGTCTGCATTAGTAGTAATTACTGAAGATGTAACACCAAATCAACTATTTAAAAAAAAAAAAAAAAAAAAAAAAAAAATATTTTAAAAATTTTTATTTTAAAAACTGCAGTTTTTCTGGGATTTTTTGTTTGGGTACAGGGGGAGAAATCTGTATCAATATAGAAAATCTGTACTGGTTGACACAAGACCTGTGCCAGATAATGATTGTATAGAGTAAAGCAAGGCTTGTGCCAGATGCCAGAAATTGATTGTATATCTAGAGTAAAGCAAGGCTTGTGCCAGATGCCAGAAATTGATTGTATATCTAGAGTAAAGCAAGGCTTGTGCCAGATGCCAGAAATTGATTGTATATCTAGAGTAAAGCAAGGCTTGTGCCAGATATTGATTGTATATCTAGAGTAAAGAAAGACTTATGGAGGATGCCAGAAATCGATTGTGTTTATCTTCTTCTTCTTCCTTCATTCTCAAACTCTACTCAAATGCAGAATGTCTATGGTCTCACCAATGACCCACCAGACAGACCACCCATGCAATAGAAAATCTCAGTAGATGACATGGCTGTATATTGAGGCTCTCTTCTTATGGAAGATTTGTAGCACATCACCTATACTTCTTCTTATTCAGCGTTAATTCTCAAACTCCCGCAGGATCTCCCATGTAGCAAGACCATTGTCCTACTAGATTTCCAGAAGGATGTAGTCCAGAGAATGGAAATGCGTTGTGTTGCCATTTTATTTGTGCCAATGGCCCGACACATTCGTCTTCGCGATCACCTATATAATTATGGTTTTCATTATTTTTCTTACTTTTGTGTATTTTTATGCTTTGTTATTTATGTATATGTATGCACCCTCTGTGGTTGGGAGGAAGCCAAAGATGTACTGCACATCACTGGGGAGGAGGACACTGGTTACACTGTATTCTTCTGGCTGAGGTTCATCATAAAGGCACAGTGGCTCAGGACATGACAAACCTTTTGCAGTGAACATTTTATTAAATGCTTGGAGCCACAGAGAAGCTCGGCATAACCAGTAGGCAAGTGATGTCGAAGAATGAGCACAGTGAACCCTATCTTGGCTGCAATAGCTTGGAGCAGTACATGGATATAAACCTACGTTTCTGGTGATGTGACACCAGAAGTTATTTTCTAGCTCTGGCACAGGGTGGGTAGAAACTCTACTGACTCACAAGCACAATAAAGGGATCAGAGCACCTATGGATCAGAGCACCTATGGATGTGTCCTGTGCACAGTAATAATAATCTCTCTGCTAACTAACTAACTGCTTGGAGGTGGAGTAGGGTCATGGCAGATCTGGTCTCTGGACTTGATAGCAGTCAGCAAAGAATAATTAGCCACCAAAATCAATGCACCGATTAACAACTTGATTCTAAAATTCCATTTGTTTAAATGTATTCTTAAATTTCACCTGGATCTCTCTTGTAGCAGGACAATGATCATCCTAATTGATTTCTAGCAGTATGTACTGTAGTCCAGAGAATGGAAATGCCATTCTATTTGCATCAATATCCCGAAACATCCGACTTTGATGGTAAATTATTATGTAGGCCTAGGTTTAATTAATAATTATGAGTCTGCTAACTCATTTATTCTCCAAAAAACATTGCACACAAAGCCTAAAAAACCACATTGTTGATTGTGAGCGTGAGTTAAGTGACTGTGAATTACTGTGACTACGAGCTTAGCGTAAGTGCAATAATATGTATTAAGTGTTAAGTCAAGTACTAAGTGTTAAGTAGGTACTTGGACATCCGGCTGAAATTACGTAATCGATTTTCACATTTTGGCAATTAATATTTGGCTATGAATTTATCAAGTACCTATTGATATAATGTGGTTTCTTCTGGAATTTCTAGACTAAATTATTGTTTACATTGGAAAGAATGAATGATTCTTGATCAGCTAAATCTGGCGCGAAATTGAGACATCGTTTTTGTGTGAAAATGTCGTGATACATTTAATTAATTACGAATTTATTGCTCATAGGTTAAGTTATCACCATTTTTTCACTTTTCTTTGTGTTGCGACAAGTTTGTTAATAGTTTTATAAAGTTCTCTGGCGATTTTTATATAGATATGTGCAATTGTTACGAATGTTTGACAGTGCAGGAAGACAAAAATAATTTTTGAACACCTCGCCATTTTCTGCTTATATCGCCCATATTGTTTTTATGTTTTATAATATTAAATGTGAGTTTATAACCATTTCATTAACCAACTAAGCATATCATGCAATTGCACAGTAATCACTATGGTTATTGTAAATAATGACTAGGCCTAATTATTGGCATTTATCTGCTATCAAATCTGCATAGTGAACATCAGTTTTTTTCTTTTTTTGTAGTTATTTAGAAATATAATTTCATAAATGTAAGCTGACCAAAGGTCCATAGATGATCTGAGGTAACATGCAAACCCATAGTTGGTGGAAAAGGGGGGGGGGGATTTATGCAAAAAAATGTCCATGCTTCAGGACATGCAAATTAAGCTCATAATCAAGAAATCTGACTTAGGCCCTACAAGTTACTCTTGTTACAATTTTTTTTCCCCCACAAATTCTTCAACTATTATTCCTAGAACATGACTATGCACAATAATGCTACCAATAATTATATGAATAATGAAAAAAAAATTGTTGGGGGGGGGGTGTAAAACAGCAGAAATAAAATCTCTACTTACCAGTTGATGCACATGAATAATATTCCTCCACACAAGCTGCTCACAAAACTAACTAAACACATCACTATGCACATAATCAATGAATGTTTTGTCACTTTTTAAGCACAGAAATATTTTATTATATTTAACAATCCTATTTTTTTTTTTAAATTAATTATGCACATTAGCCATTCTGAATATTAATCAGCTTTGGTTGTATCTAAAAATTATGGCAATGCAATCCACAGATTTGTCTAGTTTTACAGAACACAAAAATGTATAGTTTATATAATATTTTATTGTAAACAAAAAAAAGTTTTAATAACTAGATTACTCAATGTAATGTTATTTATGCAAATTAGCCGCCAATTTGGGTTTTATTAACCCTAATTTCATATGAAAATTATCACAATGTAATCAACAGATGCGTCTTGCCTTTGTGAACCCAAAAATATATATTTTATGTGGTATTTTATTATATTTTATATTTATATAGTTTATTTTAATTATGCTAATTAGATGCCATTTTTAATATTAATCATTTTTTTCGCGCATATTAAAATTATAGAAATGTATCAATAGATGTGTCTAGTCTTTGCGCACACAAAAATATATAGTTTCTATGGTATTTTATTATATTCAATAATTATATAATTATTTTCATCTTAATTACACTAATTATCTGCCATTTTGAATATTAATTAGTTCTGCGTGCATCTGAAAATTATAGAAATGTGATCAGCAGATCTGCCTTGCCTTTGCGAACGCAAAAATATATATATTATGTGGTATTTAAATATATTTAATTGCTATATAATAAATTTTTAAATTTTAAAATGCTAATTAGCTGACATTTTTGAATATTAATTAGTTGTGCGTGCTTCTTAAAATTACAGAAATGGGATCAATAGATGCGTCTTGTCTTCGCGAACAAAAATATGTATAGTTTGTGTGTTGTATTATTGAAAATAACAAATATAATTTACAAATTATCAGTTTGACTACATTTTGTGGGGACAAGTTTTATTTATATTTTCCTAGATGTTTCATGGGTAGAAATGCCGTTATGTCCACCACAGTACTATAAATAGCACACTGTTTTCATATTTAGGTAGCTGATGTCACGGGGTTCCGCTAGAAATCCAATGAAATACCACGTGCGGTGACATCACGTTCCCGCCGACCTCCAAGCGATGTTCTCTTGGAAGACATTTTTTTTTTAGATTTGATCGTTTTCATGGCAGATTTCAACAGTTTCTAGCGGAAATCCATAGCCACCTGCCTAAATATGTAAACAGTGTGAAAAGTGGAAAAAAGGCCCCTTACCTTATACGTCATTTCGTGGCGGATAAACTCCCTGAATTATTTATAACATAAATCTCACAGCATTCCGGTCATTTTTTCTCCTGTTTCTAAGTGCGCCAAAAATTTCTTGTCCAGTGTTGCGAACTCATTCCTTCATAAAAGCACAAGGAACGTCTTTTATAAGCTCAAAAAAAACAACGAAATAATGATAAAATGCGCTAAAACGCATCAGAAAATTTGTGGAATGCGCTAAACTAGTGCAGCCGCGCTATTCATAACATTTAGGCTCCAGATGATATGAATAAACACCAGAATAGGTGATGTGAAAATCACTGTAATGGTAACCCTGATTTTTTTTCAATAATGTTAATTTTTGCAATAATCCCCCCATACCAATCTTTCGTTCTCTTAGCATACATGAAGGGGGGAAGCTAGCCCCCCCCTCCCCCATCCCAACCTGCATAGTTTTTCTTTCACTTAGCGTACATGAGGTCAACCCCCCCTTTTTTTCTTTTGTTTTAGAAAGACTACTCAAGTCTCCCTAAAATATCTAATAATTTCCTTTCATTTTGTATCCCTAACTCCCTCCCCCTCCCTTTTTTTAAATAAATTTCTTTTTAAGTGACCATTACGATCACGTGCTACCTTGGAGAACATTCTGATCACGTGACCCTGGGAAGTTGGAAAACACCTCGATAGCAGAGCAACGGTCACAGTGATGGATGAAACAGCAGATGCGCCGTTTCATGTAAACTATTTTGATGTCAAATTAATTCGAAAAAAATTCGTAACTTTTTTCAGGGTTGACGTACAGACTTGGTTGAGGTATCATTGATGATTGAATTGCGATTTTTAAGGGCTATCTAACTATACTATTTGTAATTACAATACTCACGTGTAAGACAGGTAATGAAGTCCTACTGAATGACGACTAAAACACTACACACTATCATAAGTGATAGTGTGTAGTGTTTTAGTCGTCATTCAGTAGGACTTCATTACCTGTCTTACATGTGAGTATTATTTTCCATTATGTTCTACTAGCAGTACCACCTTCTATTGATTACTATTTGTAATTATGTAGCATTATTTTGTTAATTTTGTCCAAGTACCTATGTTAAGTCAAGTACTAAGTGTTAAGTAAATGTAACAACTTCTTTGGTGGTGCTTGTAGACTAAGTCAAGTTAAGAAGTTGTTTTGTAAAACTTTGATATTCAGGATTCTTTTTCATGTGTGTCCCGTAATTTAATATACTCTATCATATGTAAGCGTTGTGATATGAAGTATATTGGTGAGACTGGTAGACGTTTAGCAGATAGATTCGCCGAACATTTGAGAGATATCACAAATCATCGTGACTCCCCAGTGGCTAATCATTTTAACAGCCCGTCACATCATGGTAGCTCTGATGTCTCTGTAACCGGTTTGTTACGTTGTTATACCGGTGACCGGCAACGTCAGTCCTTGGAATATCGTCTCATTTGTCATATGGGAGTCTTGCAACCACACGGAATGAACATTAATCACCGTTTTGTTTGAGTTACCCACCTTTTCTTTATACCCTCTACTCCCGTATTGCACTGATTCTTGTAATTATTTGTCTTTGTACACTTTCGTGAGTAATTATTATTTTTGTTTTTGCCATACTTCTATATAATTCTTTTATGTCTTCTTTCGTTTGTGTATGTCAATATGTGATTATTTTGTACTCTGCCATTTTGTTATTGTTAAATCATTTACATATTTAGATTTTGATTTCCTCGTTTTTATTGCAGTTGTCTCTTCGATGGGTGCCCACACATGTATAGTTATTTATATATGCATTTCGTTTTACATGGTTCTATGTATCCACACAATTACTTTGGGCCACACATTTGTATGTATACATATGCAGTTGTTATAGCATTATCTTTATGTGAACGAACGTTTACATTTACATTAATATATGTATATGTTTCTATGTGTACGAATGTTCATGTTATTGTTTTTATTTATGTGAGAAAGTGTTTATGTGGATGAATGTTCATATTTATGTATACATATATATATTTATGTGAGCGCTTGTTTATGTTAATGCACGTATCTCCATTCTGTGTCAATTTGTATACCTATTCTGGTGTGAGCCCTTTCCTGTGTGTGGATACATTTACATGCCTGTGCATTTTGTGTGGGTATCCTTCACACATCTGTGTCCATTTTGTTATGTTTTTATTTCTTGACTCTTGGTGTGTGTATACATTTCTATGTATGTTTAGGTTTGGTTTTATATATATGTTTATATTTGGTTTCACATTCATTCCATGCGTTTTCAAATGTTGATTCTTCTTGTATCCTTCCTTCCCCAAACCCACTCACCCCAATACCACACAACCTCATCATTACTCATCTATCATTATCATATGCCATTCTGGTTGGCGTAGGTGACCATGGTTCTCTGTTCAAAGTATTGTTATCAGGATCGTTGTTTCCAAGCCTTGCTAGGTTGTCAGATTAATATTTTCTCACGTCCCCATCTGTCTCTGTTCCCTTCAGTCTTGCCTGTTGTGACTATGTTCTTAAAACCTGCCTGTCTGATAAAGTGACAAAAGGGGTATTTTTCTTATCTTTTTCTTTTATTATTCTTGCACTCATCTACAGTGCCTCTAATTTCCCATTTTCGGTTTGTTTATAATGAATGCACGCATTTTCACTTTTACTAGATGCGTTGCCATCCCTGCGCTATGGAGACGAGGCTTGATGAAATATAGTCATTTATTTTGTTTTTTATTTTGTCGTTTTCTGTTGTTTGTCTCTTGAAAAAGGTTCAATTTGAGCCGATACATGGAGAATTGTCATGTTTAGTTTTATTGTATGTTTTTTTTTTAAATATATTTTTATTAATAGGCAAGGTAAGTGTTTTAGTAACCTGTTTAACTCATTTTGCTTTATTATTTGTAAAAATAATAATTATTATTAAATAATAAGATGTGCTGATGTGTTACTTACAAATCTTTAGCCAAAAGTTCTTTTGCTTCCGATACTCTCAGATACAATGTGGTATGCGTAGATACCATCCTCTTACGTGTAGACTAAATAACGTAGTTTAAATATCATGTCTTGTATTTCCGTGTTGTTGTCAAGCTATGGACAACACATTTGTTTATTGATTAACTTTCGCAACTAACATGTTATGACTGATGCAGGAAGTGATGTCATTGAATACATCTTTTCCATTACTTTGTACATGTTCACTGAAGAGTTCACTACGTTCTTCCTTCTTCGATCTCAAACTCCTTCCTCTGGCAAACATGGTGTAGTTAGAACGGAATGCGTTTTGCCAGTGTTTATAGCTTGGCAAGGCTACGATGTATGAGTCTGAGCATTAGGGTGGCCTATATAAATTAATATCCATGTAGAATAGGAATATAGACTTCAATACTGTGAATCAAGACAGCCTAAAAATGTGCTAAGCTGCTGCAAACACTTTGATTGATAATACGATAACAAGGTGATGTCGTTGGTGTCTTTGGCTTTGCCAGGAGGAGATGGTAGCTGTGTAACCTCTCTTCTGGTATGCTTCCTATTTTCAAACTTGTGTTGAGAAAACCCTGCAAAATGTTTACGGTAAGGTGTTGGAATAGCAAGAGGTAGGCAGAGATACAAGTGGGAGAAATAGCAAGAGGTAGGCAGAGATACAAGTGGGAGAGTAACATTACACAATGGGCAGGTTACAGTCTAGCAGAGTGCACCACCGAGACTGAAGATGTTGGAGATACGTTGCAGCCAACCTTCGTTGCGGAGACGGCACTTGATGATGATGTTGGAGACGATCATCGCCAGAAGACTTGCCTTCGATTTGAAAAATAGAGGTTCACTTCCTGACACTCTAGAGATGCATACAGACCGGGAATAGACACTACCACAAATGCGGTCATCCTCGCACACAAGGGCTTTCAGGCAAAGGAGGACGCAGTGGTCCAAAAAAAGGAGGACGAGGTCGAATGAGATAATGTACATATTCAGAGAATGGGATGAACTAGAGACCACGGGATAAAGTGATCCCTCTCCGGAAAGATCAGAAGAATGCACAATCAGCAACTGACTGGGACACTTAGCTTGTACACCCTTTAGATGACTGACGGAACGGCAAGCAGAGCATATATGGGAATGTCCCAAGTGTTGTGATGCTTGTTCCTAATCAAGAATCAAACACTCTGGGGCTGCCTCTTTAACCTGGGGAATACTATATTGGCTTTCTGGTCTGAATATCTACTATTACCAACAGAATTATGAACGCAAAATAATAATATGATGATGGGGACATAACAGTGAGGGATTCGAATTTGTCACTCTTATTCCCTATGCAAATGGTGATATTTTTCGTAAAAACAGAAGTTCTATAGATAACATTTTCAACATCAGAATAGCCTAATCAGCATGATAACTATCACAACTTCATCGATTTCACTAAGGCATTAGATCGAATATTTCAAGAAGGATTAGGGAAGATTATTATAAATTTTAAGATGCAAAAAAAAATAGGTAGATGTGTTACCAAAATGAGACATAAAGCAACCTAACAACGAGATACAGAGATAGACGACGTTTCGACTAAATAAAATCTTCATCGGGATAAACAAAAGACAACGTTACAACTAATCTTACATGGCGACAAACATGGTTATGATAGGGAGGAAAGAAACGGAGAGATAAAGGCTAAATAGCGGAGGAAGCAAAGAAGGAGCAGCATAGCAGGGAAGAGGCAGGTATGGGGAGAAGATAGTGGTGAGGAGGAGAAAGTGCACAGAAGGAGGTGAGGAGTGAAAATAGATACGGCGTGATGAGAACATGAGGTATTCAAGATGGCCTATGAAAAGACAGGAATAGCTGGGACCCATTTTGGTGCCCATAGCTACACCGCTGATCTGGTTGAAGAAGGTGTCATCGAACTCAAAGGAGTTCAAGGTAAGGACAAGTTCAGCCAGGCGGACCAGGGTAGAGGTAGCAATGGAATGGTGAGGGTGCCGATCAAGAAAGAACTGAATGGCGGTGAGGCCGTCGTTGTGAGGTATAGATGTGTAAAGAGAGATAACGTCAAGGAGGAAGAGATGATAGGTATGATGATGGAGCAGCTCAGCAGATGCGAATGTGGTTAACGCATGGTTGGTATCTTTAAGATGCGACGGGAGAGAAGCGACAATAGAAAAACACCATCAAGGAAAGCTGAGATATGCTCAGCAGGGTAAGAGCATGCAGACACAATAGGTCTGCCAGGGTTAAGATCCTTGTGGATTTTAGACAGAAGATAGAGGGAAGGTTTGCCAAGATTGTCATTGGAGATAAGGAGGGTGACCGCATAAGACGGGAGGGGGGTTTGTCGAATGAGTCGTTTGACAATGCAGCCAACCATAATGTTATGATCAGGAATAGGGTCCGAAGGGAGAGGTTCATAGAATAGAAAGTAGCATTTTCCAGTTGACGAGAGGCTTCCTGGACGTACAGATCACAGTGCCACACAACAACAGCACCGTCTTTGTCAGCAGGTTTGATGACAATGTCACAGCGAGCTCGAAGGTTGGAGAGATCCTCAGTCTCAGAGAGGGTGAGATTAGAATGACGCAACGGGGTAGGGCGGAGACGAGCAATAGCACGGTCAGTGTTTTGGGTGTACAGGTCTAGGGAGCGGGGAGAAGAAGGAGAGGTCCAGTCATGTTTGCTGTGGCGGAAGGATGAGAAAGGATGATCATCATCTAGAGCGCTGAAGTCCGCCGAATGTGGATTATGGCATAAATGGAACTGGAGACGGAGAATGCGATGAAATCTCGCAACGTCACGAAACAGGGAGAATCGGCCTCAGGATGGACGAAGCGATGAAATCTCGCAACGTCACGAAACAGGGAGAATCGGCCTCAGGATGGACGAAGCGATGAAATCTCGCAACGTCACGAAACAGGGAGAATCGGCCTCAGGATGGACGAAGCGATGAAATCTCGCAACGTCACGAAACAGGGAGAATCGGCCTCAGGATGGACGAAGAGATGAAATCTCGCAACGTCACGAAACAGGGAGAATCGGCCTCAGGATGGACGAAGCGATGAAATCTCGCAACGTCAGGAAACAGGGAGAATCGGCCTCAGGATGGACGAAGAGATGAAATCTCGCAACGTCACGAAACAGGGAGAATCAGCCTCAGGATGGACGAAGCGATGAAATCTCGCAACGTCACGAAACAGGGAGAATCGGCCTCAGGATGGAGGAAGAGTTACAAATTTAAATCCCGTGCTGAGTATTGAGATCTCGCTGGTAGAGAGTGCAAGGTTCGAAGGTATGCACCAAAAATATGGAAACGATTGCGCGGAACCAATAATGAAAATGTCGGAATCGCTTGTAGTTGCAGCATCTTCATGTTCTACTGAGACGAATGAACAAGTGAAGTATAGTTGGCCGTCCTGTTGGACAATGGAGCAAACGAATGATTTCTGGGAAAGAAATGTTTTGTTACTAACAAAGGATGGAAAAATGTGTTGCAGTGCTTGCAGCATAATTCAAACACTCGGAACGGACGCTAAAATGGGATATAAGATTTCAACAGAATGAGCAAACAGTGAAGTAACTTATTTTATCAAAACTCGGGAACAACATCTTTACAAATACAAATATTAAAACATAAAGCAAACGATGGTCACACACTTTTCATAACAATATTAGAAGACGCGAAGAAAAAGACACTTAAACGGTATCCCTAAAATTGCAATCACACCAAAAAGAAACAACTAGAAAGGTGTTTCACAAAGTCTATACAACTGCAACAACAAAATCAGTCATTCAATACTTTTGAAATGGAAATTAATCTGCAAGAACTTAACGGCGTTGATATGGGACGGATACTTCGCTCTACAAATGATTGCGTTAATATTATACATCATATTAGCAAGGAGATGAAAACTAAATTGATCAATACAATTGTAAATATAAAATCAAGATTTTCATTAATCATCGACGAGGCGATAACAATCAGTCAGAATATCTACATTATTTTGTATATTCGCCCAATAATTTCAGGTTGTGAAATGATCAGACTAGTTAATTTATTTATTGACTTAGCTGAACTAGAAGATGTACCATCCGCCGGAATCTTCTCCGCTTTGATTAGATGTCTTCATTCTATTGGATTGACAGAGGGGTACATGAATGAATGTTTAATTGCTGTTGCTTGTGATTGTGCAGCAATAATGTTGGGTTCTCTTAGTAAAAAAAAAGTTATTAAAAGATACAATTCCATCATTAATTGTTTGATACTGTGCTAAGCATAATCTGGAATTATATGTTCACGATGCAGATCAGAAAGTTTCTGAAATTAATAGATTGAAATAATTTATTGACAAGTTATACGTTTTTTATCCTGCATCGACCAAAGAATAATCGCGAACTCCATGTATGTGCCAGTTCACTGGAAGCGCAGTTGTTGAAAATTAGACGAATATTAAGCATTAATTGGGTAGAATCCAGCTTTCGCTCAGTATCTGCAGTTTGGTTGGATCATAAAGTAGTTTGTAATTTTAGAAATGCTTTAAAATGATAATTCCAGAGATTAAAAAAAAGGTAGGTGCACATATAAGGGATTGATGAAGAAGATTACTATTGTGGAGTTTGGCAGGGCAGGCCATCTTGTGCGTATGGAGAACTTGCATTTGCCAAAACAAATATATTATGGAGCACTCAAGGCAGGATTTCGAAAAGCTGGTGGACAGAAAAAGCGCTTCAAAGACACGCTCAAGTCATCCTTGAAACATCTTAACATTGACGTAGGCGCTTGGGAGAGCCTCGCTCAGGATAGAACGGCTTGGCGTTACATCATTAGAACGGGAGCACTAGCGGCGGAAGAGTCCAGACCAGATACTGCAAGACAGAAGCGGGCACGTAGAAAAGAAAAAAACATCTCAACCTCATATAGATACCCTGTATTGTTGTCAATTCTGTAAAAGAACATTTTGTGCGCGCATTGGATTTGCTAGTCATTTAAAAACGCACTATTAACTTTTATTATTTTTATTATTTATTATTATTATTATGGTTGAGTTTTTGGTCATCGTCGATTACGACGGACGAACATCATCATCGTGTATGGGAAGGTATGAGTGGTCCTTTTTGTTGCTAGTTGTCATGTTCAACACTAACCTCATACCTATTATTAGTCTCTTATGACATGCATAGCAAATCAGAGCGTTAATATTCTTTGCTCCTCCTTCTGACACTGTCAACACACGAAATGATTGAACCCTCCCTCTTTAGATAACTTAACCTCATAATTAACTCTACGGAGAATACACAACAAACCACACCGCCGCCCGTTTTTTTAATATGACAGTAGAACTATCAGAAAACTATTTGATTACTCAAAATGTTTCATACGTAAGCTTGGTTTTTTGGGAGGAGAAGAGGTGGTGACCATTCATGTTGAAGAATTGACCATCCACTTCTGTAAACGCCGTATACCCACCTTTTTCCTAGAAAAAAACACTGTATTTATGTGTATATATATATATATATATATATATATATATATATATATATATATATATATATATATATATATATATATATATATATATATATATATATATATAAGGCGCTCTACAGAAAAAAAGAACGCATCATCTTGTGAAAAGAGGAGAAATGCAGCAGCTCAACAGCGGAGAGCAGCTAGAAATCACGGATAGACCAAGATCCGTCTACAGTCATCATTCCATGCCTGAACTGCCCAAGAACATTTACAGCTTGAGTAGGGCTCATTAGACATCTACGAACTGTTAGACTTGGTCATAATCTCTAACTGAATTTTCAAAAGTGGGTGTAAAATTGATCATCATCACTTGTGATGGACGAACACACACACACAGACACACACACACACACACACGCACACACACAGATATGTATGTATTCATTATTACATGATGGTCAAGCTGTCCCTTGTGTAAACGTAGATTTATGTGTGTGTGTCATCAAGGAATAATTTTGATCACAATATGTTTATGTAATAAATCTCTGTTTTGTCATCCTCATGTTTCGTTATTACCTAACCCTTGTTTGTACCACAAACTATGGTATTATTATAATTAATTTTATTTAAGGTACTCTTATGGTGAGGCGCGCTTTTTTCAAACGCGGACATGGTCCAATTTCTCTCCTCTTCTTCTGCGTTCGTTTTCAGACTCCTGAATATTAGCATTATGTAGTCCGGAGAACGAAGTACGTTGTGTCATAGCTTATATCTTAGCTGCGATATCTGCGCTTTTCGGTCTGACACATCCTATTATTTTGACCTTTTGGGGGATGAAACAACCAACGCGAGCCCAAGACCTGCTTAGTCGCCTCTTACAACATAATTGGCAGGTAATAATGTCACAATTGTTTACCCCTCCCCTCTTTCTGTCCTCTGGCAACACACGGGTGCCAATTTGGTTATATCATAGTTTTTTAACCATAAAATAATAATAGAGTTCTGGTAATCCAGCCACCACGAGTTCGAGAGTAGGCCTATGTATTTAAATGAGTAGTGCAGAACCATAACCACCGAGTTATATATTCAATACGTTTTTGTCATCACAATGTTAATATTGGAGTCATGGTGACTGGATTATCTGTAACAGTAACCCCCCCCCCTTTTTGTGTGGCTGAAGGGCGCATACCTCGCCATACGATAGGCCTACTTTCTTTATTTTTAAAAAGAAAAACTGGAGAATGGTGATTATTTCAGTAAACAGTGAATATACCATATATTCACAAATATATTCATAACTTTCGTATTGCAGGAATGGCAAAGAAACTAACAATATATATGGTGTCCCTATAAGCTACAGTTTATTCAATTTGTGTACTTTGAATCGCAGGTGCTTAACATGACTAGCATACCACATAAGGACAAAGATGGTGTCATAGACCTCCCACTCTAACATCCACGCTTCTTTTTCTCACGTACTGTCTTTGGAATAAATGAAAGTGATAATTTGTCAGTGTATCACGTTACAGAAAACCCAAACTTATCATCCATTACTCAATAAATTACAGCGACCATGACTAACCCTTATAATAATAATACTAGACAACACACTGTTAAAATTATATTCCTTACAACTTTCCCACCTGTGTTAAAATTATATTCTTTACAATTCAAAAGAAACAATAGATTAATGTTTTTGAGATTGTTGAATAGTCCAATGTCAGATGAATAACTTCTAAATCCATAAATGTGATCTATAAATGTCCAGTGAATCCAAGGTGGAGAAAGTGAACAATGTATAACCCAAGTATGTAATTATTGAGCACTGTGAACATTCTGCAGTTATGTTGTATGGTGTACAGGATTTTTGATTTATTTAAGATTAAAACTTGCAAAATGAAATGTCTGAAGAAGGCCATTGGAATCACCAGACTCAGCCAAAATGTGCAATGAGAACATCAGAAAGATAATAGATAAAACACCATGCATAGAATATATATAGAAACAACAGATAAAATAGTTTGGACAATGGAGGAAGGGGGTTTAAATTTCAGTAATTATTACTAATGCGGACGTTTTTATAAGATTGTCTATTGTCATAACGTCCACACTTGCCGCTGAGGGTAGAGGTTTGTATAGAAGATGTAGTCTGTGTTCCAGAGCCAGGTGTGTTGCTATGGTTGTAGTGCAGTCATGTTTATTCAGGATGGTCTTGATGTTGTCTATCTATCTTTTCCTAGGTCTGCCCATGGCTTTTTATCATTAGTTAAATCTTGTTATAAGCTCTTATGGGACCGTTCATCCTCATAAGACGTACAAACAATTTTATCTGTTGTTTCTCTATATACTTGATGCACTATGTTATACTTAATATCCGTCTGATGTTCTAATTGCGCACCTTGTCGAATCTGGTGACTCAAATAGCCTTACTTAGACATTTCGCAAGTTTCGATCTTTCTCTTATGTGTAGGTGTTAGCTGCCAAGTCTGGCATTGGTAGCATAGTGTTGGCACAAAGATGCTCTTACTTATGTGTAGGTGTTAGTTACCAAGTCTGACATTGGTAGCATAATGTTGACACAAAGATGATCTTACTTACGTGTTTCTTTACTTCCATGTTGTTGTTTTTTTGGGGGTGTTTTAGCAAAAGTGACATCTGGTATATCACAATATTTTCATTTCGACATCTTGTTTCTATCTCTCAATTGACTCGTCCGTCTTCTGTGAAGATACTTCGTAGGTACTTAAACTCTTTGACTTGTATTATTTTTGTGTTCTCTATTTGAATGTTTAAATGCTCTGTTGATCTCATTATTTGAATAGTTTCATCTTTTTGTCTATTGATCCGCATGTTGTATTTATTGCATATTCTTGATAGTGAGTTGATGTGAGTTTGCAGTTTTTCTTCAACATCATCATACATAATGTTTTTATCGTCAGCGAAAAGCAGTTTATTGAGTTTGTTTTTACGTTGTTCATTCTCTGTTGTTTCATAAATCAGAAGTTGTATAAGAATACGCATATAAATTCTACTACATATGACTGTATATAAAAATAAGATGACAGCTATGTTGATGGAAAATATCTAAAGATAGTAAGAAACATGTATTGGAAACAAACAGCTGTGTCGAGGGTTGACGGTAATGTAGGAGAATTTCAAAAGATAGAGATGGGCATCAGACAAGGATGTGTAATGTCACCAGATTTTTTCTTTCTGTATACAGAGGATATTATGTGAGACTTAGAAAGCATGCTAGGAATAGCAGTTGAAGGTTACAAAATCTGTATAATCTAAGATATGCTGACGATACAGTTCTGATTACAGTGAGAGAACAAGAAGTTTAAAGCTTGTTAGACATGGTTGTAAAAAAAGTGAAAACAAAGCTCTCAGTCTAAACCAGAAGAAACCAGAAGTAATGGCTGTTTCAAGAAATACACACCGCCAGAATACAGCATTACTATCTATGATTCAGCATTAAATCATGGGGCCAAAGTCAAGTATCTTGGCACCATTTTAACATCAGATGGCAGGTGCTCCAATGAGTAACAGTAATTATAGTAAGAGTAAATGTAACAATGAAACAGTAACCATATGATTTTTTTTTAATTGATAGAACAAGGGGATCTCATCCAAATTTCTCGTTTTTGTATATAGGAAACAATAATTTGTTAAAATATTTAGACAGATGCATACAATTAAAAAAAGAACACACTAATTGGTGAATGGAAGTTTAAAGTGAAAGTACATCAGGAGTAGATTTCTAAACTTTGTTTTGACACAATAATTAATTAAAATAAATCTATTGATAACTGTGCATATTATCTCCCCTTCATTGCAAACGTAAAACCACCTTCTATAAAGTGAAAACCACCTTCTATAAAGTGGGAAGTTCTCTGTTTACTGTGACTAAATTATATTTTATTAATGAAGCATTATGTTTAGTCAGTGTGACTATCTAAGACACAATAGTCAAGTTTTCTTCCAGTAAACAGAGCCCTATTTCTATCTCGTGAGCACAGTTCACGAAAGTAAGATTGCTCTTAAGATGTCAACATTAGGACTAGTAATACAACAAAACACAAACAATGCGGGTGTGGACTGTGATATGTGGTTTAGATCAGTGGTGCCAATGTGGTGTGGAAAATCAAGCAAAGTTAGTGGTACTGTTATTGTTGCGTACCATGCACAGCGTAAAATGTGACTAAGAAGGTGTTGTTGTTGTTGGGTTTTTTTTTGGGGGGGGGGGGGGGAGGGTGGTTGAGTTGGCTCTCCTATTTAATAGAGGATCATGTTATCCAGAAGTCATGCTGAAGTTGGGTGTGTCAGATCGAAATGCGCAGATATCGCAACCATGATGTAAATAATTACATACCACATTCCATTCTTCGGATTACATCCTGATAACCTACAGGAGTTTGAGGACGAACGCATAAAAAGAAGAAGCAGATAAAGATCAGTGGTTCTCAAAATGTAATTATGTTCACGTTTGGGGCTATATATTTGAAGGGAGGGGGTAATTTCACCGAAAAATGAAACTATGGCGCAGATTCTTCTAGATCTGCAATTTAAAAATAAGTTTTTGAATGCTTCTATTCTTTTACAAAACTGCCCACTATATCACAGCACAAGGGGGAAACGATGGCTATCTGAAACACCTCTGGCGGAAAGTTCTACTGCACTGTCTAACTGCTGCACTATCTAACTGCTGCACTGGAGCTGTTATTTGAACAGTTAATTTCTTTGATGGAATCCATATCAGCATCTGACCTGCTGGAAAACGAGGAAGAAGGAGAAAAGAACTGTGTTACGCATAAGATATACGATAGTAATAATCCTTGAGGACAGATGACAAGCTTGTTTCTGGTCTATAGGAATTAATCTCTAGTGCCGGGAAATCGGCTGGAAATACGAGGGCTGGGGAAACACAGTGGAATATAAGGAAAAATAATAAAGACATGGACAGACAACATCAAGGAATGGACAGGGCTAGATATTTCCACACTCATCCGCATCGCTGAGGATAGAATTCGCTGGAGGACTCTGTGTGCTGAAGCTTCCAATGTGGTACCCCTATGACCCTGAAGGGTTATGGGTTTTATTGATATTGATTGATAAGGAAAAACGGATTTAGATGCAAATGTTATCAATATGTATACGACATACTAGTGAATAGACGCAAAGACATACGACTCTTTGAATAAGAAACCATCACCAGGACAAACGATAGCTGACTAACAATGAATAGAAACACACATATAACCAAATGGGAGACAAGGGATGATGAAAGTGGGATAGAAAGAAGTGAAGAACAAGTGCATATTAAGGGAGTGATATTACGAATGATGTGATCAGCCCTAGTAACAGGAGATAAGAAGGACAGTGATATCTGTTCAACAAGACATAGATGCTTTCCATCTTAGTTCTCACTCTGGATAATTGAGTTTCTGCGTTTGTCAAACTCCTGCAGATTAGCAGGGTGTAGTTCATAATGCGTTTTGTCATGGTTCACAACATTGATGCGAGATCTTCGCTTTTGACCTAACACATTCGACTTTAGAATGGCACTGGATCATTTTGACCTTATATAGGATGGGGCAGCCAACTCCACCATATAACCTCCTTAGTCGCTTCTTAAAATATGCATGGAAGGCAAACAGTATTGCTATTCTTTGTTCCCCTCTCGAGGCTTTAAAAAAACTAATGGTGTGTGACTTTTTAAAAACAATTTGTGTTGTCTAGTGCTTTTTACGGAACGAGTTGGTAGCACTTGCCTTGCCACAATACGTGTTAAAAGATGGTTATTTTGTGCATCAATCATTCAGGGCAATATACTGCTAATTTTCCCAAACAACTTGCATATCATATATTAATAAAAGAAAAGTGTGAAAACCAGAATACTGGTTTCATAAAGATAAAGAATGCAACAGATGCAACATGTAACCCCTGTCTGCTGAACGACACAGTACAAATAGAAATGACCGGAATATACCCGTGTGGTATCATAAATCCCCCATTACACATTGTTTACTATACTGTATAATCGTGTCTCTCAATTAGTTGTGTGGACTATTTGAAAATAATCCATCTGAAGTCACATTATTTAACCATTACAGTGATTTTCATTGGTCACTTTTGTATGCATTGTGTCGACAGCCAATGACAAATCAACGTCAAGTAAAGTCATTTAGAAGAATGAGTTCACGTGACTGTATTTGACGAGAGACACGGTACAGTAAGTCGATATGACCTAGCAAAAGACACCTTACAAACAAAAATGTAATAGTCATGATTGAATGATTGTCCAAACAAATGTCAAGTGTTTTGTTTTTGCGAAAACTAATTGTACTTGAATTAAACTCACAACATAAAAACATGACTCTTTTTGGAACTTGACGTTTTAAAAAGATAAAAACGTGATTGCAATGCAAAAATAGGATAAAAACTGAGGCTCTGTATGGAAAAATAATTTTGTGAAATATATTTTGAGGCTCTGTCTAGGATAGCAGGGCTATAGAGAGTGGACATTTCCATTATTCATTAAGGGTCATAACCCCGCAGATACTATCAGATAAGGGGATGTAATACATGTGAAATGTATTAATATGTGCAAATGTATTAATAAATCATAAGAACACAAATATTTTGATCTGATCATGTGGTAATATAATTTAAATAAACAACTCTCATTTATTTTGAGTGATTTTATGTAACTCTTCCCCGTTCTACTATTTATAAAAACGTTTTTTTAAAAGCAATATGCACGACATTCTTCCCTAACTGTTGACATGGTGAACAAAAGTGTGGCACATAAACTTTTGGATGTTAAGGGATAATGTCCGTATCAGGTTCAAGTTCCCCGCGGAACTTTATACAAAAGTTGGCTCTTGACTTTGTATGGGAACTAGTGTCAGTAGTCCGTTCACATGTCTTAGACTCCACCGCGGGGTCAAGGTTCAGCCAGTGTCGAGTCAGCTCGCTCGTCACAGTACCGCTTGGGATCTAGGCTGGTTCCTCCCCATATGACATGTTAAGACAGGACGAAGTCACCGGGGTGAAGTTTTCGGTCGTACGGAATGTTAACAGCATAAACGTGCTCAGCTAAGTGGTGAGCTATACTTAGCGTCCGAGTGGCTTTCGAATGTCGGCGCCTGCTATGTCATACCGCCTCGAAAGAGGATTACGGGGGTATAGGAGAGCTGCTTAGAAAGTGCTTCACTCGACTTTTTTGTCATGAAATTATCTAAATTTTAGTATTATTTGTATTTACACGGTTACCTCCCTTACACTTAAACGTATTTTTGATACTGTTATTTATTGGAAAGAATAACTGAAAGAATAGAGTCTTACAGTTTTTATGGCCATAGTTCTTAATTTGTAATTTAAAAGATCTAATTATAATTTCGTTAACACAAGAAAATAAATTTAGTATTCACGAGGTAAAAAATGGGATTGCAATTTGTGGGTTTTAAAACGCTTCATTTTTGAGAGAAAATTTACTTTCAACAATAACGCAATTTCATAATATAATGACATCCACCTGTGTCAACTGAGTTTTTTAAAAATGTAAACTCAAAATATTTTGACTTGATACATTGCTTACTAAAATTGCGGAAATATACATTTGTTTATGTTATGTTATATGTATTGTAATTGTATGTATTGAGTGAAAAGATGTGTCCAGGTCTCACCGAGATTGTCTTGGTTTTATAACACTGACTTATATCTCGCCCTGTTTTGCCTATGTCCCAGTTTCTATAACAGTTTCCAAATACAACGAATGTGTTACGTGTTCAAATTAACACACTTGGTCTCGCTTCGTTCAAGCGAATAAACACGCTTGGTAACCCTAAATGCGGTAGAGTGTGATACTTTGATTTATTTATACATAGATCAGTGGTCATAGGGTATTTTTCGTAGACGTATTAATTAATTCACAGTATTATGTGATTGCCATGTGTTTTCTGTCACGGAGATCATCCAATAAAGAAATTAAATTTCCAACACAGCTGACCCGTGTATTTGTTATAATTAAAAAGAAAGAATCTCTCCAAGAATCTGTTTCTAGTAAACAAAAATCTGAACGTAGTGATAGATAAACTTAATTTCCAATAGAAATCGTCGTTGGTTGGCGGGTCTGAAAGGGGAGCATTGGGAGCTAAACTGTTATCTGTCAAGCATATCGTAAGCAGCAACTAAGAGGAATTTAAGGTGGAGTTTGTTGTCCCATAAAGGCCCGTAGATAAGTAGGTTCTAGGGTTGAGATATTCAACTTCCCGTCCTTTAGCAATCAGAATAGGTATATGCCTTTTAGTATTAGAAATTTGGCCAAAATGCGGGTAAAAATCCCCCCCCCCCCCGAGATTTTCACAAAAGGAACATAACAATTCACATGAAGAAGAATACACGAACAACACGAATGTCCTTTTTTAAGGGAAGTACTCCTCCCTCCTCCCCTTACTTATAACATTGGTCTCCCCCACCCCACAGTGTCAAATTGACCTAGAGGCTATGCTAAAGTTCGATTTGTCAGTTAAGCTGTCAATATTGGCACAACTTTTATCTGGACTATATCCTGCTGATCTGCAGGAGCTTGAGAATGGATACAGAAGATGAAACAAGAAGATGAAAAGATGTTTACACCAGAAAACATCGATCTTGAACAGATGTGTACACCAGAAGGCATTGATCTTGGTGAAGAATGGGATTATCTTTTCAAGACTATCTTTGCAATCACTAGGGAGTTCATTGATAAACATAGGCTATGAATGTGAATGAATGCTGTGTTCATGGAGTTAATCTCCGAACATTTTCATGACACGTATGTTGTTAGACACAGACGATCAAAATAATCCACAATCAGTGGTTGGAATGGACTTTTACCACCAGATCACGTGGAAGAACAGTTCACGAAGTCAGTGGAGCGTTCACCAAAACAACAAGCAGCCTAACGATGTGTGTGTTTGCTGTAACGCAAGTACACTTGCTAGAAATTGAAGCCTATTTCCGCTAAAACGATATCATCATCAGGTGCCATGCCGGCTGGCGTAGGCGATCATGGCTCTCCGCGGCTCTCGGACTCCAGTATTATGTATCAAGTTCGCTGTTGTTTCCTGCCATGCCAGGTTATCAAACTGTCTGTTTTCTTACATTGTCGCCCTCTGTCTCTGTTGCCTTCAATCTTGCCTGTTGTGACTATGTTCTCCAAACCTCCTTGTCTCATGAAGTCGCCAAAAATATGAAGATTGTATTTTTCTTATATTATTTATTAAAGTCCGTTTCGCATTTGACTCTTTCAACACTTCCACGTTAGTTTTTCTGGCAGTCCATGATATCAACATACCTTATCCAAAAGGTTTTAATCCCTTATCAACCAATCATCAACTAAGGAGACATTATTCATGCACTGTAAATGTCACGTGAATGTGTCTCCTGTGTACATCGTTATTACACGTTTTTGAGTATTCCTGTATATCTGGTTGTTTTTTTTTTGTCTTTGTGGGGGGGGGGGGAGAGGGGGTGGGGGTTTACCGTGAGGATAAAATGAGACGACTGAACAGGCCTAAGTCTGACCTATTTATTCGAGATTCTTAATCAGGGTTGGTACGTACTTTAAAAAAAAAAGAAAGTGACATTTCGCCGTAAACATGACAGAAGTTTAACATTACAATAGGCTATTCATTTAAGATGAGGTACCGTCTTCGCATGAAAGGTCAGCAACAGTCCCCATTTACCTCATGTTCCTTTCCCTGCTATCACACCATACTATAAGCTTATAACCCGTTGTTGTGGCACACGTCCCATAGGTAGAAAGGGGGGGGGGGATTTCATTGTTTAGGGGGACACTATGAAAAAAAATTTGTACTTAGATTTAATTGTCTATTATAGGCCTATGTTTTGAAAATTTAGGCTACTTAACTGGGTTTTTTTCTTCTAATAATAATTTTCTAGTGCTTTCTTCCTAAAACCTAAATCATGTGTCTTGAACAAGTTATAATTAAGTTTCATTTATGGAATAAATCAATTTTTGAATAGACCTATAAAAAATGTAGGGCCCCTTTATGTTTACATGGGGGGGGGGGAGAGACATCAGAATTTTTGAAAGATTGAGGTAGGGAAAGGTTTAAAGAAAAGGTTGGATAACACTGCTATAACCTGCCAGGTTCACAGGAGTACCACATTGGATGAAATAACACCCACAGTGCTCCAGCAAATTCTATCTTCAGCAACGCAGATGAGTGTGAAAATACCTTGACCTATCCAGCCCTTGATGCTGCCTGTCCTTGATTTTCTTAGCTTCGTCTGCTTCTTCGACCTCGACTGTTCCCTATAGTTTATGACGAATAATCATATCATCACACGTCCAAAAGAAAACCATCAGGGCCGTAGACACGTTTTCATTTAGGAAGGGGAATAATAATGTGAAAAAATAAAATAATGTGAAAAAAGGCATTCGTCCATTTTTGTATTTAATCCCCTCTTTTTGATGCGAAAGCTAATGATTTTTTTAAATGTGAAAACTGATGCCTTTTTTATGTTAAAACTGATTACTTTTTTATGTGAAAACTGATGACTTTTATGATGTGAAAGCTGATGACTTTTTTGATGAGAAAGGTGTTGACTTTTTTTATGCGAAAGCAGATGACTTTTTTTATGCGAAAGCCGATAACTTTTTTAATGCGAAAGCAGATGACTTATTTTATGCGAAAGCCGATAACTTCTTTGATGCGAAAGCTGATGACTTTTTTGATGAGAAAGATGATGACTTTTTGATGAGAAAGGTGATTACTTTTTTAATGAGGAAGATGACCTTTTTGTGAAAAATCGTTAATGTAGGGGTTTCACCAACATTTTGACTAAATTCCTAACAATAAAAAACATTTTATGATTTCCTAAGGGTGGGAGGGGGGAGTTGAACACCCACCTCCCTTAACAACAGACCTATAAACCATGCAAGTAGGTATATTTGTCGCTATACTATTGGCAGTAATGATTCTTATAGACCTGTATGAATCTATTTTATTTCTAACGTACACATTTGTCGCTAGATGGACTAGTATTGTGGTTTGGCAAAAGCTCAGCAACCAAGCTTATTGACAACATGAGAGGCAGAGAGTCGTGGAGAAACATGATCACCTATGCCATTTGGCATGGCACTTGATTGATACATTTGTCTCATGCTCTCTATAGGAGATGCGCAGAATTTGTCTGTAACATTTGTATTCAAAGGTTTATAACCTCTCTCCATGACTGCAGTGAGTGTTCAGCTTTCACACCAATACAACACAATAGACAACATAAGTGAGTTTCAAAGTTAGTTTTTCACACTAACACTGATTTTGCTTTTCCACATTAAAGTTAACCTTGACATATCCGCTATATCCATCTCCAGCCGTATGGACCTATCTCTAAGTCTGTTTTGCGTTTTCCATCGCTGCATATGCCTATGCAGGATCCGAGGTATTCAAAAATATTCAAGTCCTCAAATTTATACCAATTTATCATGTTGTTTGTTTGTGCTTCTGTACCTTCGCTGTTAACAAAGAACATATTTCATTCAGCGTTGATTTTGGTCTCCTTGCTAACACAATGTGAAACAAATTCTGACAACACTGTGTATGAAAAAAAAAATTATGGTGCTTTATTGGGGGATGTGGCCACATCACGTGTCCATAGTCCAACTTTTTAATATTTTTGAGTAAGAAAGACATCTCCAAATAATCACATTTATATTTTGATTTTGTGTTTCTTGTTTATGTGTGGAACACATGGCCATGTTGTTAGAACTCCTTTCTCAGACCTTTGATGTCCTGGGTTCAATCAACGGTTGGGACAGGATTTTATCTTTTGGAGGTACAATTAAATTCCTTCCTATATATGTTGAGGCGTCTGCTATGACAAAGCAGCCTTTATTTCCAAAGCCCATAGAAAGTCTCTCTGCACTCCTTCACAGGAAAACATGCAGTAACAAAAGTTGTAAGTTTTTCTTGTTTATGTGTTTCTTGAAAAAGGTCCCAGTTGGACCGTAAAGTAGAAAAAAAGGTCTTTGTTCTTTTGTTTATTACTATTTATTTATTTTATACATTGATAGTTAGGTTGTAACAGTAACCATTAGTATTTCATACAGCTTTTGTGACTTGGAGATTAAAAGATCACAACTTCAGCTGCAGATAAATTGAGCTGCATGTAACGCACTGAATGGCACCCCTACTAGGTTCATACTGGGGTCCTCTCGGTGCGTAGAGTGAAGATAGTTGGATGTAGTGATTTATTAACAAAATTTCATTTTGTTAACTACTGTATGGTGTGTTTAGATACAAATGTGGCCATGTCTCCCTGTAATTAACACAAATTTCACAATAAAAATTCCTAAGACACATTCATTTTGTGATGTTTTTTTTGTTCAGTGGGACAGATTTTTAAACAACACCATGCTACCAATGCCAAACATGGTCTTTAATAGTCTCGCAGCAAAGAAAAATCCCAACATGTCAAATGAAATGTATGAGAAAATCTGTAATGGTTGCTAAACTAGATAAAATAAGAAATAAAGCAATTAGGAAAAGGGTAGGTATAATATCATGTATTGAACATATCAAAAGACAGCAAGTAAAATGGTTTGATCACCTTATGAGAATGAACCTAAATACCAATAAGAGCATATAACAAAAGAGTATCCGGACATAAAACCACAGGCAGACCACGAAAACGGTGGATAGAAAATATCAAGATAACCTTGAACAAACATGGACTCAATTCAACCAAGGTGGCACATCTGGCCCTGGATCAACAACACTCCATCCGAGTAGAACGCTCCTTCATTAGGCATTTGCATTAAGCCGAAGTCTCCTGGGTATGAAAGAACGCTCATAAAAACCACCCCACTGCACATAGGAAGTAAGAGCTAATCGCTTGCAATTCCTGGTGCTAGAAAGAAAGAAAAACGGCAGGTGTGAATACTATCAACCATAATTCACCTGGAGAAAGACAACAGCTTTTTAAAATAGGTTTAGCAAAGTCCCAGATGACTGGTTAAATGTAACTGTAGGGAGCAAGTCCAAGATGACTGGTTAAATGTAACTGAAACAAAAACATTTTACTTCCAAGGCAAGAAGTCTCCATCTCCTGATGTTTTTGGCAGTTGGTGAAAACTATGACTTTATTGGCACTTCATAGAACTAAAAGGTTTAGCTTGATGTGCAATTTTAAATTTAGCTCGCTGACAAAATTAGGTTTGCCACTTCTGCTCTAGATGTAAAACTGGTTATCAAATAATGTAGCAAATGTTTGTAGTGCTTAGCTGGCAGGAGTAAGTTCAGCCTACAACCTACAGATGTATATTTCCATGTGACATGACTAAAAAACCTTGGCAGAGACACCCAAAGAATTATATGTCAATAAATCTTCCATTCTTACAGTGAGTTCTAAATATGACATGACTGAAAAAATCTTGGCGGAGACACAGAACTGTTAAGTCAATAAATCTAAATTAACATTTTCATTTTTTTGTTTTGTGTCTTACTAATTCTAACCTTGTGAAGTAATCATATATGATCAATGTACTTATATATTCATATTCTGTATCCATTCCTCTTTCCAATGATATATTACACATACACTATTTATCAATATTAGTATGTCAAGTGATACAATGAAAAACACATGTAAGGAAATTTTTCTACTCCTGAAAATTAATTTGGTCCAAACCTAAAATAAATCAAGTCCTGAAAGAGTTAAAGTGCTCTTATGGAAAGGTAAGCTTTTTTTTATCAACTGCGGACAAAATCCAATTTTGTTCTACTATGTCTGGGTTCGTTCTCAGGCTCCTGAAGATCAGCATTATGTAGTTCAGAGAACGAAGTGCATTGTGTCATAGTTTACATCTTAGCTGCGATATCTGTGCATTTCAGCATAGCTTCTGCGTAACTTTGATCTGTTTTTGGGACGAAACAACCATTGTGAGCCCAAGACCTGCTTAGTCGCCTCTTGCCAGACATTACCTGACTGGTAGGTAATGTCGCCGTTCTTTACTCCCCTTTCTGGCTTTGGCAACACAAGGACGCCTGTTTGGTTAGGCCTATATCAGAGTTTGAAACCATCAAATAATAACAGAGGTCGTGTTCTAGTAATTCAGCTACCACGAATTCAATAGTGTGTATTTAAAAGTGTGATACAGAACCATAACCACCGGTACAACACGTTTTTGTCATCCCAATGTTAATATTGGAGTCATGGTGAAAGGATTATCTGAACCAGTACCCACATATTTTATGGTAAAAAAAACTTCTGATATAACTAAATTAGATTCACCACGTAGTTGAAAGAAACGTGCCTCACTACAACACAAGTCTGAAACTGTTTTTATCATCGTATGCGATGAATGACTATTAAGATCGAAAGAAGGATATCGCAGCCAAGCTGTAAACCACAACGTAAATTTTTCTGATGCCTGTATTACATCCTACGAATAGAATCGTAGGGATTTGGAACTAAAGTAGAGAAGAAACTCAATTTCTGAAACAGTACACACAACACAAGAAAATTAATGAGTTTTCTGAGCCACAAAGCAGTTATTATACATAAATTAGGCACGTCTTCTCATTTTTAAACATTTACTATCCCTTTTATAATTTTTAACTATATTATTCTTATACAGCTTGTTTTATTGCGGTTGCAACATATTGTAATTATTATAACACCCAATTAACCAAATATTTTCGGTCAATGATGATGTTGCGTACACTTTGTTTTTCTCTAACGGAGCCGTATAAGTAAACTATAATCGATCAAATTGTTATTCTGTGTTTTAAGTTACAATCCCACATGAGTTTGTTGACAACCAGATCTCAGCGTTTTCTAACAATGCCCAAAAGAAAACATCAGGACGAGAAGAGGTTATTTTGTTTTATTTCTCATTTCAAATATATAAAGTAGTTGCAGCAATGTTACTATAAGCTTATATCTCGAAATTTGTTATTTGTGTGTTACGATCCCCAGAAATTATGGTCTTGACTTGCATGCGGTGCTCCTCTGTAGGCTACCTACTACCTACACTAGGCTACTACTAGGTACTTGGACAACATGTTCAAAATAATGCTACATCATTAAAAATACTATAGTTAGATAGCCCTTAAAAATTGCAATTCAACGATACCTCAACCAAGTCTGTACGTCAACCCTGAAAAAAAAAGTTATGATTTTTTTTTCGAATTAATTTCACATCACAATAAAATACATGAAAATATAAATAAAACTTGACCACAAACATGTAACTGAGTTGACAATTTCTGAATTATCTTCGTTATTTTCAATAATACAACACACAGTGACAAACTATACATTTTTGTGTTCGTGAAGACAAGACGCTTAAGTTTCTGGAATGTTCAGATGGACACAACTAATTGATATTCAAAATGGCTGCTAATTTGCATAATTATAATGAAAATAAATTAAATATCTATTAAACATAATAAAATACCACAGAAACTATATATTTTTGTATTCACAAAGACAAGACTCATCTGTTGATCACATTGCTGTGATTCTCAGAGGCATGTACAACTAATTAATATTCAAAATGGCAGCCAATTTGTATAATTAAAACAAATGTTGATGTTTTTTAAAAATTAACTGCCGTTTTCAGCATCGAGCTGCATCCTTAAAAGTTACATATATAAAAAGAAAAATGGTTAAAGAACATAATACATCTGGTTGCAGACACGAAAAACGGCAAAAAAACTAAATGTAAACATTAGTCCAAGAAATGTATAACTTGAGCAAAATTTTCTGTACAAACAAATCCTGGATGTCCAAGTACCTACTACTACTCTTCGTTTCTCAGTGAAGTGTCGACCGAACCAGGACAGTGACGTTTATACGGTCTGCCAAGTCGGATGTGTCGAGCCATTGGCGCAAATAAAAACGGTGACCCAACACTGCAACACATTTCCATTCTCTGGAATCATTAATAATAATGACAATACGATGCAGTCAGTAGAATTGCCAGAGTTGTCTTTCATGTTCATACCCAGAATCTGCCAAGTCGGATGTGTCGAGCCATTGACGCAAATAAAAATGGTGACCCAACACATTTCCATTCTCTGGAGTCATCATTAATAATAATGACATTCATTATCATAATAATGACATTCATTATCATAATAATGACATTCATTATCATAATAATGTCCATTATCATTAAGAGAGATGTTTACATTTAACTAATAAATGCCTTCTCCACAGCGAAGTTGGCTGCAAGCCAAAAGACCTCCAAAATCCCGTCTCTTGTCTTAGTGATTCACTCTACTAGTAACCTGTCCACTGTCCATCTCGCAATGTTACTCTCCCACCCATATTTCTGCTTCCCTCCTGCTTGACTTTACCCTCAGCCTCAAGTAAGGTCTTCAACAAGGTTCATATCTTTTTTTTTTATACTCTATTATGTCTAAATTATTTTGTTTGTCTGGTCTTTATTTCCTTGGGGAAAGTACAGAATAGTTCTCAGCTGTGCTATAAATAGCACACTGTTGACAATTTAAACTATCCAACGTCATGGATTCCTGTGTAACACCAATCAAAATAATGGCTGCCGTGATGTCACATTCCACAATCACACGGTTCAACTCTAGATACAGACGAACTTATACATAATCTGTTTGTTTTCCAATTTACACATTTTTTCCAATTTCCTATTATTTGTGGTGAGCGATCAGTATTTCTGCCCGCTACACACGGAGCGAGGTGCGCGCACACATTAGAAATATTATTTCTAATCCTAACCTTACTCTAAGTACTTACCCGTAGGCTTGCCAAATCACACAACAAAGGTCAGAAAACACATCGAAACTAGAGCAAAGGTCACAGCGGAGAACTGTAATGTACTTCAGCCATTTCCTTTAATTTGAATAATTCCATGTTTATATGAAGTGCTGTTAGAATCCATTTGTTGGTTTTTTTCACTTTCTATGATGTTCTCCATATTCCATCCCCAATAAAAACAACCTAAACCTTCTATCTTATCAATCTCTGGTAAGTGTAGACCTACAGTTCCACATGAAAATGGCTAATCCCAAAAACAAAGCAAGCGATCCTTAATGCAACATTATTTCTTCAAGATATAGAGCAGGAGATTTATTGTTCAGACATCACACACATCGCCAGCAAAGTCTTCTGGGTATTCTTGTTCTTCCCTTCAGTGTGCGATTTAGTCTCGGGACTACAACTACATAATGCTGGAAATCTAGTAGGACCATTCCACATTGATTGTCCTGCTACAAGAGAGATCCAGTGGGAGTTTGAGAATGAACGCTGAAGAGAAGAAACTCAGAAGAATTGCAGTGTCGTTAGAGACTTGCGCCTCCCTCTTCGTTGCCCATAGTGTTCAGAGTTCGAATATCAACACTGCTTCGGTCAGACATTTTAACAATGCACTTCCTGACATTTGTTCCATGTTTGTCCTGTGTGCACTGGGGAGCTGTACTCAAAAAGCTTTTTTTCCATTCCATACCCAGGAGTGCATGTTCACGTTGGTGTATCCAATACTTGAGTCATGACTCCTACTTTGAATGGGGTCAATTGTGGTGGGACATGTGGGCTTCTGTGTGTTCTTGAGCATGAACCGTACCATCCGCCAGTCTGTCTCATCCTGGACTATTGTAGCTTCCTTGAAACTGGATTGCTCACACTACACTGCCTTCTAGCGTGTGGATCTTTTTCCAGATTCCGTGTGTGCCCATAAGATCACCATATGTTATTGACATTGGTCGCCCCTCCAATGTTTCTGCTTTTTAAGCCAGCCTAGACGAAATGCACAGATGCCTTACATCACCGTGTGCCAACAGTGATGTTGGATGTAATGGCATAGAGGTTTTGGAGATATTTTGAAGGTAAAAGTGTTAGCCAGGAATACAGCAAGAGCAGCTGTATATCTTTTTCCAGGATGCACCACGAGGAAGTACTTTTAGGATCTTGGTTATCTGCAAACCTGTCTCCACACGAGAGCAATTCAAGATCCTTTCCACCCAGGAAATCCAACTAATCATTAAAACAAATTGGTTTGCGAAGTTGAAATCTCTACATCTGATTGTAACATTCTGCCGAAGACGGATGTGTCAGACCTTTGGTGCAAATAAAACGGTGACACCAACGCATTTCCATTCTCTGGACTACATCCTGCTGGAAATTTCGTAAGACCATTGTCCTGCTACAAGAGATCTAGCGAGTGTTTGAGAATGAATGCTGAAGATGATTGTTTATCTGTGACTTTCTAGATACTCTCCACTGTTGAGCTGCTGCATTTCTCCTCTTGTCACAAGATGATGCGCTCTTTCTGACTGTAGAGCGCCATCTAGATCTATTTTGTGCAAGTTCTTCCCATGTATCTTGGTCTATTTCAATATATGCTTTCAGTGAGGTCTTTAACGACTCCTTATAGCGCTTCTTTTGGCCACCTTGAGATCATGTACCCTTCTCCAGCTCACCATAGAAAAGTATCTTTGGCAGGCGATAGTCTGGCATACGTACCAAATGACCCGCCCAACTAATTTGTGTCAATATCAATGTCCCGATATGGGTAGATTCACTAGGATATGGCAATGTTTGAGTATACAGTGAATCTGGAAAAGGCAACACATACTAAAGTTGTGTATGTGAAATTATATAGTGGTAGCGAAGTCACAATTGCAGAGCACCAAGAAGCCCACATGTCCCATCACAATTGACCATATTCAAATTAGAAGTCATGGTTCAGGTATTGTATATGCCAACTTGAACATGCACTCCTGGGCATGGAAAATAGCTTTGAATATAATTCCTCATTGCACAAAGGAAAAGCAGTCAGGGACGTTCATATTTCTGACCAAAGCAGTGTTCAGACTCTGGACACAGTGTGCAACGTAGATGGGGAGCAAGTGCTTGTCTTGGAGAACATATCACACCTAGCCTAACCGACTGTCGTTGTTGCCCAATGCTGCTCATACATAGAAAATTTGTTTCAGTTCCCAAGGGCACAGAGGGGAATGATACCCGAGATGTGTTCGTCGACTGAGAAGCCCCTCTTCTGAGATGGGCACAATCTACCGACTTCTTTGAGTGATAAACTCAATGGCAAAATAATCAAAACACAGGATGCACCTGGCGATAGTTTGGAAGGTCATCAAAAGTGGATGAGGCGAGTGCATGAGAAATGCATAGGAAAAATCCCAGACCTCAACATGTTTGACGCAGCAGCACCTCTCCTAAGAAGGTGTATCAACCCTGAGTCTAATTTGACTTCACCATTGCCCAACACGGCTCATACAGAAGAAATTAGGTCTGGGACCTAGGGACATGAAGGGTGGTTATATAATGGTCTTCCTACACGAGGAACAGTTTGCTGGCTGCTGAAGCTCCTCGTCTGAGGAAAGATGCACAGTCTGTGACCTAAAAAAAAATACCAGCTCATCTCATAACATATACCCCCTCTGAGTAGAAGGCTTCTTCAATAAGCATTGCATTAAACCAAAAGATGAAATCTTATGCGTATGAAAGAAAGCTCAGAGAAACCACCTGACTGCACATAGGAAATAAGAGCAAGATTCTTGCAATTTCTGGGGTTAGTGACAAAAAACCAAAAAACAAAGGATTTTTACCCATCCATTGCTATTACACAGAAATGATAGGACAAAAAATAGTGAGTCTAATATTTCATTAAATAACGGGTCACAGAAAATAGATTTGAATGTACGCAGCCACCGAAGATGGATGTGTAAGATCATTGGGTTAAAATAAAACAGCGGCACAAGGCATTTTCATTCTCTGGATTATATTCTCTTGGAAATCTAGTAGGATCATCGTCTTGCTGTAAGAGATATCCAGCAGGAATTTGAGAATGAATGTTGATGAAGAAGAATGTACACAGATAAAAGACAAAGATTTGGTGTGTGTTGCTGAGAGCTGAAATGGGACAAAGGTGACTGCACCATCCTGAAATTAAAGGGTTGAAAAGTGGTAGATCAACTTAATTTTACTCAGGTTGCACCATATATGCTCTGTCCCTCTCGAACGAAGCATTATTCAGACTACTAAGAGTGTCTCATAACTCTGTAGCTTCAAAGGATCCCTGGGGATCTCAGAAAAAATCCACTTTATAAACACAGTGAGATTCAAACCCACAACCTCTTGAGTGCAAAAGCAAACAGCTGATGGTAACCACTATACCAGACATGTCCAGCTTAACAAACACCTGAACAGAATACAACCACAACACACTCCAGGGTGCCTGCTGTGGACACATTCCTATGAAACTGTTGACCACTACCTTTTTGAATGTCCAGTGCTGGACGACGTCAGAAAAATACTTCTCCCTCCAGAGCCAGATAAATGGAACACATTATATGGAACAAAACAAAAGCTCACAAATACATGCATATATCACACAATGGCATTGGGTCAAATGGCATGAGCCCATGGACCGCTGGATCTGCGACCAACTAACCACGAAGATCCATTGGAAGTGACCTAAAATGCTGAAGTTGAATGTGTCTGTTCAAAAGTGCAAACATTGTACCCAAGCTGCAAACCATGACACAATAAATTCTGTTAGTCTGAAGAGGTGTCATAGAATGGGAATGTGTTGTGTCACTGTTTTATTTATGTTGATTAACAGACATCAAAACATGAACGCCAAAATTGCACTACCGGTATATAACACAATCATCATACCATCACTGTGCTACCAATGTCAAACATGGACACATAACAGAATCCAAAAGAAAACTTGGTACAACAGAAATGACTTGTCTACATTGAATCCTCTTAGTAACAATAAGAGATAGAATCAGAAGTTAAAACATCAGAAGACCAACAAACACAATGCCAACTCTGGATTACATCAGAAGACTAACAAACACAATGCCAATTGTGTATTACATCAGAAGACTAACAAACACAATGCCAATTCTGGATTACATCAGAAGACCAACAAACACAATGCCAATTCTGGATTACATCAGAAGACTAACAAACACAATGCCCAACTCTGGATTACATCAGAAGACTAACAAACACAATGCCAACTCTGGATTACATCAGAAGACTAACAAACACAATGCCAACTCTGGATTACATCAGAAGACAATAGATTAAGTGGTTTTCGCATGCTTCCAGACTACCATTGGATAGTGCCCCTCAAAACGCATTACTATTCAGACACGGATACAACGCCAGTGGCAGACCTTGCAAACGATGGATTACAGAAATAAAATAGTCAACAAAAACAAACATATATGAAGCACACAAAAAAGCCATCTTTAGAGAACTCTTCTACTCCTGACTCTGCAAGGCATAAAGGGGTATAAAGTGAAAAGAAAGAAAAGAAGAAGATGGCTCGACACATCCATCTTCGGCGGGTTTCCTTACAACAAAGTATATTTTTATAGCACTGGTTTCTCTATTTCTAATGCACTGTTATATGGTAAAGCTGCTATAGCACCCACTAATTGGTGATATTTTTGTGTGCGTACAGCGATGAAGTGAAAGATGGAGGCAGTCTAGAAGAGAAAAGAATCCAATGCATTTTCAAATCTGAGAGTGGTGAAACAGAAGGCTCCCCCTTTGAGCTACCAGTAGACATCAGCAAGGATAAACTGCAGCTGGTCTGCGATGCTGTCATAAAAAATGTAAGCTCCTTAAATTTATAAAATCTTAGTTTTTTGTATTATTTTTATATTTAGTTTCCCTATATATATTTTTTGTATTATTTTTATATTTGGTTTCCCTATATATATTTTTTGTATTATTTTTATATTTAGTTTCCCTATATATATTTTTTGTATCATTTTTATATTTAGTTTCCCTATATATATTTTTTGTATTATTTTTATATTTAGTTTCCCTATATATATATTTTGTATTATTTTTATATTGTTTCCCTATATACGAGGCGTGTTCAAATGAAAATGGGACTTGTGGATTTATTTAAAAAGTATCATACGCAATTTAATATTTTCAACGGAATTGAACAAAGCAACCACTTGTGAATAAGAATGCACCTGGGTTCATCAGAAAAAATCTCCGTATGCATTTAGGCAAGCATCCCACTGTTTAGGTAGACGTCGAATGCCGTCCGAGAAAAAGTTGCGTGGCTGTTCCGATAGTTCAATTTCTTCCGAACAACCATGTGGGCTGTCCCAATTGACATATGGAATTCTTCTGCAAGCGAACGAATGCTCCGACGACTGTCAGTCAGTACTGCTTTATCAAGCACGGCTATGGCTTCTTCTGTTGCAACAATATGCGCCTGACCTGGCCGTGCAAGATCTGCCGTTAACTCACGTCCGTCTTTAAACATACGCACCCACTCCATCACTCTGGTCCTCGACAAACATTTGTCACCATATGCTGCCTTCATTCTCCGATGAATGTCTACTGCTTGACATCCTTCAAATGAAAGAAACTGGATCACAGCACGCTGATTCACTTTGGACGGGTTCGGAATCACACCCGCCATATTGTTAACAGTCTTCTGCAGCACATATGCATGCTGGGAAGATGAACACGTGACCGTATGTAAATTATTGGATACTCATTACTAGTGCAAAATGTCATCAATATCAGTGCGCTCTATCACGCGTGGTGTAACAAGTCCCGTTTTCATTTGAACACGCCTCGTATATTTTTTGTATTATTTTTATATTTAGTTTCCCTATATATATTTTGTGTATTATTTTTATATTTAGTTTCCCTATATATATTTTTTGTATTATTTTTATATTTAGTTTCCCTATATATACTTTTTTGTATTATTTTTATATTTAGTTTCCCTATATACTTTTTTGTATTATTTTTATATTTAGTTTCCCTATATATATTTTTCGTATTATTTGTATATTTAATTTCCCTATATATATTTTTCGTATTATTTTTATATTTAGTTTCCCTATATATTTTTTTAATTATTTTTATATTTAGTTTCCCTATATATATTTTCGTATTATTTTTATATTTAGTTTCCCTATATATATTTTTTGTATTATTTTTATATTTAGTTTCCCTATATATATTTTTTGTATTATTTTTATATTTAGTTTCCATATATATTTTTTGTATTATTTTTATATTTAGTTTTCCTATATATATTTTTCGTATTATTTTTATATTTAGTTTCCCTATATACTTTTTCTTAGTTTCTCTATATATATTTTTCTTATTATTTTTATATTTAGTTTCCCTATATATATTTTTTGTATTATTTTTATATTTAGTTTCCCTATATATTGTTTTTTGTATTATTTTTATATTTAGTTTCCCTATATATTGTTTTTTGTATTATTTTTATATTTAGTTTCCCTATATATTGTTTTTTGTATTATTTTTATATTTAGTTTCCCTAATGAGGAAGGTATGAAGGTCTCACTATTTCCTATCAAACCAGCCATTCTTCTTCTTCAGATTGTTCATGCTGTGGCGTTGGTTATCATGTCTTTCCACTGCCTTCTATTTCGTGTGCTGTCAATCATTTCTGACACCTATGTTCTCCCATGCCACAATGCTAGGTTGTCAATCATCTTCTCTCTTGGTCCTCCCCTACCCCCATTTTCTCATCTCCTACCCCTCTTGCTCTTCAACTTGCCTGTTGTTACAATGTGCTCCATCTTTCCTCTTCTCATGAGGTGTCAAAAATTATGTAGTCTCTTTCTGATGCAAGAAAGCAGCTCTCTTTTTTAATTAAATTCTTTTCACTATGATCATCATTATCAGGTGCCATGCCGGCTGGCGTAGACGGTCGTGGCTCTCCACAGCTCTCTGTCAAAAGTATTATGTATCAAAGTCGTTGTTGTTTCCTTGCCGTGCCAGGTTGTCAAACTGTCTAATATTTTCTCATGTTGTTGCCCTCTGTCTCTGTTGCCTTCAATTATGCCTGTTGTGACTATGTTCTCTAAACCTGCCTGTCTCATGAAGTGGCCAAAAAAAGAAGATTGCCTTTTTCTTATATTATTGATTAAGGTTCATTTCGCATGTGACTCTTTCAACACCTCTACATTAGTTTTTCTGGCAGTCCATGGTATTCTCAGCATTCTTCTGTAGAACCACAGCTCTGTTGCTTCTAATTTCCTACTTTCCAGTTTGTTTATTTTCCAAGACTCGCACCCATATGTTAGTATAGGGGTTATATAGCCCTGCAGAAGTCTCTTTCTCACCTCTAATGACAAGGTCATATTACACAGTATAATTTTCATTTTTCTGAATGTTGTTAACTATGATAGAACTGAATAATCTCCAAAATAAAACAATAGTATGCAACATATTTGAAGATATATACCCCAGAGAAGCATGGATACAATTATATACTGACGGATCAGCAACCAGCGCAGTGAAGAATGGAGGTGCTGGCATGTACATAAAATATTCAGAAAAAGAAAATGAATCCACATGTTCACCAACTGGAATATTCTGCTCCAACAACTCTGTAGAAGTACAGGCTTTAAAGTAAAGTACATAATCCATAGCATTTATTAATTCTGTAGGGGTGTGAGATGTTAGCGATCTCACATTTCAGTGGCACTGCAAATGAGGGTGGTAGCCATCTCCTCTTCCTCACAGTCTTTATTTCCAGGATTAATCTGGTACCCATTTAAGGCTGGGTCGGCACAGGAGCCATTGCGTTCTGAAAAACATTTCCACCTCAACTGGGGAATGATTCCAGGACCACTCATATGCGAAGCCAGTGCACTAACCACTGCGCTATGCAGCTCCATCCTCGGATCTCCCGGTTGTTGCCAAAGAACAGCAACACTGTTTACCTTCCATGCATGTCGTGACAACCAAGAGAGTTATGGGGTGGAGTTGGCTGTCACATCCCGTGTATGATAAAAAAAACCCAAAAGCCATATTTAAGTCAGATGTGTCAGGCTGAAAGGTGCAGTTATCACAGCAAAGCTGCAAATCATGAGTGACAATGCATTCTATTCTCTTGACAAAGGATGGAGCAACACAGGAACAAAAAGACCAAGAAATCACCTACCAAGAAAAGAAAACCCTCATCAAATCCATTAGGAAAGTCGCTAATAGAACTGAATAATCTCTAAAAGAAAACAATAGTATTCAGCATGATTGAAGATATGTACCCCAGAGAAGCATGGATACAAGTATATACTGACGGATCAACAACCAGAACCATTAGAAAATCTCCTGCTAATCTGCAGGAGTTTGAGAACAAATGCAGTAGAAGAAGAAGACATACTATTTCTCCTGTATTTCTTATGCATAGTACATGTCATTATATATGAGGCTTTGTATTTCAATATCATTTCTCACAGGAAGAGAAAGTTCCATATGCATTCTTTGTGAATGGTGTTGAAATCAGAGAAACATTGATCAAGTCTGTCGGAGAAGATGTCCTATCAAACACTGAATCCGCTCTAGAAATTGTCTACCAACCACAAGCAGTGTTCAGAGTCAGAGCCGTGACACGATGTACAAGCACACTAGAAGGACATGCAGATGCTGTGCTTTTTGTTGTTTTTAGTCCTGATGGGAGGTGTGTATTTTTTATTATTAGTACAATGTTGTCCTATAGTGCATTTCTATAACATGTTTCTTGAAGGGTATTTGCAATACAGAATTTGGTTATACTACATGACTGTTATAGCAAGTTTCACCAGCGTTGCCTAACTTTAAAATTATGTATCTCAGAAAACACATTTAATTTCACATTTTTTTGTGAATGGCACGCAATGCCATTGCAACCTTTGGCACGCCAAGCAATTTCAAATGGCACGCAGCCTCTTCACGTTTCCTGTAGAAAGTTGATTATAAATCGTTTAGCGGGGTTTCCTCGCTCATTTCGGCACTCGCCTAATGCCTGAACATTCAGAAAATTGTGTCAAACTCAAAGTGACAAAGTATGTTGTCGATATTGAACAACTGGCCAAGACCATGCAAGGGCAAGGCTCCCATAATAATAAAAAAGTTTTTTTTTAAAAATTTTCAAGAAACTCTATTTCTTTTAATGTTGTTTATAACTTTACATATTATTGAATATCACTATATATTAATTAATTAAAATATAAAAATAAAATATATGGTAAAATAAGAATATTAGCCTCGACTTGCATAAAATGATATGTGATGTTGGCATTCTGAATAATTTGAAACTTAAGTTGGCACACAGTTAGCAAAAGGTTGCCGACCCCTGGTGTAGACCCTATGAATCAATTTTTCTATTAAATTGCATTCATTAGTTTTAATTTTTGCTTATTTACGATATAGATTAAAAAATCTACTTGCCACCATACATCTCAAATACAAAAATTAGGGTGTTTGCAATCAATTATATGATGTCATTTATACATGATTTATTTATCATACAGTTGGCATTATTTAAGCGTGAAACATGATAATTTTATACTCTCGAACACAAGACAGATAAGGTTTAAAATTTGTTACCGGTGTAATGTCTGAAGTAGTAAAACTTCTTTTTCTCGAGACACAATAATTAGTATGCGACAAAGCTCAAAGGATTAAATATGTGCTCAAATATAAAGTATAAATTTGTTGGGTCTAACCAAAAATAATATTTTATTTTTTTAAATGGCATTAATACGTTGAACATTTACTCAGATAATGACATTTGTTTGAGGGAAAAGCTGGTGAAACGTGCTATAATTATTTATTCACATTCATAACTCAGTGGTGACTTTTTGTGTCTTTGCATACAATCAGAAAGCAGATCAGTGTAATTTCCAGAGACACATAGTCTTTTTCACACATTGACTGCTTGCTCAGGCAGGTTTCACACATTGACTGCTTGCTCAGGCAGGTTTCACACATTGACTGCTTGCTCAGGCAGGTTTCACACATTGACTGCTTGCTCAGGCAGGTTTCACACATTGACTGCTTGCTCAGACAGGTTTCACACATTGACTGCTTCCTCTGGCAGGTTTTATGGGGGACAAGTGCCATGCCAATTTGCTGTAATCCGCTCTCATTTCTGTTGATTAGTTCTCCAAGTCAATGTCAATACTCTTGAAAACAATGCTGGACTGCAGGAGATATCATAAGATGGTTTAATGCCTTAGGGTCACCCTTCAAGATTTTCCGTAGGAGTTAACTCCCTTCCTTGTGTCATGTCACGTATTCTTTCCAGAACGTAGTCTTTCTTATGAATCTCCTGAAATCTCTGCGGTCTCTGACAAGTTGTCCCGCTTCCTCCAGCGATATATGCATGCATTCCTGAATATCTCTTGTCCAATGATGTCTTGGTCTACCTCTACCTCTGCTGCCTTTTATCGCCCCTTCCAACAAACACTCTTCCCATGCCATCCTGTCTCTTCACATGGTCGAAAAAACCTGACTTCTTTCTTAATATGGAGTTTTAAAGCCAGCCTTCTTGAACGCTGATTTTTATTAGCACATCTTGGTTGATCTTTCTTGCTGCCCATGGTATTCTCTTCTATAGCACTTCATTTCACAGACCTCCTTCCCTTAGCCTAAGGAATTCCTGTGCTAACCGTTAGATAGTGGATGAATAAGTAAAACACAAGACAAAAGTGATAAATTTAGACAAAACGTGTGACAATTATTTTTTTCACAGGTGACAGGTTGCCCATCTTGTCCCTGAACTTTCCTTAATAGCCTTGTACATCACATCTGGAAATAAGACAGTGGCCCTATTCTTTGCTCCCTGTAGCTATAAGTCTAGACCCTGATTGCCACATGAGCGATGATGAATACTATTGTGTAAATCTCGGGGTTGTTTATTTGTTTTGACCTCTAAATTACAAGAAATAAAGCTCTTGTTTCCTATGTGTAAACGGGAAAGGGTCGCCAGAGCGGTCTTCTTTGAATTCGATTCTCTGCGTTCTGTAATGGCTTGTGGAGAAATCTCCTACTCAGCGGCAGTGTATGTAGAAGGTATGTTTCTCATCTACTATAACACAGCTGCCTTTATTTCCACTGCTAATAAAAGTCATTATTGTATTCCTTAAAAGGAAAAAAGCAGGAACTAAAGTTTATAGAATATATCATAGTTTTCAGAATATACTATATTTATAGTATATGGAGGCTGCGTAGCGCAGTGGTTAGTGCACTGGCTTTGCATATGAGTGGTCCTGGGTTCATTCCCCAGTTGAGGTGGAAATGTTTTTCAGATTGCAACGGCTCCCAGGTCGACCAAGAATTAAGTGGGTGCCAGATTAATCCAGGAAGTAAAGACTGCAAGGGAGAGGAGATGGCTACCGCCCTCATTTGCAGAGTCTCTGAAATGTGAGATCGCTAACATCTCACACCCCTACGGCATTAATAAATGCAATGGGTTACTTTACTTTTACTTTATATTTATAGAGAAATCATAATACTGCATATGGAATTTGAACCAAGTCCGCTAAACCAGACCAGATTTGAACCAGACCTGCTCGCCTTGCAACTTGTTAACATTTTCTGTCTTCTACCACACCGCATCTATTTTTAAAAAAGATGCTATTGCGGTCAAAACTTTCTGCATGTATATTCCCAAACTACTATCAATAATATAGGTTGAATGAAACACACACACTGCATGTGTATATGATGTTCGTCTTGTAATCAACGATGACCAAAAACTCAACCATAATAATAATAACAATAAGTAATAAAAAAAAATATAATAAAGTTAATAGTGCGTTTTTAAATGACCAACAAGTCCAATGCGCGCACAAAATATTCTTCTATAGAATTGACAACTATAGAGGGTGTCTATGTGACGCTGAGATGTTTTTTCTTTTCTCCAAGCCCGCTTGTCTTGTAGTATCTTGTCTGGACTCTTCCGCCGCTAGTGCTCCCATTCTAAGGCTGTAACGCCATGCTGTTCTATCATGAGCGAGGCTCTCCCAAGCGCCTACGTCAATTTTAAGATGCTTTAGTGATGACTTGATCGTGTCTCTGAAGTGCTTTTTCTGTCCACCAGCGTTTCTAATTTCTGCCTTCAAGTGCTCCATAATGTATTTGTTTTGGCAGACGCGAGTCCTCCATACGCACAAGATGACCTGCCCGGCGTGCTTGCGCCTTCATAAGTAATGTGTAGATACTTATTGAGGTTGATTTTTCCAAGATTTCGTAGTCTGGTACTTTGGCATATGTATATAGATTACGGTTACCCATGAACCACAAACACTTTGACATCAGCACATGTCAGAATGCCTCGGTGCTACAAGGACCAATTAGGTCTACTTGTAAACGTAAATACCACATAAATATAAGTCACATTGAAAATCTGGACTAAACTCAAATCTGTTTTAGGGATGCGGTGTGGTTAAAGACAAAACGTGTTGACCTAAGTTGTGAGGTGAATGGATGCCATCTGAGCAGACCTGGTTCAAATCCTGAATACTGCATTATGATTTTTCTTTAATAATAAATCCTGGATTATTCTATATTATATATAAATACTTTGTAGATTGATGACATTTTTATTGAATGTTTTCTCAGGTACCTTGCAAGTGGTTCAGGGGACACAACTGTCAGATTCTGGGATATCAACACAGAGACGCCAGAGTTCAGGTGTAAAGGTGAGATCGAGATCATGTGCTATCTCCACATTGAAGTGGACACTAATAGATGTTCACAACATTTTCTGTCTTTTTTAACCAGATCAGATGAAGTGTCATTTTCATATTGTGTCATGAAGTGTCATTTTCATAGTGTGTCATGAAGTGTCATTTTCATATTGTGTCATGAAGTGTCATTTTCATATTGTGTCATGAAGTATCATTTTCATATTGTGTCACGAAGTGTCATTTTCATATTGAAAGTTAGCTTTACTAGAACTTCAACATTTAAAGTTTTCTAGAACTTTACTAGCCACTGAAGTATCATTTACTATCAATGAAGTGTAATTTTCATATAGAAAATTAGCTTTGCTAGAACTTCAACATTTAATGATTCTAACGTTGTACACGAGTTGGTCAGAGGTTATCTGCTTTCATTTTTATGTGGGCCATTCAATAAAAGCCAATGGGTGGAATTTTGTGACTAGCGGCCCATACCTAACATGGAATAAAATAACAGGGACACTATAAAACTACAAAACTCCATCAATAGATGCCTACATACTGTCAAATGGTATACTAAGATCACAAATGGTATACTGATGATGTTCGTCCGTCGTGATCGACGATGACCAAAAACTCAACCATAATAATAATAACAATAAATAATAACAATAATAAAAGTTAATAGGTCGTTTTTAAATGACTGGCAAGTCCAATGCACGCAGAAAATGTTCTTTTACAGAATTGACAACAATAGAAGGTATCTGTGTGAGGTTGAGATGTTTTTTCTTTTCTACGTGTCCGCTTCTGTCTTGCAGTATCTTGTCTGAATTCTTCCGCCGCTAGTGATCCCGTTCTAATGCTGTAACGCCATGCTGTTCTATCCTGAGCGAGGCTCTCCCAAGCGCCTACATCAATGTTAAGATGTTTCAAGGATGACTTGAGCGTGTCTAAGAAGCACTTTTTCTGTGCACCCGCTTTTCGAAATCCTGCCTTGAGTTCTCCATAATATATTTCCATACGCACAAAATGGCCTGCCCAGCATGCTTGCGCCTTCATAAGTATTGTGTGGATGCTTATTGAGGTTGATTTTCCAAGACCTCGTAGTCTGGTACTTTGTCCCACCAATGGATGTTTAGTAATTTACGTAGGCAGGTAAGATGGAAATGATTTCATTTTCTTGCATGTCTAGCATACACTGTCCACGTTTCGCAGGCGTATAGTAGGGTTGGTATAACAGCAGCATGAAAGTTATGGTATACTATGATCACAAATGGTATACTATGATCAAAAATGGTGAGCTCATGCACAGAGTTGACTTGTAGTATACGTGAACTAAATTCACATTTTTACGCACTCTTTCTAAGCAACAGAATTAAGACTATGTTTACATTTAGCCTTTGTACATTATTGTATTTATTTGTAAACCTACTTTAAGCAATACATATACCGGTAAATGTGCAGAATTGAGTGGCATTTTAAGAATCTGTTGTCTTGTTTGAAGAGCTGAAATACATATTATATTAGATGAAAGTTTATGATAAAATATAACAATAGCTAAAATTTAAAAAAAATTGTTAATTCAAAAATGTTTTTTATAGTGTCATAAATATGACTAGCATCTAAAGTTGTCTGTTTTGTATAGTATATCCATTTGTGCGACTACTTGTATAGTTTCAAATGTTTTTATGTACAAATAAACATTCTGTGATGGTTTCAGTGTTAGTTGAGTGCGCTATATGTACAGTAACGTGAAGTGATGTTATAAAAATATTTCAGTTAAATGATATCAAAAATTTCATTTTTTTTTATTGTCATAAAATCAATAATTTTTCTTGTTCATTTTGTGCCATTTGTACACCATTTTGTTTCTTATTTTTACATCGTCAGGTTTAAGAAAAACGCTGCATTAACTGTACATGTATAACTGGTTTAATTTTTGCAAAACATACAAAATACGTTTGCGCAGTTAAAAACACACGTTCAAATTTTCAAACTCTGAAGAGCTCTCCAATCAATAAGCTCTAGCCACGCATGGGGAAGTCAAGGGACCTAGGGTTATTGAGTGTGACCGTGTTATTTCTTAGAAATTGATGATGCCTGCTAACAGCATAGCATCATGCCTCCTTTTCCTTAGTTAACGACCTCCGATGATTGCAGACAATGCCATTCAGCTGATAATTGATGCAGAAATAAATCTGAAATCGAATACATGTATGGCTAGTGATTGTGGTCGTAAAGTCGAATGGTCATAAGTTGCATAGTTTTAAGTTGATTTCTCTCTGTATAAAATTGGCTTAAATACAACAGAGACACAATGCATCTTTCTTCTCTAGATTACATCCTGCTGGGAATCTAGTAGAACCATTGTCCGGCTGCAAGAGAGAACCAGTGGGAGTTTGAGAACAAACAGACAAAAAATTGTGATTGTACATTTTGTGACAAGTTTATTAGTGATTGTATTATGCACAAACATGCCTTGATGAATTGTTATATAATCTAATTCAGGGCATCAACATTGGGTTCTATGTCTCGCTTGGTCACCGGATGGAAGAAAACTGGCCTCTGGCTGTAAGGGTGGAAAGGTACGCTTTGGTCATGTTTAATTCTTCTTTCTATATCTCTTACCGAGCATAGGCTCACAACACAGAGCATGGGCCCACAACATTATATGTTGACTTTTACCACGTACACATGTCATATGTTGACTTTTATCACGTACACACATCATATATTGACTTTTATCGTGTACACACATCATATATTGACTTTTATCATGTACACACATCATATGTTGACTTTTATCACATACACACATCATATGTTGACTTTTATCACATACACACATTATATGTTGACTTTTATCACATACGCACATTATATGTTGACTTTTATCACATACGCACATTATATGTTGACTTTTACCACGTACACACATCATATGTTGACTTTTATCACGTACACACGTCATATATTGACTTTTACCACGTACACATGTCATATGTTGACTTTTATCACATACACACATCATATGTTGACTTTTATCACGTACACACATTATATGTTGACTTTTATCACGTACACATGTCATATGTTGACTTTTATCACGTACACACATTATATGTTGACTTTTATCATGTACATACAATGTATGTTGACTTTTATCAATTATATGCATCAAATACCTGTATATTTATTATATTTTTCTGGACAGGTTTGCTTATGGAATCCCAGAACAGGGAAACAGATTTCCAAACCACTGACAGGACACGCAGACTACATCTCAACACTAGCATGGAAACCTTTACACTTGTACGAAGTTTGTATAACTTTTGAGATAATTGTCTAATTGTTAGAGTACTAGATATGTAATCAAGATAGTTTGAGATTTTCAAACTGAAATTGTTTGGATTTGATGAGCTAGGGTATTCTGTTTTCAAATTATTTTGTTTTTCCTTGCTCAGATTTTTGTCAGTTGTAGTGCTTTAACCGTGTCTACAGCTGCTTCTTCTGTTCTTGTTCTCAAACTTCTGCTGGTTAGTCCAGAGATTGGAATGTGTTGTGTTATGGGTTACAACTTGGATGCAACATTTGTACTTTCTGGTCTGATACATCCGACTTCAGCATGACTGTTGGATCACTTTATCCTATGTGGTAGGATCTCTATCCCCAAACTTTCTTAATCACCTCCCTCGACATGTATGACAGGTCACAGTGTTTCTATTCTTTACTCCCCTTGCAGCCTATTACAGAAGCTACCACTTGGGGTAGAGTCATATCTGTCTAGCTAACTTATGTCCATCTCAGCTGCAGTATTTTAGACCTTAAAAAACAAACCTAACAGTATAACCAAATATGGACAAGACTACAGACCACAAAGAAGGGACAAAGTGAGAATGTTTAAAAACAGTTGTTTATTTCCACTGAAGACAGATGTGTCAGGTCATTGCCACAAATAATACGGCAACAAAACATTTCTGTTCTCTGGACTACATCCTGCTGGAAATCTAGTAGTCCTACTACAAGAGTTATCCAGCAGGAGTTTGAGAATGAATGCTGAAGAAGAAGAAGAGGGATATATTGAAGACACCCATTTTATGAACTGTGTGATCAAAAATGACAATCATGTTTTGCTTTATTTCTTAGTTTTGCTTTGTTTTGTTTTATTTCTTTCTTTTGTTTTATTTGTTTTGTTTTATTTCTTTGTTTTTTTTTTGATTTCTTTGTTTTGTTTTATTTATTTCTTTCTTTTTTTTTTATTTCTTTTTTTTTTTTGTTTTTTTTCTGTTTTTTTTTTCTTCCAGTTTTTTGTTTTATTCATTTGTTTTCTTTGTTTTTTGATTTATTTGTTTTGTTTTATTTCTTTGTTTTGTTTGGTTTTTTTTATTTATTTGTTTTCTTTTTTTTTTTTTATTTCTTTGTTTAGTTTTTTTTCTTTGTTTTGTTTTTTTTCTGTTTTTTTAATATTCATTTGTTTTCTTTGTTTTTTTATTTATTTGTTTTGTTTTATTTATTTGTTTTGTTAGGTTTTTTTTATTTGTTTTGTTTTGTTGTATTTGTTTTTTTTTTATTTTTTTTTTTTTTATTTATTATTTTTGCTTTGTTTTTTTTAATTATTTTTTTTTTATTTCTATGTTTTTTTTTATTTCTTTGTTTTATTTTTTATTTATTAGTTTTGCTTTGTTTTTTTTTATTTATTTCTTTGTTTTGTTTTATTTCTTTGTTTTGTTTTATTTCTTTAATTTTTTTATTTATTTGTTTTCTTTGTTTTTTTATTTCTGTTTTGTTTTATTTCTTTTGTTTTATTTCTTTTGTTTTATTTCTTTGTTTATTTTCCTCGGTTTTTTTTTGTTTTGTTTTTTTCTTTGTTTTGTTTGGTTTTTTTTATTTATTTGTTTTCTTTGTTTTTTTTTATTTCTTTGTTTTGTTTTTTTCTGTTTTTTTATATTCATTTGTTTTCTTTGTTTTTTTATTTATTTGTTTTGTTTTATTTATTTGTTTTGTTTGTTTTTTTTTATTTGTTTTGTTGTATTTCTTTTTTTTTTTTTTTATTTATTAGTTTTGATTTGTTTGTTTTTGTTTTTTTTTAATTTTTTTTTTTTATTTCTATGGTTTTTTTTATTTCTTTGTTTTAATTTTTATTTATTAGTTTTGCTTTGTTTTATTTTTTATTTATTTCTTTGTTTTGTTTTATTTCTTTCTTTTTTTTATTTCTTTGTTTACTTTTTTTTTTATTTCTGTTTTTTTTATTTCTTTTTTTTATTTCTTTTTTTATTTTCCTCTGTTTTTTTTTTTATTTGTTTTGTTTTTTTCTTTGTTTTGTTTTGTTTCTTTGGTTTTTTTTTGGTTTTGTTTATTCATTTGTTTTCTTTGTTTTTTATTTTATTTATTTGTTTTTTTTATTTCTTTGTTTTGTTTTTTTTTCTTTGTTTTTTGTATTTCTTTGGTTTTTTTTATTTATTTGTTGTTTTTTTATTTATTTATTAGTTTTGCTTTTTATTTCTTTGTTTTCTTTGTTTTTTGTATTTCTTTGTTGTTTTTTTTCTTTGTTGTTTTTTTAGTTTTAATTTTTTTTTTTTTAATTTCTTTTTTTTTTAATTTCTGTTTTGTTTTATTTCTTTTTTTTGTTTGGTTTTTTATATTTATTTGTTTTGTTTGTTTTTTTTATTTATTGGTTTTTTTTTCTTTGTTTTGTTTTTTTTTCTGTTTTTTTTATATTCATTTGTTTTCTTTGTTTTTTTATTTATTTGTTTTGTTTTATTTATTTGATTTGTTTGTTTTTTTTTATTTGTTTTGTTGTATTTCTTTTTTTTTCTTTTTTTTTTCTTTATTAGTTGTGCTTTTTTTTTTTTTAAATTTTTTTTTTTTTTATTTCTATGTTTTTTTTATTTCTTTGTTTTATTTTTTCTTTATTAGTTTTGCTTTGTTTTATTTTTTATTTATTTCTTTGTTTTGTTTTATTTATTTGTTTTGTTTTATTTCTTTTTTTTTTTTTATTTCTTGTTTTTCTTTGTTTCTTTATTTCTGTTTTGTTTTATTTCTTTTTTGTTATTTCTTTGTTTATTTTCCTCGGTTTTTTTTGGTTTTATTTCTTTGTTTTGTTTTTTTCTTTGTTTTGTTTGGTTTTTTGTATTTATTTGTTTTCTTTGTTTTTTTTTTATTTCTTTGTTGTTTTTTTCTCTTTGTTTTGTTTTTTTTCTGTTTTTTTTATATTCATTTGTTTTCTTTGTTTTTTCATTTATTTGTTTTGTTTTATTTATTTGTTTTGTTTGGTTTTTTGTATTTATTTGTTTTCTTTGTTTTTTTTTATTTCTTTGTTGTTTTTTTTTCTTTGTTTTGTTTTTTTTCTGTTTTTTTTATATTCATTTGTTTTCTTTGTTTTTTCATTTATTTGTTTTGTTTTATTTATTTGTTTTGTTTGTTTTTTTTTATTTGTTTTGTTGTATTTCTTTGTTTTTTTTTTTTTTTTATTTATTAGTTTTGCTTTTTTTTTTTAATTTTTATTTTTTATTTCTATGTTTTTTTTCATGTCTTTGTTTTATTTTTTATTTATTAGTTTTGCTTTGTTTTATTTTTTATTTATTTGTTTTATTTTATTTCTTTCTTTTTTTTATTACTTTGTTTTTTTTTTTTTTTTATTTCTGTTTTGTTTTATTTCTTTTTTTTTATTTCTTTGTTTATTTTCCTCGGTTTTTTGTTTTTTATTTCTTTGTTTTATTTCTTATTTATTAGTTTTGCTTTGTTTTATTTTTTATTTATTTCTTTGTTCTGTTTTATTTATTTGTTTTGTTTTCTTTCTTTCTTTTTTTATTTCTTTGTTTTCTTTGTTTTTTTATTTCTGTTTTGTTTTATTTCTTTTTTTTTATTTGTTTGTTTTTTTTTGGTTTTTTGTATTCGTTTTCTTTGTTTTTTATTTTAGTTATTTGTGTTTTTTATTTCTTTGTTTTGTTTTTTTCTTTGTTTTTTTTATTTATTTGTTGTTTTTTTAATTTATTTATTAGTTTTGCTTTTTATTTCTTTGTTTTCTTTGTTTTGTTTTAATTCTTTGTTGTTTTTTTTCTTTGTTGTTTTTTTTGTTTCAATTTGTTTTTTAATTTCTTTTTTTTTAAATTTCTGTTTTGTTTTATTTCTTTGTTTTTTTTTTTGGTTTTTTGTATTCGTTTTCTTTGTTTTTTATTTTAGTTATTTGTGTTTTTTATTTCTTTGTTTTGTTTTTTTCTTTTTTTTTTTTATTTATTTGTTGTTTTTTTTATTTATTTATTAGTTTTGCTTTTTATTTCTTTGTTTCTTTGTTTTGTTTTATTTCTTTGTTGTTTTTTTTGTTTCAATTTTTTTTTTAATTTCTTTTTTTTTAAATTTCTGTTTTGTTTTATTTCTTTTTTTTCTTTTTTTTTATTTATTTGTTTTCTTTGTTTTGTTTTCTTTGTTTTTTTTATTTATTTGTTTTTTTATTTCTTGTTTTCTTTGTTTTGTTTTATTTCTTTGTTTTCTTTGTTTTGTTTTTTTCTTTGCTTTTTTAATTCTTGTTTTCTTTGTTTTCTTTCTTTGTTTTGTTTTATTTCTTTCTTTTTTTTATTTATTTGTTGTTTTTTATTTTGTATTTCTTTTTTTTTTTTTTTCTGTTTTTTTTATTTATTAGTTTTGCTTTGTTGTTTTTTTTTTTTTTTATTTCTTTGTTATATTTTTTATTTATTAGTTTTGCTTTGTTTTATTTTTTTTGTTTTTTTATTTCTTTGTTTTGTTTTATTTCTTTGTTTTGTTTTATTATTTTTTTTTCTTTGTGTTTTTTTTCTTTGTTTTTTTTTTCTTTATTTGTTTTCTTTGTTGTTGTTTTTTTTAATTTTAATTTTTTTTTATTTTTTTTGTTTTCTTTGTTGTTTTTTTATTTCTTTGTTTTCTTTGTTTTTTTATTTCTTTTTTTTTTTGTTTTATTTCTTTGTTTTTTTTAATTATTATTTCTTTGTTTTTTTATTTCTTTTTTTTTTATTCTTTGTTTTATTTTTTATTTATTTGTTTTGTTTTATTTCTTTGTTGTTTTTTGTGTTTTAATTTATTTTTTTTTTCTGTTTTTTTTTATTTCTTTTTTTTTTATTTCTTTTTTTTCTGTTTTTTTTTATTTATTTGTTTTCTCTGTTTTGTTTTATTTCTTTGTATTTTTTTATCTTTGTTTTTTTTGTTTTTTTTTTCTTTGTTTTTTTTTTATTTTTTTTTTTTAATTATTTCTTTGTTTTTTATTTCTTTTTTTTTATTCTTTGTTTTATTTTTTATTTATTTGTTTTGTTTTATTTCTTTGTTTTTTTTTCTTTGTTGTTTTTTGTGTTTTAATTTTTTTTTTTCTGTTTTGTTTTATTTCTTTTTTTTTTTTATTTCTTTTTTTTCTTTTTTTCTGTTTTTTTTATTTCTTTGTTTTCTTTGTTTTGTTTTCTTTGTTTTATTTATTTATTTGTTTTGCTTTATTTCATTGTTTTCTCTGTTTTGTTTTATTTCTTTGTTTTCTGTGTTTTTTTTGTTTTTTTAATTTTTTTGTTTTCTTTGTGTTTTTTTTATCATTTTGTTTTTTTATTTCTTGTTTTCTTTGTTTTGTTTTATTTCTTTGTTTTGTTTTATTTCTTTGTTTTTTTCTGTTTTGTTTTATTTCTTGTTTTCTTTGTTTTGTTTTATTTCTTTGTTTTGCTTTATTTCTTTGTTTTGTTTTAATTTCTTTGTTCTGTTTTGTTTCTTTGTTTCGCTTTATTTCTTTGATTTCTCTGTTTTGTTTTATTTCTTTGTTTTGTTTTATTTCTTTGTTTTGATTCTAATGAATTACAAACAATAGAACTATTCTAAGAATATCATGGACATAAAGACAATCCAACACAGACGTAGGTAAGAATCTGAGCATAGAAGAAGATTAGCTCATCAAATTATCCCAAAAAATGCAAGCTTTGATAAATTTTTTAACATTTTTTTTGATATAAAAAAAGACACAATGGTTTACAAAGATTAATCTTGGAGGGAAAAGTGCCTGAGAACGGAAGAAGTCCATGGAGGGAAGAGAACTTGAGGCAGACCAACACAGGATATCGAAGACGTTCTGAACATAATACAGAAAGAAGTTGAACAGCTTGCACAGAACTGAGAGGCCTCCAGAGTTGCAGTGAGGATAATGTACGTCAAAGGATTTGTCACATAGATAGATAGAGCTCTTGCATCCTTTTGTACTGTGTGGAGGTTTCATCATCAGGTGACATATTCTTTCCAGAACGTAGTCGTCCCTATGGATCTCTTGAATTCTCCACAGTCTTGAACAAGTCCTGCCTCTACTAGTGACATGTGCAGGCATTCTTGAATGTCTTTTTGTCTTGGGTGGCTTTTACCCCTGTTGCCTTCTATCATCCCCTCCAGTAACACTCTCTCCATGCTGTCATGTCTCTTAATGTGACTGAAAAAAAACTAGCTTTTTCTTTAATATGGTGTTCAGAAGCCAGCCTTGCTGGACGTTAATTGTTCGTAACACCTCCTGGTTTGTTTTCCTTGCTGTCCATGGTATTCTCAGAACTCTTCTTTAACACTTTAATTCAAATGATATTCTCTTGGGCACTGTTTTCTTTAGTGTCCATGCTTCACATCCATATATCACCATAGGAAACACACAAGTCTGTAGTAAACACAACTTTGTTCTTATGTTGGTACCCTGCCATAGTTTCTTTAGCTGTTTTAATTTTAACAGCACCATTGCTGTCCTTCTCTTAATCTCAACTGCGCAGTCCCCCACATTGTTTATATTGGTTCCTAAATAATCGAAATATGACACTTCTAAATTGCAGTTCTCAATATTAATTTTGGGTCCTGATTTCATTTTGTCACATGCCATTATTTTTCATATTTAATAATAAGTTTTGCTGTTTGCTGAACTTTTGGGTTGGCTTAATTATGTTCAGTAGGTCGTGTTTGTTTGCCGTTAATAGCACTTATCGTCTGCATATCTAATTTCTAGTATCTGCAGCCCTCCTATATTTATGGGCCTGAAATCAGTCTTCATTGTTTCTTGTCTCACGTTTCTCATTATATTTTCCGTATAGATGTTGAACAAGTAAGGAGACACGGTACAGCCTTGTCTTACTCCTTTCTGTACATTGAACCACTCCGATCTTGCACACTCCACTTTTACTGCTGCTTCTTGGTCTTTATACAGCTCTGCTATTAGTCGTGTAATGTGTTTTGGGAAACCCATATCTTTCATTATTTCCGATAATTGATGGTGATTGACACACTCAAATGCTTTGGTGTAGTCTATGAAACATGCATGTAATTCGATGTTATACTCTCTACTTTCTCTATGATCATCCTCATGTTAAATATATGATCTCTCGTGCCTCTGCCAGTTCTGGAACCTGTTTGCACTTCATGGATCTCATCCTCCATCTTGTTATGTATTCTTTTCATTATAATGTGCAGTTACGGCCAAGTTTCCATTCTCCAGATCTTATTGCATAGCTGATAAAAGATATTAAACGCTACTTTCGCCCCCGGCTTCAATCATTTCTGCTGTTATGTCATCACAACCTGCTACTTTTCCTCTCTTCAAACTCTGAATTACTGATCTAATTTTTTCTATTGTGAGCTCTGGTTCTTGTGTATGTGGAGGTTTTGTGCGATGCCTTGAGAAAAATCCTCATACCATTGAATGTCTGCATAGAAAATATACAAAATGGTGGAACATATCTTGTGCCTGTACTTGCTAGGGCAGACTATGGTCTTACTCGATTTAGGATAGCCTAGCCAGTCTTAGTTTTCAGACTCTGTTGTCTGAACTAAGCCCCATCTCCACTGCAAGAAACCGGCCTCGATGGGGTTTCAGCATTTGAAATCAAAGTTTTTGCCGCACCTCAAAGGTTGGTAACGGGCGAACTGTTTCAAAAAGTCTTTTCTATTCTGAACAGTTTTCTGCCACACCAAAGTGTGAATATAATAATAAATTTCCTTATTACATTCTGTTTTACAGTTTGTCTCAGATAACTTGTGATTTGATATTTTCTTAACTGACTGACAGAATTAGTGCATATACACTAATAATTTTAAATCAACCTTGACCTACCAGTAAAAAATGATTTGATGTATTTTGCCCAGAGTTGATTTAGGGATACAGCAGTAAAAATGTCAAAATAAAACAAGCAGAAAATCAAATCAAAACTAACATTTCTTTTTTTTTTTAAATATTTTCTCTACAGAGACCCAGAATGTAGATATCTTGCCAGCTCTTCAAAAGTAAGTTCACACACTTTGACATTTGGTAGATTATTTAGTTTATGACAGTTTTCATCATGTCATTGAAAGTACTTATAGCCATTCCTATGAAAGCATCGTGGACAGCTATGAAAGTACTTATAGCCATTCCTATGAAAGTATCGTAGACAGCTATAAATATATTTAGGAAGAGGCCTTTCTCTGACTACTATATTAATTAAAGCTTGAAGGTCTTCCTCACATTTTGCAATCAGAACAGTGTCATCCGCATACCTCAAATTATTAATGTAATGTCCTCCCACTGATATTCCTGGGATGTCTACCATTGCACGCATTATGTTTTCACTGTATAAAGAGAACAGGTCTGGTGAAAATTAACCTAGTAAAAATTGATATTTAATTGTTCTAGGTCTAATCTTCAATAACCTAATAAAAATTGATATTTAATTATTCTAGGTCTAACCTTCAATAACCTAATAAAAATTGATATTTAATTATTCTAGGTCTAACCTTCAATAACCTAATAAAAATTGATATTTAATTATTCTAGGTCTAACCTTCAATAACCTAATAAAAATTGATATTTAATTATTCTAGGTCTAACCTTCAATAACCTAATAAAAATTGATATTTAATTATTCTAGGTCTAACCTTCAATAACCTAATAAAAATTTATATTTAATTATTCTAGGTCTAACCTTCAATAACCTAATAAAAATTGATATTTAATTATTCTAGGTCTAACCTTCAATAACCTAATAAAAATTGATATTTAATTATTCTAGGTCTAACCTTCAATAACCTAATAAAAATTGATATTTAATTATTCTAGGTCTAACCTTCAATAACCTAATAAAAATTGATATTTAATTATTCTAGGTCTAACCTTCAATAACCTAATAAAAATTGATATTTAATTGTTCTAGGTCTAACCTTCAATAACCTAATAAAAATTGATATTTAATTATTCTAGGTCTAACCTTCAATAACCTAATAAAAATTGATATTTAATTGTTCTAGGTCTAATCTTCAATAACCTAATAAAAATTGATATTTAATTATTCTAGGTCTAACCTTCAATAACCTAATAAAAATTGATATTTAATTATTCTAGGTCTAACCTTCAATAACCTAATAAAAATTGATATTTAATTATTCTAGGTCTAACCTTCAATAACCTAATAAAAATTGATATTTAATTATTCTAGGTCTAACCTTCAATAACCTAATAAAAATTTATATTTAATTATTCTAGGTCTAACCTTCAATAACCTAATAAAAATTGATATTTAATTATTCTAGGTCTAACCTTCAATAACCTAATAAAAATTGATATTTAATTATTCTAGGTCTAACCTTCAATAACCTAATAAAAATTGATATTTAATTATTCTAGGTCTAACCTTCAATAACCTAATAAAAATTGATATTTAATTATTCTAGGTCTAACCTTCAATAACCTAATAAAAATTGATATTTAATTGTTCTAGGTCTAACCTTCAATAACCTAGTAAAAATTGATATTTAATTATTCTAGGTCTAACCTTCAATAACCTAATAAAAATTGATATTTAATTGTTCTACGTCTAATCTTCAATAACCTAATAAAAATTGATATTTAATTGTTCTAGGTCTAACCTTCAATAACCTAATAAAAATTGATATTTAATTGTTCTACGTCTAATCTTCAATAACCTAATAAAAATTGATATTTAATTGTTCTAGGTCTAACCTTCAATAACCTAATAAAAATTGATATTTAATTGTTCTACGTCTAATCTTCAATAACCTAATAAAAATTGATATTTAATTGTTCTAGATGTCTAACCTTTATTTATTTTCTCTCCAGGACCGGACAGTGAGAATATGGGATGTTGTGACTTTTAAAACACACATAATAATTTCTGGACACAGTGGACATATATCCTATGTGAAGTGGGGTGGAAATGACCTCATTTATACAGCATCGCATGACAGGACAATTAAAGTTTGGCGGGCTAGTGATGTGAGTTATCTGTACCTGTTTTCCCTCATTTTAAGATTTAAATTTTACTGAATTTGGTTAAATTTCTTTTTTTCAATTCTCAATCTTCTGCCTGAATCTCTCTTACAAATATTCCTGCTAGATTTTCAGCATTTAGTCCAGAGAACTGGGATGTATTAGTTTGTCGTCGGACCATCATCACTGCAAACTGGATAAGTCCATAGTTGCTCTGATCTCTCCCTGAGTGTATAGGCCATTACACTTCTGCTGACAGTACCGACCCTATGCTGGTTGACCATTATTCTTTTGTATTGTGTCACTGTATTATTTCTCTTGCTCATTGTAACTATGTTCTCCAGACCTCCCTGTAACTATGTTCTCCAGACCTCCCTGCTGCATAACTTGTCAAAAAATAAAGATTGCCTCTATCTGATATTATTATGTAACTCCGCCCGCTTCGCATTTGAGTCTTCCAGCAGTTCTCTATTAGTCCTTCTAGCTGTCCATGATAATGTTGGTATTTTTCTATAGAACCTACATCTCTGTTGTCTCTAAATTTTCACTACCTTTTTATTTTATTGTCCAAGATGCGCATCCATATGTTGGAATTGGTGGTGTTCTTCTGCGTTTGGTCTCTGATACGGTAGGTTCCATGGCAGCATCCTGCCATCGGGGATGAAGATAACTCTTAATATACTACGCTACAGCTACTATTAGGAGGGATGGCCAGTTCTCTTCCTTGCTGTGTTTACCTTTCCCAACCAATGTATCAGGTACCCATTTACAGCTGGCTTGACTGGAGGAACTGTCGTGTGAGGCGAGAAATACGACCCTCATTATTTTTGTCAGCATGTGGTTTTGAACCTGGCATGCTGTAACCTGGTAATAGTAAGTAGCTCACTATCAACTAAGACTTTCCTGCGGCACCGCATTATATGTGGCTTCAAGCCCAACACATCCGGTTTCGGCATAAAAGTGGTATTATATAGGTCTGAATAATTTTTAGTTGTGTCTCCAATGCAAGGAGATGTTGCGAAACATTGTAAACTACCAAATAATTGATGTGTCTATTAGTGAGTGCCCAGAATAGAGAGTGCCCAGAATAGATAAGGCATAATCTGTAGGATAGACTACACTTTAATTGTGAAAATAACATTCCGATATTGAAATAAAGAGTACAAATAGTCAGTTAAAAATATGCCACTGCAATTATAAAATGTGCAGAAGTCTGTGCTAGTCTGTTCATCTTCAGAAGTCTGTATTAGTCCCTGCTCATGTTCACAAGTCTGTATTAGTCCCTGCTCATGTTCACAAGTCTATATCAGTCCCTGCTCATGTTCACAAGTCTGTATTAGTCCCTGCTCATGTTCACAAGTCTGTATTAGTCCCTGCTCATGTTCACAAGTCTGTATCAGTCCCTGATCATGTTCACAAGTCTATATCAGTCCCTGCTCATGTTCACAAGTCTGTATATGTCCCTGCTCATGTTCACAAGTCTATATCAGTCCCTGCTCATGTTCACAAGTCTATATCAGTCCCTGCTCATGTTCACAAGTCTATATCAGTCCCTGCTCATGTTCACAAGTCTGTATCAGTCCCTGCTCATGTTCACAAGTCTGTATCAGTCCCTGCTCATGTTCACAAATCTGCAGAAATTGGTGTCTTTATCTTGTAACTCCTTTCAAAATTTATCACTATTTCTAGGGTGTGTTCTGTCGTAACCTTGAAGGCCATGGTCACTGGGTAAACACTCTAGCTTTGAGCACAGATTATGTCATGAGGACAGGTGCATTTGATCCAGCAGACGCCAAAATTGTCCATCAGGACATTACAGAATCAGGTAGGACTCTTAATTTTATTTTACACTTTTGTAATGTCTTATTGAAACTTATTACTTGTTTGTTTGTTTGTTTTGCGTTCGCTCCATTGTAACCATCAAGGATATCCGTGCGATTTCCGCTGGGAGCGTGATTACGTTGTGCCACCGTTATGCGCCTTGTAGGCCTAGCACATCCGATTTCGGCATGAAACTCATTACTTGAAATTTATTGATATTTTTTCACAGTAGAATGTGATCTGCGTTGTTACTCTGTGTGTTTCTTTTTTGAGGTGAGTGTACATATGTATTACACACTCAGGTGTTGCTGAAGCCCAAGGAGGCAAAGAAAATTGACACTGCTACATGCCATGCATGTCGTTGGATGTGACTAAGGGGGTTTGGTGTGGCTCATGATCTCATGCCTATTTAAGACCCATGTTTGTACCGCTAGGAGAGAATCATCTCTGTAAAGTGAACCCATAGCATTTATTAATGCTGTACTTGATGTGGGATGTTAGCTATCTCACATTTCAGTAGCTCTGTTATTTGAGGGTGGTAACCATCTCCTCTTCCTCGCAGTCTTTACTTCCCAGAGTAATCCGGTACCAAATTAAAGCTGGGTCTACACAGAAGCCATTCATTGCGGTCTGAAAAACATTTCCGTCTCAACTACGGAGTGAATGCAAGACTACTCTACAATCCCAAGATCATGATAAACTAGTGCGCTAACCACTGTTTTACGTTCTTCCTCCCCGTAACCTACTTTTTGGTTCATAGGGAGCAACTGTCATGTAATGTTCAATCATTTGCTAGCTGACCAACAAACACGGGTTTTGAATCGACTAATTATTTGTGTTCTGAAATAAAAATTACTCAATTATTCCCGTGATTGACCCAGCCTCAAGGAAGTAGGATACCAGGGTTCATGTTCTGGGATGGTCGAGGAATGGTGACATCGCTGCAGAACAAGTGCTATAGGCGACGCTTGTTAGGCAGTTTCTGGTCAACCAATTACTTAATAGCCAAGCACTTATGGGAAACCGTGTGCTATGACGCTGGTTCATGACTCATATTAATTTGACCTACTTACTTCATGATTACAAGAAAATCACACATCACAGCTCCCACAAGATGGTTGTTGTGTGTTATTTGGC